>VWZT01008289.1:178387-233404 GCA_013397055.1 Pachycephala philippinensis | reverse complement strand
GGGGGGAGTGGAATCTGCCCCATGGCCGGCGGGATGACGTGCTGGAAGGAGGTGACGGCGTGTGCCCGGAGGCGGCGGGCCGGAGTCCCGCCCAGAATTCACAAAAATAAAAATGTTACAAAAAAATTAAAATAATTATAATAATAATAATAGTAGTAGTAGTAAATCGGGTTTGCCAGCTTCCTCCCTGCACAGTTGTCTGCGTCTTGGCACCTTGGCAAAGCATCCTCCT
The DNA here is from genome assembly GCA_013397055.1 of Pachycephala philippinensis. Classification (NCBI taxonomy): domain Eukaryota; kingdom Metazoa; phylum Chordata; class Aves; order Passeriformes; genus Pachycephala; species Pachycephala philippinensis. Next base: position 233,172 of record VWZT01008289.1, on the reverse strand, counting down.
CCTCCTCATCCCCCTGTGCGCTCGCTGCTCCTGGGACCGAGGCCCCGGCGTCGCTCCAGGCTCCGGGACCCCGCGGTGCCAGCGGGCGCTTCCCGCAGGGCCGCAGGGGTGACGCGGGGAAATCCCAAACCACAAAGAGGAGGTGGAGTCTCCGGGTTTGCCAGCGGTGTCCCGAGCACGGAAAGGCACGGCGCCTGCCCCCCACGGCCGGCCACAGTCTGGAGAAGAAGAGGAGGAGGCTGAAGGCTCACCCTCAGAGTCTTGGGATTACAAAAGCTGAGAACTACAAAACTAAATACAAAGGGGAGAATCAGCACGTGAGCGTTGAGCCCTCCGCTCCCCGGCGCCGCTCCCGGCGCTGCCCGCGCCGTGCCGGGTGGGGGGGACGTTTTGCTTCCTCCCTGCGGCGCCAGCCCCGCGCCCGGCGCTCCCGCGCTGCTGCATCGGCCGTTCCCAGGCTGCTCCTCACACCTTGTAGTAAATGTTGGCTGGGCTCTGCGGGGGCATCTCCTGCACGATGTAGACGGGGTGCCCGTAGTCCCCGCTCACCTTCTCGTAGTGCGGGCAGTAGTTGTTCTCTGTAGTCCGTAAGGGGATGATGATGTCGCTGGGCTCCGAGCCCGCGTTCCCGCTGCATTTGGGGCTGGCCAAGGTGCTGAGGGACAAGGCTGCAGCTCGCTGCTGCGTGTGCTTCCGGTGCCGCTTGCGGATCTTGATCAGGAGCACGACGAGGAAGATGATGATGAGGATGAAGATGACGCAGCCGGCGCCGATGGCCGCGAACACGGCCACCTTGGAGCTCAGGAAGCCGTCGCTGGGACCTTGGGTCTCCTGGCCATCCTGGTTGACGGAGCCTGCAAGGCAAGGGGAGACGGGGGTCAGAGAGGCAGCCGGATCGTGCTCTGTCCATGCATGGATCACACCTGTGGAGCAGGGGGATGAGTTGCCCATTGGAGCCCCTCTCTGCCCCCCAAACTCAGCACAACATTCTCCTGCCGTGCTCCCAAGGAGGGGAGCCCCCCATCTCCAAGGGGATGGCAGTTGCTCCCCACCTTCCCTCCCCAGTCAGACCCACACATCCCTGGGAAGGACTGGGCAGGGCAGGCAGCACACACCCCGTCCCTCACCCTGCGCCACTGCTCCCCTTCCCATCTCCCAGCCTATGGAGCAGAGTGTTGATCGTGTCCAGGTGACACCATTCCAGACCCGGGGAGCCTTTGCTCCCCACAACAGACCTGGATGTCCTGGTGAATGTGGGCTCTGACACCCAGAGCGCCCCAGCCTCCAATTACTGACCCCGGGGCCAGGGCAGCTGCAGCCCCCAAGGGGGGAGAGCTCAGAGACCGATCCAGGTGGGAAGAAAAGAGAGACTCTTCCCAGCTTCATCTGATTCCACTTTGCTCTCAGAAGGTTCAGGAACTCAGGAAACCACCTTCAAAGGGCTCTCACACCCGACGACCTCACCTCCTCCAAGCCCTCTCAGAGGTACTGTGAGGCACACATGGGAGGAGGAGGAGGAGGAGGAGGAGGAGGAAGAGGAGGAGGAGGAGGAAGAGTGATGGAACAGCACTTCCCTGCAAAGCTCTGCCAGGAGCTGGGAAAACAAACCCGAGTTGCTCTGCACCCTGGGCATGGGACAGCAGCAGGACGGCAGAAATGGGCACAACACTTACGGCAAACCCATTCGGATCCCTGACCCGGAGAGCCTGGTATCCCTGAGATCCAAGCAACAAGCTCAACTTGGAGCAGCTTCATTGGCCCCATGGCAGGCAGAGCCCCATCTCTCTCCTGGGGATCCCTGGAATACCCACCTGGCTTGCCGGGCTCCTCCACCGCCGGGACCTTGCTGCGCGGGCTCTGCGTGACGACCTTCACGGTGTCATCCGACTCCTTGCTCGGCCGACTCGTCGTCAGCTGCTCTGGGATCACCGCGTTTGGATCTGGGAAAGGGGACGGGAGGGATGGATGAGAAGCCTTGATCCAACCTGGAAGGCGGCAGCTTGCTCCCCCCTAAAGAAGTGCCCCCAAATACCAGCCACTCCCATGGGGCACAGGAGCGCTGGGAGATGCCGGGGGCAACAGAGCAAGGCTGAGCTGCTCCAGGGCTTGTGGGAAGGAGGTCCCCACCCTAATTCCCTGGTTTGCTGTTTTCAGAGCTCCTGTGCGTGGGCTGGGACAGGTTTCTTGCTCGGGCAGCGGGAGGAAGGGAAGGGAAGGGCAGGCAGGAGGCCAAGGCTGCAGCACAGCTTTGCCTGTTTATTATAAATATTGGCCCCGACGTGCAAACACAATAATGAGAAGCAGAATCGGGAGCTGCGCATCCGAGTTGGGGCCGAAACGAGCCCGGGGCATCGCTGGGGCTGGGAAGCAGCTCGGGATGGAGATGGTGGGGAGCAGGAGCTCCAGGAGAAGAGCCCTTTGGTGATATCGTTGGTGTCCCACTGCCACTGGAGTCCCCACAGCCTGGTGGCCTCCAGAGCTGAGAGCCACCAAGCCCAATCCCTGATGCCTGGCTAGCTCCAATCCCCCCGGATTCCCGGAAAGTCACAGGGGCACTGCCTGTGCCAGCCCCCCAGGCTCGTGGGTCCTGTGCCGAGCTCACTTCCCGCGGGATACGGCCCACGAGGTAACCGGGAACAATCACTCCCTTTCAATCCCAGTGCTCCACACAGGCGCCATGTTGGCAAGAGAAAAAAGGCAGGAAGAAAGATCCCAAAAATGAAATTCTGCTGAGCTAACCCAGGAGCGCTCCCAGGAGCAGCTGGCCTGGCCTCAGTTTCCCTGGAATCTTGAACTCCCACACTCCCCAGAGGGACAGGGACCCTGGGTCAGGGGGCAGCAGGAGACTCCAGGGAACAGGAGGACTCACCCTGCCCCACTTTCATGACAATCTTCATGGAGCGTGTCTGGCAGACCCCTCCTTCCCGGTTCTCCAGGCCATCCAGTGTGCCGTTGGAAGTGGCTGCAAGGAAAGAGAGGGAATGTTAGACAGGTTCCTAGGAGCTGGAAGGGCACTGCTGGGCAGCTCCTTGCTGTTTCCTGGCATTACTGTGCAGGTCTCCCCTGTCCCCTGGCACTGCCAGGCAGGTCCCAGCTACTCCCTGACACCTCCTACCCCAGGGATTCACTCCTGATCCCCATCACAGCCACATCTTCATGCCCCAATCTGGAGCCCACCGAATTCCCGGCTCCTGCCCCTTCCAAAGCTGCCTGCAGCAGTGAGGACATGATCCCTGCAGCTTCCTCTCACTGCCACATCCACACAAGTGAGCCATTCTCCACGCCTGCACCCTCCTCCCCCTTTAATTCCTGGATAATTTCCTTTGCTCCTGGTGCAGAATGGGAACACTTGCATATGCACAGTTTAAATTATACATCTCTAATTACACCCTGTGCCTCGGTGAAGAATGTAAACTCAGAGCCCCAGTGGGCTCCGGGGGCTCTAATTGCAGGGCAGAAGTCACTTAAATTCACATTAACTTTTTGCTGGAGCCGGCACGGAGTTTTCAGCCCTTGGATCCCATGGGAGCACAGGGAAGGTCCCCCACCCTCAGGCCCTCTGCGGGGCTCAGGGTAGGGGGGACACAAGAGAGAATAAACCCAAATGAGAGGATTGCAGGATTAAGCACCTAAATGGCAGATTCTGCTAAACAGACCCAAAGAACTGGTTTCTGATCCCACAAGCTCCCTGGATGTGGCTGCTGTGCCTGGCACGGAGCCGGATCTGCCCAAGGACCAGGATGGTTCCCACCCCATCACCTCCCTCCATCGCAGCAAACACAAATCATCCCAGCGCTCCACCAAATCCAGCCACAGGGATCAATTCACCCGGGAAGCAGTGAAACCCAGGAGGAGCTCGGCAACAGCTTGGGGAAGGCGATGTGATGGAGAATCACAGAGTCCAGGGATAATTTTCCAGACACAAGGCAGGACTTGGCCAGCACAGCGCAGCCAACACCTCCCCGAGTCTCAGGGCCAAAGCTCAGCCCCAGGGTTTCAGGTTCCCTGTGCAGCCCAATTCCTGCCTCCATCCTGCAAAAACGCAGGTCTGGGAGGGCAGGTGACTGACGGAAATTTGGGATGAATCCATTGGACCCTGCTGGGTGTTGGTGAGGGGACAGGAAGAGGCTGAAGTACAGAGCAAGGTCATCTTTCCACATTCCCCTTTCCACAGCAGGAGGTTGGGTGCCTCCATGAGCCTCCATGCTGGGATACTCTGGAAAGCACACCTGGATCCCGCTGGGAAGCAGGCCCCAAATCCATCAGCTCCTTCCAAACACCTCTGTGCAATCAAGGCTCTCGCCTGAAACCCCAGCAAATGTTTTCCTAATCAGAAAGTCCCTGGGCCATTTGCTGAGTTATCACCTCTCCCACAGCAGGGTCCCCCCTGCCTGCAGCTCCCAGGATGGAGCCGTGCATCCAGCTGGGATGGTGCATCCAGCTGGGATCTGCTGGCGGCCGCTCCGGCAGCAGCACTGTCAGCACCGAGCCCCACGCAAACGCCCGGGAATGCGGAGAAACGCCCCCAACAGCCTGCACGAGTTCTCTGGAATCCAAACAGGATGGACCTGAGCTCAGACTCCCCATAAAAACGCATCGGGAGCGAACTCCAGCAGAAGGCTCGGCAGCCCCGTCCTCCCAGGCCAGAGGCGCCGGTTTGGGGGTGAAACCAGCAGATACATCCCAGCTCACGGCCCTGAAGCGGCTCCTTGAACAGTTTCCCAGCTCCATGCCATGGGTTGTTCCATCTCGAAGAGACTCATCCATCAAGGGAGAAGGGAGCAGTCTGTAAAAACCAGTCTTTGTGAGGCCTCATGAGGTCTGATTTATAAATAATTAACTAATTATATCAAAATGAGGTAACAAGCAAGCATGGTTCAAGGAGGGGGAACCAGAAGATCCCACAAAGGCAGCAGTTCCTCCAAATAACTACGGAGACATTCCATCCACATACAACAAAAATATTAAAGGTCCAAAGAGGACAGAGGGAGCAGCTGGAGTCACAGGGATGGAAGCTGGAGCCACAGGGATGGAGAAAAGGACAACAGCTGAGCATCCTTCTTCCCACCCCGCACTTGGACACAAAGGTTCTTCTTGTTCTGTCCCATGGAAATGATGAGGGAGAAAGTAGCTTTGAGAGGCAACCACGTGGAAAAATGAAATAGTTGCTTGAGGTAACAAAAAAAGAGGAAAACGTTTGTAAAACCCACAGTGATGGTCTTGGAATGGCCTCTGGAAGCAAGGACATGAGCTGTCACATTCCGTGTAAATCCACAACGGGCCGGAGAAAAGCTGGATGCTCCACACAGCTGGTTGGGCTTCCAAAAGTCAAAATCCTAAATCCCCAAATCCATCCAAATAGTGCAGAGTCCAGAGAGTTTGACGTGAACGTGTAGGACAGGGTGATGTGAGAGCAGCAGGTCCCTGATCCATCAGGAAAGGCTCCTCCAGCACAATTCCCTGTGAAGCTCAGCAACGAAGAGCTCCTGCTCTGTTTCCTGCTTTCCCAGTGGAAGAAGCCCCAGCAGAAGGCTCCAGGCTCAGCTCAGCCCAGCTCCAGTGGATCCAGACTGGGACCCGGGTGGCACTTGATGGATTCCCAGGTGCCTGTGCCACTCACTGCCACGCTCAGGGTGAGCCCTGGTGACACCACCAATCCTCGGCTGCCGATGGAATCCAGAGTCAACAACCCACAGAGGAAAATGTTAAATCCACAGGCACGGCAGCGGCTGCAGGAGAGCTGGGAGAGCTCCAAGCCGGAGAGAGGCGGCTGCAGGGCAGCAGCAGGAGGCAGAGCTGTGACACGATGAGGGAAGCCAGGCAGGGAGCTGGGAATACCCACGGAATAGGAAATGGCAGGTCTCGAACAGCACTGTCACCTCCCCGTGCCACACCAGCAAGGCTCAATCCAGCCAGCCCCAGCGACACTGAGCATTTTCCTGCCTTATTCCATTTTGGATGGATTCACAGGTTGGCTGTAGGACCGAGAGAGCAAAAATAACCTCTGGCCAGTGACTTCTAAAGGCCGACTTCCAAAGGCCACTCCCAGCCCGGGGAGCCATCAGATGCCTCTGCCCTAATGGAGCATTAAGTCCCGGGCTGCTGAGTGATGAGGATTTAACAGTGATACCATTAACCATGTAATTGCTTGTCAATTTAGAGGAGATGCTCAGCCACCATGGAAGCCAGGCAGGACCTCCACTCCTGGAATCCCACACGCCCATCCAGCCCAGTGACACACACCATGGAGCTGAGACAGATGGCTGAGACCCCCAACAACCCCATGGTCCCATCTCCAAGCCAGCAATGCCATGTGCTGTCCCTGCTGCCTCCCTACCGCCAGCACTCGGTGTCACCAGAGCTTTTCTCCCTCCCTTAAAAATATTTCAAAGGAGAACTCGGATTTTGGCAGATGGAAGACGCTGGAAGTAATACCTGGCAAGAGATGAAGGCAAGGGTCTCTTAAATGGTCAGCCTTGGCCAGAGCGAGATGTTTGGTTTCTCTGCTGGATTCCCTCTAGCAGGGCTACGTTATGATTTGGGCCCCAAAGCACAATTAATGTGCTGAGACTGTAGCGAATCCAAGTCTCTTTCCTTTTATTGCTCTTAATCACTCTTCCATCTGTGCAGCACAGCCCTGCTCCAGCCCCAGCCAGGCACGGCATGGCCGCAGCCTGGCCACCATCCCCACCATCCCCCTTGCCCCCGACCTGCACCAGGTTTGTGTTTCCATCACTTTAGGAGAGGTGGTGGCATCCCATCGGTGCCCCACAGCCTGATCCCAATCCTGCCGGAGCCGAGGGACCGACCCTGGCACGGGGCAGCTGGTGCAGAGCAGCCTCAGCCTAGCCTGGACACCCCCGGGCTGAAAGCCCCTCCTGGCACAGGTGAAGCCCCTACAGGTCACCCTGGAGATGTGCCTCCCACATCTCCGACGTGCTCGGACACCGCCAGAGATCCCTGCAGGACTCCACAAGCAGACTGCACTTCAAATGAAATCCCAGCTCCTGCCACCTCCCCTCTCCAGGTCTTTCAAGCTGTTTTACACCCCCTCGGTACCGACACAGAGGTGCTGCCCTGGAGCCCAACCACCACGGGCACTGAGCTCCTTCCCCCCATCCCACCAAGGGCTGGCACCCCAGGGGACACAGAGCCACTTCCAGGTCACCGAGCAGAGGCACCCGCCTGCTCCACTGCACACCAACTCCCTGGGGCCTCCGGGGAGCACGGCTTGGTTACAGCCCCTGCTCCTGCTCCTCCCGGGCAGCAGGGCCACACAGCTCCAGCTCAGGGCATCCCATTATTGGTATTATTAATATTAATATCGGTGTCACTTCCTAGCCAGCCCCGCTGTGGGGACACGAGCCCCCCACCCCGCACACATCCCCCAGCCCCTTCCCTGAGCTCCAGCGCATTGGCTGGGGCTGCTGCCAGCGCCGGGGCAGGGGCTGTGCGGGGGGAGCCCACCCCACACTGTCACACTGCCAGCGGGGCCGGCAGCCGCCTTCCAGCCTTCTTCCAGCCTTCTCCCAGCCTTCCCGAGGCAGCTGCGCCGGGAAGGGGCCCTGCAGCCCCTGAAACGTCTGTGTGAGCCAGCCCAGCCCTGTCCCGTCCCCACACGGCGCAGGAGGATCAAGGCTTGGGTTTCACAGCCACTCCTGCCAGCTCCAGAGCTGCTCCAGGCCTGCTGCAGCCACATCGTCCAGCATGGGAAGACAAGAGCCATGGAGGCTGCTCTGCCAGCACCGCTGACCCCGGGAGGGCCCCCTCTGCTCTCCTCCCTGGCATCAGGGCACTGCCAGGCCCATGCCCATGCCATGAAGCCAACTGGGATTGCTGTGTCCCTCCCCACACATGTACCGGGCAGGTGAGGAGCCTGTTGCTGCAGCCAGCCCATGGAGAACTGGGAATCTGGCCATCCCACCCCACGCTCCCTGCTCCAGCAAAGACAGTGGGGAAATCCCCAGTTCAAACACACTGCTGGGAACAGGAATGAAAACCATCGCATGGGGTTTGGCTGGGACGGGGTTCAGCTTTCCCTGGCCAGGGTCAGCACCCCCAAAATCAAATTAAAGGGTTAAATTACCCCCATTCCTTACAGAGAGCAGAGGGACACTCACACAGGTACAGAGGGAAGAAGGGAGGACACCACCCACCTCACTCATCCTCACCACCTACAGCTCCACTCTCTCCCATTCTTTCCTGGGGCAAAGGGAGAACAACAGGCAAACACTGAAGTATCCACTGGAAAAAGACACTTTAACCCAAGTAATGCTTAAGTGAAAAGCTAATTTCCCATTAAAACAGCTTTCTGGTGGAAAATTATAACCAACCCTAATTAGTATCATAATTAAGAGTCACTGCTGGATTGCAGGGAACCTCATCCAGGCTGGAAAGCACATCTTGGCTGCAGGACCACGGCTTGGTGACTCACTCCAGCCCTTTATCATCAACACTGTGAGATGTCCGTGTGGATGAGCTGTGGAAACTCCCAGTGTCCCCATCCTGCTCCCTGCCCAACTCAGGGGGACCACAGCCCTAAATAAACCCTTTGTCTTCAGGTCTGTCCATCCCTTCCAAAGAAAGAGCACGTCAATGGGAGAGGAGGGTGATTTGTGCAGTCTCTGCGGTCGCCCCAAGCAACCGGAGACAGGTCGGGATGAAAGTGCCACGTAATTCCCCACCTGATGCTCTGCCAGAGTCATTTGTGGGCCCCGCTGGGAGCAGGAGGGGAGGAAAGCACTTACTGCCTTTTAACAGGGTGTAAATCTCTCCTGTTAGGTAGCAAAACATCTGGGAGATGACTGAGAAATCCTTTGGGAAGGGGATGGAGACAGACAGTGCCATCCCCCAGCTGCGAGGCCGATGCCAACACCAGCTGCCCACGTGAGCTCGGGCTCCATCCTCACTCCGGGGGGCTCAGAGAAAACCTCGGGTTATCAGGGACAGAGAGGCTGATTCATGAGCAGATCTTCCAGAAGCTCCAGCTGCCTGGGAGAGCTCAGGGAGCCAAGGAGGTGCCAGGCAGTGGGGAGGGACAGGAGCTCCAGGTGCTATGGGACAGCCGGGAGGAAACCCCACTGCAATTACAGGCAAACTTTGCATAAGCACCAGGAACTTCTGGAAGTGGGGAGGTGACATCGGTGAAACTCCTGGCCCAGAATTGCAAATAATCCCCTGGCTGTGAGAGGAGCCAGCCCAGGCACTGTTCCCATTGTGGTCGTGCACCCAGTGGAGCCCGGATCAGAGCAGGATCACCTGTGGCTCCCAGTGCTGCACCCCACAACAGCTGGAGCAGGAGATGATCCATTGCTCCTGGGGATTGCACGGCAGGACCTCAGGAGTTGGTCTCTGCTCCAGGTGGACACCAGTGAATGGACCAAATGGTCTCCAGCAACACTCGGAGTTACAGGGTTTGGAAATTTCCAGTAGATGTCACATAAACCCCTGAGTATTCAGACAAGGATTTGCCTCCTCGCTGAGTAATGGATGGAGGAAGGGGCCTCTCTACCCCCAAATTAGAGCTGATCTGCAGCCGCCCCCGGATCCCAGTGCTCCCACAGCCCCCTCTCCATGAGCTGTGTAACTCCCACTCCACGCTGCCAGGTGGGATCAAAGAGCTAAGGCATTACACAGCAGCAGCAAAACCATCACTCCCAGGGCAAAGAGACTCCGTATGGAGCGTGACACCAATCCTCTCCGGAAAGGTGACCTGCTAAAGGTGCCAGACACCACCTGGGCTGGCCTAGCTGAGGGGTGGACAGACACAGATCCCTAGAAATTAGGGATGGAAAAAAGTGGCATGTCACAGTTCATTAACGCCAGACTCGGTGCACCCTGCACATCTCAGGGTCCAAGTGTGGTGGGGCTTCCTGGAGCCCCCAGTGAGCTCTTGGTCTGACAGACAGCACCCACCATCACCAGCATCCACCACCACATCCCAGCACCCACCACCATATCCCAGCGCCCACCATCAGACCCCAGCGCCCACCATCAGACCCCAGTGCCCACCATCAGACCCCAGTGCCCACCATCACAGACCCTTCCACACCAGTCTGGAGCAGCAGTGATGCTGACAAGCCTCTTCCCAGCACTACAGGAGCAGTGGAATGCAATAGGGATCCCAGGGGAAAAGCCCAGGGAGAGGGTCTTGATGTTATGGTTATTTAAAAAAATACACCAAGGAAGTAGCTGCCTGCACTTATCCATGCACAGCTTCCCGGACACAGGGTGTGCCAGGATTTGTTTCAATTCCTCATCAAGCTGAAAGCTCCTTCTGCCTTGAGAGTCTCCTACTCAACGTTTAATCCAAAAGGAGCCAAGTTTAATCTCTTCCAGTGTCCCAGAGGAAGCCCTCGGAGGTGACCATCACTGAAGAACTAGGTCCACCACAGTCCATGCAGCTGCAGCTCCAGGAGATGCCCTAGGATTTGCTGCAGACATGGCAGGAGGAGAAGGGGCTGGAAGAGCAGGGTGAGGAAAGGGAAGCGCGGATGCTTTGGTGTGAGCTTCCCACCCCAGCTGCCAAGGAAGCCCTTTTGGGGGGGACAGGCAGATTCCCAGTGTCCCAGGAACAGGGGGGCAGAGCAGGATCAGGCAGGTGATGCAGGGGAAGATGTCACCTCTTCACTGCCATCACTCCTGCACATCATCTCTGCTGTCACCTCAGTGTTCAGGAGCACTGGGGAGTTAAACACGTTTTGTTTTCTCCTAATGGGTCGTGACAATGCTAAAGGGGTCGTGACAATGCTAGAGATGCTCTTGGAAATCATTTCTCCTGGGGAAGAGCATCCTGGGATGCAGCCAGCCTGATTTCCCAGGCAGACAGCACCCAGTGCCCGGCTCCAGAGCCTTTGGCTGTGCCAGGGCCGCAGGGAGCGCTGGGCTGCCCAGCAGCCAGGGAGCTGAGCGGGCATGGGGACCCCTGAGTGGGTGGTTAAGGCAGGCAGGGACCCCTGGGCAGGGGTTTGTGGCAGGCAGGGCCCCCCTGGCCCCAGAGCAGATCAAAGCATGGGGTATTTACCTCCCGGCCGGGCGCGGGACACCGGCCCTTTCTGAGGGGGTTTTTCATCCCTATTAGGGCCATGAAAGGCTGAGCCATGAGATCAGCTGCCAGGGGCTGTCCAGGGACAGCGCTGAGCCGAAAAGGTCAGGAGGGAGGAGGAGAAGAGAAAAGAGGCAGAGGCTTAAGGGACAGGGCTCAACAAAATCACATTTACTGTGGTCACGCTCTTCAGACAAGCCTGCAAGACAAGGAACCGCGTGTTGTCTAAGGGCCATTATTTGGGTTTGACATGGCCAGGGCCCGGGCTTTGAAGTCGGGAGCAGGACACCGTTAGAGCCGTTTGTGTCCGGCCGCCGGCTCCCACGCGGCATCGCCACCCTCTGCCAGCGGCTCCCAGCGGGATGGGGATGGAGCAGCAAAGCCCCAAAACCAGATGGATGCCACCAGGCCGGCTCTGCTTGGCCCAGGTGTGTCGCAAGCCAGGCCCATTTGGGTGAAGAATGAGGAAGCCACTTAATTGGGGTTTTATCAGCAGAAGTTCACAGCTCCCATCATGGCATCAAACGGCCCTTGGGCTTTCAACTCCCCTCCACCAAACAAGTTGTGGGAAGGAGCATGAGGAGCACATGAAAGTGGCCACATTCAAATGGCATCAGCAAAGAGCTGGCAGGCTGACAAAGCCCCCCGCCCCGGGCACAGCCCCCAGCCCAGGGAACCAGGGAGGGAATTATCAAATCCCAAGGAATGCAGGAAGGAGCGCGAGCGGCTCCGCACACACGCGCTGGCACGGGCTGAAGGCTTCCCAAACCAACGGAAGCTGGAGGAGCACAGCCAGAAAAGCGAGTATGGCAACGTGTCCTAAAAAAGCTCCCGAGGAGGAAGGATGATCCTGGCAGCTGGCAGGGTATAGGTGACCCCCTTCCCCACGCTGAGCTGCAGGAAAACGCTGACGGAGCACGGCCCAGGGACGAAGCTGCGTCGCAGCGGCAGCGATGGTTTACAACAAATACCTCTTGCCAGGTTAAGACTAATTGCATCTAAAAACAGAAATGCAAGACAAGGGCTTTAACACAACACTCAGGGTAATAGATCCGCTCTCGCTGCATCCCGCTGCCAAAAAGCGTTGGATTGGATTACGGACGTTATTACATCAAAAATGGATTGAAGGGCTTAAGGACTCACAATAAACAGCAAACGTCTCGGATTTATGAGGAAACATCTATTGGGACCTTGCTTTTCCTTCAGCATTGTCATCCAACAAGGGCTCTGTGCTTTAAAGAGGCTCACAGGACAGGTGGGACACCGAGGCCGTGCCCAGGGGCTTGGCACAGGGACAGGTGAGAGATCCCACCTGGAAGAACACCTCAGCACCACCACCACCTCTTCAAACAGCTGCCTGGAGCACACCCCAAGGCTGAGCGAGGTTTGCCTGGGGTCTCCACACCCTACTGAACACAGAAGAGGCTGCCAGGACCACCACCAGCCCCAAAACCAAACGGAGAATGGACTGGGAACTATGGGAGTCCATCCAGTTCCACCCTCTGCCATGGGCAGGGATACCTCCCACTAAACCAGGTTGCTCCAAGCCCCATCCAACCTGGCCTTCCAGGGATGGGGCATTCCAGGGATGGACTAGGTGACATTTAACAGTTCCTTCCAACCCAAACTGCTCTTTAATTCTCTGATCCAGAGCTCTGGGATACCAGGGAGCCACTCCGGGAGCTCCTCCTCACGTCACCCTGCTGCCAGGACACGGGGATTAATGGATCTCTATCCAGGCACCTCATTACCAGAGATAGTAAAACTGGAGCAAGTTCAAAGAGGAGCAGCAAACGCAATTAGGAGCTGGAGTGAATTAGGAGGGGAGGTGGAGGGAGCCGAACCTGCAGGGCTGGATAAGCCGTGGTAGGGCCGGAGCTGCCCACGACGTCCTGGGAGTGCAGGCACCAGGCAGCGGGGAGGCTATTCCAGTGGGAAGTATTTGTAGGGAGGGATCAGGACACTGGGGACAGGGAAAATCCCACCAAGGCAGCAAAGGCAAGCAGGGAAACACCCGCAGACCAGGGATGGAAGAAACCACAGCACACTATGATATGAAACACACAATTCCCAAATTCCCAGCTCCTTCACCCTCTCAGCACTTCATCCTGGGGATGGTGCCCACGTCCTGCTGGAATCCCACGTGCCCCCCCAGCCTCAGTCTCCAGTGCAGACCTGCAGGCAGGAGCTGCTGCATCTTTATGGAAAGCCTTAGGAACAAGCATCACCTTTCCTTATCCACTCCCGGGGGCAAATATGCTTTTAAGGAAAGCCTGGAGCTGGTGTGGAGGGGGTCGGTGTGAGGCTCCGGAGAGGACGGGGACAGGGAACAGCGGCTTTCAAAAGCCTTTTCATTGCTAAGCCGAGGGCTGGGGCCATGTCCCTCCGTGATAAAAGTGTCCCTAAACAAGGCTTGGCATATCCAAAGCGATGGCAAGGAGCAGTCCTGAATAGGAGGGACCCCGGGAAGCCCCCCGGCTCCAGTGGGGAGGTTTTCCAGCCGCTGGGGAAGGTGGGGGATGAGCGGCACACGCCCTGTTCCCCTCAGCTCCAGCGTCGCTTCCCCGGCTTAGAAATGAAAAGGGAGAAAAAAAACCTTTTGTGTGTCCAGGCAAAGCTTGGGGAAAGGGAGGGGAGAAAAATTGGGGGGGGGAAAAAAAAAGACAACATGTGGGTGGTCCGCTCAGGAGACTTTTGACTTTGTTTTTTTGGCTATTTTATTTCTTGGCAGAAAGAACTCCTGGGGCTGCTCAGCAGAGGGTACGGCCAGATCACAGGAGCATCCTCAGCCCACCCAGGGGCCAAAGTTCAGCTGGCAGCTCCCAGCTCCAAGGGGTTTCGCATCAAAGCATGGAGGAGTCAAGAGAAATTAAAGTCAGAAACGGTCCAAGGCAGGGGCAGAGGGCACTGCCGGCCCCCTGAGGAGAGGGGGGGCATCCCACAGGGATGCTCGGGATGCTCCAAGCACCCCGCTTGCTGCATCTCTATACAGCCTGAAACTGGGAACAAGAGGATAAATAGGATTTTGTATGAAAAAATGAGCTTAAAAGGCTCAGCCCAACATCCGACGGGACGCACAGCCGGGATTTCCCAAGCTGGGCTATGCCGGCTTTGCAAAATCCCGGCTGCGTGTCCCGTCGGATCCACAGCGAGCCGGAGCCGGTCACCTGCAGTGACCCAGGTGTGCTGGCAGCCTTGGAGAGGAGCTGGCACCGGCTCAAAGCTGCGGGGGCCCCGCGGGAGCCGCGTTTGGAGTCGGCAACGCACCGGCGGCCGCTTGTGAAAGTGCCTCCCAAAGCTCCGGGAGGTTGATTTTCACTGAAGTTTTCGTGTGAAATGCAAAACAGCTCCTTAAAATTTGGGTAATTCGGAGGCTGGTAAATCCTTCTGCCTCCACCTTCCTGCTGTACTTTGTTACCATAAGAGGGATCCCATATTTCTTCTTCTCAGTGCTTTGTTCACCTCCTGAGCTCATTTTGGGGAACCTATTTGTCTTTGAGGGCTCTTTGCAGCCTGAGAGTCCCATGGGCTATAGCTCGGAGGACCCCAATTTCAGCCCTCATTAGCTTGACAGCCATGTCAGTGCTTGAACTTGACCCCCAAACATAGAGGAGCCACTGACCGAGTGCTTCAAGATGTTTGCCTGACCTAAGCCTGGCACTTTGGCCTCTCTTCCCAATTTTTGCCCACTGCAGGCAAAGCTTGTATTCAATCAAGCTTTGCAGCAGCTGAAGGACAGCAGAAGGGCTGAACTTTGGGGTCCCAGAGCTACCAGGCTGGTGGCAGCTGTGGTAAAGGGAGATGGGAGCCTACATGGGAGTTGTGCCAGGGCTTTTGGCATCCCCAGCCCATCTGCGGCATCTGGGCTGGAACCAAGGTGTCCCGCCCCTGATGGCTACAAATCTGGTGCCCTTCAAGTGACAGGGGACAGACATCCCCATGTCTGGACAGTGACAATGACCATTGCTCTGGAAGAGCCCGGCCCTGCCACAGTGACTCAGCCCTGCAGAGCCCGTGGTCGCTGCCAGCACCGCGCCGAGCCGAGCCGGCTCCGTGGGTTGTGGCGCCAGGTCGTCCCTGCTGCCACCCCTCCTGTTAGGGAAACTTCCCTGCTTGACCATCCAGGAGCCACTTTGGCATCTCCACAGCCACACAGGGAACAGAGACCCCCACGAGCCCCTGTCACCACCCAGCTCAGCCACGCATCGGGAAGCACTCGGCAAAATTTGCCATGACAGAAGTGATGAGGGCTCAAGGCTGACCTGCCAGAGCCAGGCCCGGCTGCTTCCTCTGCATCGGGTTTATTCCAAATTATTCTGCAGCAAGATTCCAACAGCCCCAGCCAGGCTTGCTGGGGACATCCAGACCAGCAGCGTCACCACGGCATCGCGCTACAGCACAGCCCCCCCCGCCCCCACTGCCCACCACGGCCTCACCGCCCCCCCCCAAGGATTCCAGGCTAAAAATACCCTGTTTCCAGCCGGGAACACACCGCTCCCACGGCCGGGCGCTCGCTCCCACGCGGGCGCTGACCCCTGCACCGGCCGCTCGCCGCAGAGCCCACGGCACACAGCGAGGGGAGCTGAGCCGTGGCCACCGTGCCCTTTGCAGTGCACCGAGCCAAGGCGGGGACAGCCAGGCTGAGGAGGAGGGGAGGGGACAAAGAGAGAGCTGGCAGCACTGCCCAGACACAGCCGAGCTCCCCAGGTCCCCTTCCATCCACACCGGAGCAGGCACAAGCAGATACATCTCTGTGCAGTGATCCCCTGCACGCACGGACCACAGCCTCCGAGAAAATTCCAGCCTCCTCTCTCCCCTCCAGAACATGCCATGGTGCACCAAGACACAAACAGAACAGGCCAGCGTGCAGAATTTTTCAGCCACTTCGATCACATCACACACTGGACACCATCAGCACTTCCCACTGCTGGGGCTGCTCTTGGAGGCAACACCCAGGAATAAGGACAAGCATCTCCTTGGACACCATTCCTCTCTCTCCCCAGCTCCAAAGCAAAGCCCTGTAACTCCTCCAGCAAAGATGGCAGCAAAAAATACGCTCCAGGCATGACAGCACTCCAGGGCCGACCCCAGACGGGGACGTGCTCCTGCTCCCAGCCACGAGCAGGGCAGGGGACACAGCACAGCAGCCAGATAGGGACCGGTGACCCACTCGGCCAGTGACACATTCCTCCCCCCGTTCCCATCCAGCGGGACATATTTTCCATCCGTGTCAGCTCTCTGCACTGGCCAA
The DNA here is from genome assembly GCA_013397055.1 of Pachycephala philippinensis. Classification (NCBI taxonomy): domain Eukaryota; kingdom Metazoa; phylum Chordata; class Aves; order Passeriformes; genus Pachycephala; species Pachycephala philippinensis. Next base: position 216,877 of record VWZT01008289.1, on the reverse strand, counting down.
GTCACACACAAGCGCCTGGTGACACTCTCCAGGCGCCCGAGCCCTCCCGAGCCAGGGGTGGTGGCGAGGAAGAGGAGGGCGACTCACATGTGATGAAGTAATCCTGCTGCCGCTTGAATTCCAGGCCCATGTAGTTGGGGCTGAACTCCTGGAACTTGATGGTGAAGCGGATCTCCTGCTCGGGCCGGTTGCACGTCACCAGCACGTTGGGGTCCATGACAGTGCTGCAGGCATCCGCCTGCTCCTTCCTCACCAGGTACAGCTTGTAGTACTCGTAAGGCTTGGACGGCTCCGCTTTGGGGCAGATAATGTCCAGTTTATCCCCAATCTCCGGGTAAATGACCAGCCCCTTCCCAGTCATGAACCTGGAAGAGAGGAGGTTAAGAGGTTACCATGTGCTGGAGCAGAGGCCACGCCAGCCCGGCCCACCCCACTCTGACACCATTTATTTTGTGCTTCAGCTCTTCTGCTCCCCCTCTGTAAGACGGGTTTGACACCAAAATCAAATTTTCCTCTTCCCTCACCATCCCAGCCTGTGCATGGAGACAGCACAGGCTCCTGCTGACAAAACGAGGGCTGGCTTGGGTCAGTCCCGCTCGCCAGCCATGACGAGGGCGGGCACCCTTCCCGGCCCCAAGCCTGGCATCCAACTGGGAACGAGTCTTCCCACAAAGGGCTGGGAGACGCCACGGCTCTGCCCGACGGCCAGGCAAGGAGCTTCCTGCAGGGACAGGCAATAATTAGGCACAGGGAGAAGTCCTGACAATGGGGCGCAGGGAGGGATCCCGTCCACGCCCCGGCTCCCTGAGGAATTCCTGTCCTTAAATGGAAGGGAAGGAAGCATCCTGCAGGACAACTTCTACCAAGCCAGGCTCAACAGCATGCCCAGGAGCGTGGGAGGACCGGATGGAGAGGAGCAAGGAGGGAGGAAAGCTATTCGGGGCTGGAAGGCAGGGCATTGGGAAGGCAAGGAAGGCAAGATGCTGATAATTAACATTCGGATCTTGTTATGGTGGGGCAAGGCTCTGATTAGGTTTTTTCAGCGTGAAGGAGAGGATTAGGGTAGCAAGGAGGGAAGCAGCAGATCATCTACTTTGATGTAGGCAACTAAACGCGTTCCTGATGGGAGATAAGGTGGGAATGGATTTTCCTGCAGAGTTATCTCTGCTGCAACTCTCTCACGTAATCTGGGCACGGCAAAGTGTGAAGCGAGCACTTTGCCAAGGCTGCATGGCCACGCTTCCCCTTCTGCTGTCGGACAGAGCCCATCCCTGCCCCAGCCCACCCTGGAGATCGGATGGGGGCTGGGATACCTTCTCCCCCAGCCAGCTGCTCCGGCTGGAGCTGCAGGCTCCACGAAGGAAGATCAAACACACAAGACCAACCTGCTCCGTGGCTCCATGCAAGTCCTAGCAAGAAGCCACAGAGCTGGAACCAGCACCAGGCCTTCGGCTGCGGGAGCCCAGCAGATCCACAGGCCGGGCTGGGAGCAGGCAGGCGGAGTCAGAGCCCACGCACCCCCAGTGCCCTTGGCACGGGCTCCAGAGCTCGGTGCCAGCTGCAGCAGCAGGGCAGACACACAGACAGCATCTGCGCCTCACTTGCAGCTCGCCGGGTCAGAGGAGCATCCCTGGCACCCAGGGCGCAGCACAGGGATGGCAGGCACAGCCCCATCACGGAGCTGGATTTAGAGGGGTTATGGGTCCATCTTCCCAGCCTGGCTGCAGCTCTGCCTCTACCACATCAGCTCCAGTAGTACCCACAGCAGCACAATGGGGCAGCTGGGATCATGCCAACCCCAGCACCACCAGCACCTTGGCCACGTGAGGTTGCAGGGAGTTTTGTACAAGTCATGGTTCAGGCAGAAGGCGACCAGGAGAGAGTGGGAAACGTGACCCCTGGAGGGTGTTTAGGGATGCAGGTGGGATGCAGAGCCTGGTTCCATCCCAGCACTGCCGCCAGGTGAGCCATGCTTTGCTTCACGCTACCAAGTAGGTCACCTGGCCAGTGGCCAGCACACGCTTCCAAAGGCTTGGGAGCGATAAAGGCTTCCCCACCCACGGCCGGAGCCCTGACGCAAGGCCGGAGCGGGAGCAGGAGCCGGGAGCAGCCCCTGTTCCTCCCTCCCCGCCCGGCCGCAGACACGCAGCGCAAGTGAACACTTGCACAGGTTCCCACCCCGAGAGGCAGCTGGATCCCACACTCCTTTCTCCACGGTTGGGCTGAGTCAGAGGCTTCCTGGCACAGGACTCTGGAGTGACTCAAGCTCCCTCCTCCAGCCCCTGCCAGCTCCCTCCTGCCCAGAAGATGCCAAACAGGAAGCCACAAACAAGTCAAGCAGATGTCTTGCACCGCCGGAGCAGGAGGAGAAGGCTCCTATCCACCCTCATCTCCATACCAGGAGGACCTATCACACCTCTGTGGCCAAAACCTTGGCCAACACCTGCAAACCAACCGGTCCCTGGGCCACCAGCCTGTTGGGATCAGGCCAAACGGATTTGTAAGCAGGGGAGGGGCCATGAAGCAACCGAAGGAGCTGAGAACCTCCCAGCACCACATCCTGCTGGCACCTCTTCATCTCAGGAACTTCAGCACCAAGGCCTACCTTTGGTTTATGTAAGGATAAAACAAGGAGGCAAATCCCTTACATGAATGCTCCGCCTCAGCTCCAGAAGCACACAGCTGCTGGCTGGGATTTAGCCCAGGAACATCTTCCAGATCCACGCAAACATGGAGCAAGACAGAGCCACTTCCCTGTGCACAGAGCTTTTGCACTGCTCCCTTCAACCTCTGTTCCCCACGAGCCCCATTCCCACCCGCACACAGACAGTTTTCCCTTTGTCCTCCAATTTTCCTGATTTTTTTCTCCTCCAATTCCCCTCTTCTCCAACAGCAGGGCTGTTTCCAGATGACAGCCTGGGCAGCACAGGCAGAGGAGATAAACCTGAGGTGTGTGCCTCGAACCCCTCACACAGCTCTGCCAGCTTTTCACCACACACAGAGACTTTTATTTCCCCTAAAATCCTGCTTTGTCACAAGAACAGCTTGTGATGATCGTCCTAGGGAAGACCAACAACAGCTCCCACCGTGCCAGAGGCTGGTTCTCTGGGAAATTCTCCTTTAAAATACAGAGTGAAAAGCAACACTTATCACAAGAAAAGGAGAGGAAAAAAACGTCCAAAAATTGTCACATGTTGCCTGAACGCAGGATTTCAGCCAGTTCTGGAGACGAGGAATTTTAGTTCCGAGGCATGGTTGAAGACAAAAAGGAATTACACTCTTGACTTGTCTTCACAAGGACATGTCTTCAGATTTATCTTAACCCGGAGGAATGAACAGAGCAACTCTTAAATTAATAGGGAAATTCATTGTGCCCTCAGAGCACCCGCTGTAATTTCAGGAGGAGGGAAGGAGAAATCTGCTGTTCCTCTGGAAAACACAGCTTCATTTCCCTGTTTTAAGATGGGAAGTGGGGAAAAAAAAAAGAGAAAAACTAAACTTAGCTCAACCTTAATGCTGAAACAACTCTCAGCATTAAGAATCACTCTCTTCCACCTCACCCACCACACGGGAGGAGGAGCATGGTGGCTCCAGCTTTATTCCTGCCCCAGCCTGGAACTGTTCAAGGCCAGGTTGGATGGGGCTTGGAGCAACCTGGGATAATGGCAGGTGTCCCTGTCCATGGCAGGGGTTGGAACTGGATTAGATTTAAGGTGCCTTCCAACCCAAACCATTCTGGGATCCTGTGATCGGCACGATCACCAGTTCACAGGTAACATCCCAGCATCCTTTCTCCTGGTGTCCAGGGGGTGGGAATGATTAACTACAGCCATTAAAGCTTAAAACAAGTATTTTTTTGGCCAGCTGAGCAGGTGGAGAGCACTGGCAGCTTCATCCCTTAAAGCCCCTGAGGTGATTTTTGGGTGGCACCCGTGGCTGCCCACCCGCAGAGCCAAGGGACCATCCCAGCCAGGCATCCCCATCCCCAGCGCTGCTCCCGGCCCCCAGCTCCCGGCCCCGCAGGTTCCTTGGGAGCGATCAGGTGGCAGCGTCCAATTTCCTCATTGTTTCGGGAGGTGTTTTCTGATGGGAAAGGTGAAAAGGGGATTTGTGAGCCTTGTAAACCGATTCCTCTGAGTTGGGTAAACAACGGGAGCTCTGTTGGCAGCAGGATGCCGGGATGCCGGAGCAGGGAGATGGGATTAAAGTGCAGTCTCTCCCGTGCCCTGAGTTGGGGGGCTGCTGGTGGGGCCGCCAATCCCTTAAAGAGCCCCCCTCACTTCCCCTTGGGGGTCCAAAATGCAGGATCTGATGGAGTGACCGGGGGCTACAGGTGGGACCTGCTGGAGAGCCATGGACTCAGCCAGGGCCCGGTGTCGGAGGCATCCCAGAGAAGGTTTGCTGGGAGAGGAGGAAGAACGCAAGCTAAGGAGGAAAACTGAGCAAGTTTGGCCAGAGCAAGCTCAGGAGTCGTGTTGGGAATGATACCCCACTCCTCCACACCCCCCTCCCATGCAGGCTCCTCTCCTCCATGTGGGCACACATGGACAGACATGGATGAGCCAACGCATTCCCAGCAATCCTGCAGACACAAGTGTCCTGCAGGTAAGTCATCCGGAACCTTAAAATACAACAGTCCTTTAGCTCTTTGTTAGGGAAGACCAAAAAATGGCTTAAAAATACCATTTTTTAAAAGAATGGGTTGACACATTTTCCAACTGCTCTCCCCCCGGATCCAGGCATTCCTTGCACCACATCAACCACAAAATCTCCAGGGCAGCATCACCTTTCCCCACATCCACGGCGTACGATGCCCCTCACCTGATTTCAGGCTTGGCAGAAACAGAACAACATTTCCCAAGAACCTTCTCCTTGGAGAAGACGTTCTAAAGCTGATGCTGACATACATATAAGATGACATATGCTAAATGCTGTTTGCTTCAAAGAAATCCAAAAATAACTGGATCTTACATGGAGGACGTGTACGTCTGGCAGGGAAGGCTGACAATGCCCGGCAGAGCGAGACCTGCAGGAGCTGGGAGGTTTTCCTGGTGTCTGGGCAGCTGAAGCCCCCGTGGGCCCAGCTCTGCACACCAACAGAACATTTGAGTCCTTCCAGACGGATTACAGCTCCCACCCACTGGGAATCACCTCAAGGTAGGGATGGGAAAGGGCCAGATCCAGTAAAAAAGCCAAAGCCTCATGTTCAAACTGGGTGTGGGATCCTGAGAAACACTCCTGAGCCCTGCGACTTGCCAGTGCCCAGCCACACACAAACCCAACCCTGCCCTCTCTGCCTCACTCTTCCAAGCTTCCCTGGGACACAGCAGCCATGCCCAGGCACTGGGGACTCTCTGCCACCGCCAGAAGAATCAGTCCTGTCCCCAGAGTTGTTTTCCAGACCCCGATGTTACAGAGCCACATCACACTCCAGCCACTGGAGGGTCCCTGCACAGCTCGTCCAAAGCTCCCTTGGTGACAACACCCAGCCACCTCTGCCCTTGCCAAAATCTGTATTTTCAACAAAAACGAGAATTGAGAGGTTGGTAGTAAAACTGGGACCTCACTTAGGTGAAGTGGGACTTCACAGGTCAAAAAGCATTTCCAGACAGGGACAACCACATGGTCCCCAGGGAGACTGAGCTGAGAACATCAGACACCCCGTGTCACAGGGAGAGATTCTCCTGGTGACACCACGAGGTATCAGGGAGACACTGCAGCCCCACCCACCTCACTTCAGCTCTCCAGAGCCAAGGACAATCAAACCAGAGGAATGACACCCTAATCCCAAAGGCCCACCTGATCCCAGCACACCACCAGCATCCACAGCCCTTCCCCGGAGTGGTGCCAGCACGCAGAGGCACGGCCCCTTTCTCCTTTTTGACTCCCATTCAGCTCTTGGGAACAAAGATACTCCGTGGAAGGAAGTTAATTACAAGTGGAATGAAAAGGTTCCTCCCTCTGTATCTGCCGCCTTCTCGCTCGTCCATCGCGCCGCTCATCACCACAAGAGGGTAAATAGGAGCACACGAACCCCCACGCTCTCAGATCCCACTCCTTTCATGTGCTCCTCTATTATTAGTCTCCTTTAGAAGAGCCTGCCATCTTTTTTCCCCCTGCTAATCTATGGATAATTATTTTCCTTGCCCTTCGGCAGCCCTCTTCTATTTCTGCTCCATCCTTTGGAGCCGAGGTGGCCACACAGAGCCAGCGATTCCAGGTATCTGAAAGCAGCTCCTATCTCCTCCGCTCCTTTGGTCTCGCTGTTCAGGGAGATATTTTTCACCTTCCAGCCCCCCCGGCTCCTCACCATTCCTGGGAGAGGGAACAGCTCTGCTGAGCCCCCCCCGGGGACGTCCCGTCCCGTCCCCCTCCCAGATACACTCTAAGGCCCCTTTTTTTTCCTCATCTCGGGTTTAATGAGGCCCATTCAACCCTCCCAAAGACAAAAGGCCCTTCTCGTTTCCAAACGGATTTACACGACGCATCAGTGAGGCATAAACGGGTCTCCATGGCAACGCTCACCGACCCCCCCCCAGCTCCACGATGCCATTTTCCAACTCTGCTGCTCCCCAAAACCCCTTTGTTGCTTGCCTGCCAGCTGGGAGGCTCCTCGCAGGCTGGTAACCCCCCCACCCCACACCCCCGGGGTGCCAGGGGTGACATTTTTTGAGGTGAAGTTACAAGATGCCCAAGCCAGCGTTCCCCTGGCACAGACACCCCGGAAAGCTCCGCGCCATGACCGACTCCAGGTCATGGTCAAGCCAGGGCTGGGATTGAGCGGAAGGCATGGAAACACCGAGTGCAGGGGGAAATGAACCCAAACTGCCCAAACTGCCCACAAAGGGGGGTGATGCCCAAGGCAGTGTACTCTGTCCACACTCAAACACCAGCCCCAGTCACAGCCTGGCTCCCAGCACCTCTCCACAGGGAAACCAGTGGCTCTGGGGATTCCCATGGCTTTGGCAACGGCCAAGAGGCCACTCCAACACTTCACACAGAGGTTTGGCAAACACGAGCCTCATGTTCAACACTTGGGACCGTAACTCTCCCCAAGCAGCCTCAAATACTGAAGGCAGAGAGAGCACCTCGCTTACCCTGTGCAGCACTGGAAGCAGGGAAGGTGGGACACAGAGAAGGTCCCACTATAGCTCCTTGAGCTTTGTCCACATGTTGCAGTCACTGCCATAGCTCTGAAGACCAAGCCCTTACCCAATATCTGGGGGACACACCAGAGAGCCACTTTTCCATGAAAATACCCACCTCTGCTGGGTTTCTCAAGCAGGAAGTCGGGAGCAGGATCTTGGTTTCAGCTGCAAACCTGCAGCTTGTGGACAGGTCTGCTTTTCCCCTCCTGCAGTCCAGACCCCTTCTCCCAGGGAAGATTCACACCAAGGTTACCACCAGCCAAGAAGAAAGGGGGGTTCCAGGCATCAGGATGCCGGGAGAACAGGTCAGCAGGCTTCAGGAAAGCTGGCATGGATGCTGTGGGATGCCAGCCACACCTCGGCACCCACAACCAGCGGCTGCCACCACAGCTGGTGACATCCCTGGCCCCAGTGACTCAGCCCTCCAGTGCCACAGCAGGGCTGCAGGAAGGGCTTTATCCCTGAGCTATCCCCGTAATCAGAGCATGGCCAGGGAGAGTATCCAAGCGCCAGACTCCCCACCAGCCCCAAGGAGAATGAAGGATCACCACCACCAAAGGCAGCGCCCACAAAAGGAGAACGTTCTCCTCCGCCCCATCATGGGCTTGGCCAGGATGTATCCTGATGCCAGTCCATCACTTCCAGAGACAGCTGCTGACCACCCTCACGCCCCGAGAAGGAGGAAGAGGAGAGTGGGAGGAGAGGGAAGGCTCCCAGCCCTCGCAGCAGCCGGGCCTGCCGGGAGCAGCCACGTGCTGCTCCATCCTCCCGGCTCCGCGCACACTCCATGCACTCGGACGCTGCACCCGAACGATCTCAATGCAAACCCTGCGAGGCGGGGAAACAAAACCTGCTGCTAATTGAGGGATTTTGGAGCAGATTTAATTAGGGCCAGAGCACTGGCGCAGGCTGCTGCTGCCACCTGCAGCACTCTCCGCAGCCGCTGGCGTGGACTCGGGGGACCCCAGGCTCCCGCCCACACCCGCCTGGGGTACGGACAGGGAATGAGGAACACTGGNAAGAGGGGCCGAGTTATCTAATTAATGCTGGCAGAAGCGGGAGGCCGAGGGCCGGGGGGCGGCGGCGGCCCACAAAGGCGGCGTGGGGAGCGGTCTCCCCGCCGCCGCCGCCGGTATCCCCCGGCAATGGGGCCCCACGCTGGGAGTGAGGTAAGAGGGGATTCAAAGGGGGGTTTGTCAGGGGTTTTGTTTTTGGAAACGGGGGAGGGGAAGGGGACAGGGCTTGACAAGAGCTGACAGACAACTGAACAAAACCATAAGGGCCATGAATGGCAACACGGCGCTTTAATTGGCGTAGGAATGGAGAGAGAAGTGAGACAATGAGGCTGGGCNNCTGGGCGGCAGCGGCGGGGCTGAGGTGTGGGCAGTGGGCACTCACCTTCTCCTGCCCGCACCCCAATCCCTACCCCAACAGGGGTTGGGCAGCTGGATGCTGCACCATGACCCCCATCCCGAAAAACACCACCTAAAACCCACAGGGGAAAACATGGAGGCAGAACGACAGAGCCCAGCAAACGTCAGGCATCGCAAAACCCTGACGGCAACCGGGAGCGGCACAACCCCAGCCCTGGGATGCTGCAGATATTAAATGATCCATCGGAAACAGCTCATGTTCCTGCTCGGCTCCGTGCGTTTTCCGGCTTCGGTTTGGCCACTCGTGCCCTGGCTACAGCCCCGCTCATCCGGAGGACGAGGGGCCGGNGGGGGCACGAGGGGCCGGGAGGGGGAGAGAGGGAGAGGCAGGTTAAAAGGGAACACGGTTGGATCAGCGGGGTTCCCACTCCTTCCCTGACCCCTCCGAAATAAAACGGAGGAGATTTCGTCTCCTGGTTCCAAAGCAAAGAATTACTTTGGCAGGGCCTGCGGCGGCGGCCGGGCGCCCACTTGGAAAGGAAAGCGGCAGGAATATGCCCAAGGAACCCAAGACAAGCCCTCCCCGCCAAGCCCTGCTCATTCTCATGCAGATCAACCCCAGTCGGGACAGAAAGGAGGCAAATTGCAGCCCCCCCTCTCCAGAGCAGGGCTGGGGGCACAGGGAAGGGCGGGTGGGGGGCTCAGCACACCAGACCTGACACAAACCCCAGTGTTTTCCAAGATCCCCCCTCTTCCCACCTCTCACTTCTCCAGCTCAGTTGGAAAAAAAGAAGAACTGAAGGCTAAGAGCCAAGAGCTGAAGTTACAGCTGGTGGCGGGGCCCTAGGAGAGAGAGAGCCCCTTCCTCCCTGAACCCCAGGACCTGACACCCCACTAACCCTGCACCCCACAAACACAGTCTGCAGCCGCAAGTCTCAAATCTCTCCATGGGACAGTGACTGGCTGCTCCTGCTGCTCCATTCCAAGGGGTACAGGAGGGCTCCCCAAATCCCTCAGCTGCCCACTTCACCGTCACCACCAAAGCAAGGGAGAGGAGGCACCAGCCTCCCACATTTTTCTGAGAAATACCACAAAAATAAAGCCCACACATGTCCTGGGGAGCAGCAGAAACCACAGGGCCTCCTGGATTTCCCCTGGCTCCCAGGAGCCCCTCACTATGTCCCAGGGCTCATGTTTCCACCCCTGGAGATCCCACTGAGGGCTGGGCGACAGCTCCAGAGCACCCACCCAGGTCCCCGGGGCTCTGGCTCAGCCCGGGGATGCAATGCTGCGGTTTGAAGCATTAATCCCAACGTTAGGAACTGGGCAGGGAGGAGCAAACCCTGCGGAGGGTTCCCCATCCCAGCTGTGGGATGCCCTGCCCTGCCCCGACAGGTCTCCCGGGTTTCGCCAGCCCTGCCAGCCCCTGGTCCCAGGGGAGCAGCGTCACCCCCACCGCGCCGCCCTGACTCACACCGGGCCCTTTGATCCCCCGGCTCCCGGAGTGGCCGAACGAGTTCTGGCATTCCGGCTCTGGCTCCCGTCTGGAAGCGCCATCTTCCCAGGCAGCTGCAAATCACCACCAGCCCTCAGCCCCGGCGTCATTACTGGGAACTTGCTGGGCTGCCACCGGCCTTGGGGCTTATTAAGAGCTTCCCAACCCCCGTCCCGACACAGGACATGTGCACATCTGCCCACCCCAGCTAGAAGGGACCTTGATGACCATCCAGTTCCACCCCTGCCATGGGCAGGGACACCTTTCACTATCCCAGGGTGCTCCACGCCCCATCCAACCTGGCCTTGGACACTTCCAGGGATGGGGCAGCCACAGCTTCTCTGGGCACCCTGTGCCAGGGCCTCCCCACCCTCACAGGGGAGAATTTTTTCTCAATATCCCATCTAACCCCTCCCTGTGGCAGTGGGAAGCCATTCTCCCCTGTCCTGTCCCTCATCCGAAGTCCCTCTCCAGCTGTCCTAGAGCCCCTTTAGGCACTGGAAGGGGTTCCAAGGTCTCCCCAGAGCCTTCCCTTCTCCAGGCTGAACCAGGTCACCCCATGTTCCTCACTCCCACACCAGTCCCACCACCGGCTCGCTGCACTCAGCCGCCCAGGACCTTTGGCCCTGCTCCACGGGGGTGAATGGGGCTGGGTTAGGTCTGGGAGAAAAAGCTAAAGATGAGTCACAGGACCTCAAAAGTTTATTTGTTTTCTCCCCTCTTGTCCTCCCGCACAGAACTGAGCCACCACCAAAGAGAGAAAGCTGGAGAGCCAGCTCTGCAGGAAAGCTGGATCCAGCCTCCTCCTCCTCCAGCCCTGCTCTGGATGTCACTCAGTAGGGAAGAAATCGCCCCTTTCTCCCCAGAACTTCTTCCCAGTGCTGCCCACATCCCCTCTTTACCGTGAGGTCCTGTTCTGGCACAACAGCCCAAATTTTCTTCATATCTACACCAAAAAGACCCTCCTAAAGGTTTCACCACTGGAAGGAGTTGGGGCAGTCTTGTGCTCCCCCTCCACTGCTCCCAGTTTACCCAGTTGAAAGGCTGATTGGAAGAGCAGCAGCTGACGGAGGGGCCAGGAGAGAGGCCAGCACAGCACAGCAGTGTCAGGTTTTAACCTCTCCTCCAGTCCAAAGAGATCTGGCTTGTACTTGCTTTTATTTTTAGGCCAGATTTACACGTACAGCTGAACTTCAATCCAACGCACAACTTCCAGCTGGGAATGGGAGAGGAGAGGAACCAAAACCCAGCACTGGCTCTGGTGTCACAGGCACTGCCAGAGCCAGAGATCTCGGGACTGGTGCTTCTCATCTCCGAGGATGTCACCAGACTCCGCCGGGACACACGGCTCCCACTCCCAGAGGGAGCTTTCACAAGGCACTAAGCAAAGCTCATGTTTAAACCTAAAAATAACCCAGCCCTTGGGCCTGGGGAGGAGGAGGAGGAGGGCAGAGCACCCAGCCTGTCCCGCTCCAGCGCCAGCAGTTTCCAATTGCCTGCGGACGGGGAGTGTTCCCAATCCTCCCCCCGAGACGAAATCCTCCGCCTTGCCACCCACACTCATGGAAGAAAACTGGCGAGAGCCGCAGGAGAGACCAAAGTCTCCCCCAGCCACATCCTGCCCCCCTGCTTTGCTGCCAGATGCGATTCCCCAGAGCCTTGTCCCAAAATCCCGCTAGCTCCAGCATTCCCAGCAGCAGTCCTCACCCCACTCAGTGTCTGCCACCGGGCTGGGGCCATGTCCACCACACCGGCAGCCTGAGAGGGCTGATGCCACCAAACCAGCGGGAGTTTATTCCAAGGCTGGTGTCCGTCTGTCCCGCTAACCCCCCCGGGAAGAGCCGGTCCCCAACACAGAGCACAATCCTCAAACCCACCGGAGCTGCAAGAGCAGAGACCAACCCCCACCTTGGCGTGATGCTTTTGGGGTGCTCCCCGGAAATGGGGTCATTTATCCTGGCTTGGGAAAACCCCAAGCGAGCAGCACCAGTGCTGTGGCAGGACCACCCCATCCTGCCCTGCAGCAGGACCACCCCATCCTGTCCTGCAGCCCCTGGTAGGACTCACCCACACAAATCCCTCACCAGATGCCAGATCTCCTTCCTGACCCTCAGCTCCTCCATCCTGCCCTGCAGCTGCCAGCCCCTGGCAGGACTCACCCCACAGACTCCTTGCTGGACCCCAAATCTCCTCCCTGACCTCCAGGACCCCCAGCTCCTTTGTCCCTTCCGGCTCCCCTCTCCCACAAAAGCCCTTAATGGGGCTCTAGCTTCCAACTATTCCACTTCACTCCAACTCCCTCAACCCTTTTAAGTCTTTCTTTGCATTTAAGGTGTTTTTTTCTTTGCCTTTCTCTTTTTTTAACTTATTAAGGAGAAAGTTCAAACCGTTGGCAGTGTCTGCGACGCACTAATTTGGAACTTAGTGCGGTGTCGACATTGCGTTAAGTATTTCTGTCAACCATGAGGACACACCATGTCTGTGTAAGAAATTACACCAGCAATTATAGCTAAAGAGGCATGTAAAATTTAAAAAAAAAAATAAAAATTAATGTATTCAGAAATGATAACTGACATTCTTATTAGGATTAATCTAATTTTAGTAGACTCATTTATATCCTGCCTCTGGATAAAAAATGAGTTTCAATTTTAAAACCTGGATAAAAAGTGGCATTTTTTTAAAAAGTACTTTTAGAAGTCACCCTGCATGATTAAGCGGGGTGATAATGCGAGGAAGCTTAACAAAAAGCTGTGCCATTAAAGGAGATATTTGTTAAACAAAACGAAAGCAGAGATATTTATCAAGCCCAGCAGATTATTCCAGGGTAGCTCTGGACCTGGCACTGCTGGGTGTTGCTTGCGGTTGCAGGTTAATGGAGAGAAAATTGGGAACGGCAGATAACGGGGAAGGGGCAGGAGTTTTGCCGGGTGCATCCTGCTCCAGCGAGCCAGGGAATGGCAGCACCGGCGAGAACCACACAGTGCATCCATAGCCTGGATGAGTCCAGGCCCCATTGGACACAGACAGGCACAAGGCAAAGCACAGGAGTCACTCACAGACTGGGAAGAAAAACCCCGAAAGCTGGGTTGGTTCAACATATCCAAAAAAGGAAGAACATGACATGGAACACCAAGGTCCTTCCCGAGGTTTGCCGAACACCAAGCGGGGCTTGGCCCGTTCCAGCATCGCCCACCCCTCTCCATGGCACTGCCTCAGATGAGCTCTCGGTACAAAATGTGCCCTTGGCCTTGAGCTCTGGCGTTGGCACATTTTAACTCCGTGGCAATGGATGCTTTGATTGACACAGGTTCTGGCAGGACACAGGAGCGTCTCTTCTCCCTGTGCCAGCCCACCACACGCTTCCTGCTACGTCCATCCCTAGCAACACCTCACCAACTCACAAATCACATCCTCCATCAAACCACCCACCCCAGAGGATGAACCAGCCAAGAGGCCTCCTCCAGGCTTGCCTGTTGCTCCATGTCCCCACATCCACATCCCCCACGTGTCCATGACCACCACATCCCGTGGGACACTGATGAGATCCCAGCCATCCCAAGGTAGAGGGCACGGTGAACCTGCACCCCCAGGATAGGAGCCGGGGCACCCACAGGGCTGGGCTCCCTTCTCACACCCACATCCCCCCATTACAAGGGAATTAAGCATGGAAACAAAGCACCGAAAGATTTAAGAATACGTGCGAAGAGTCAAAAGCCGAAGAAGGAAAAAAATCCCAGGCTGATTATTTTATTTTCTCCTGACAGTTTGAGCCACAATGGCCAATAAATCCCAATTACGGATTTTAAAAATGCTTCCTGCAGACACTTGGACCATCAAGGCAATTCTGGGCTCCCATAACTCCTGGTTTATGATGGTCATACATGTCAGCTTTCCACAGAGCCCAGCATTTCAATAAAATGACCATAAACCTAGATTAGAGATTAAAGGACTGACTCAGAAGTTGTCAGAGGAAGAAACAAGTTTCCCTGCAATTGCTTTGCCATTTTTACCGACCAACAGTTTGGCTTTTCGATGGGTTTATGCCAGCAGTAAATTTTGGGCTGCTGACAGCTCGGTGTGCGAGACGACTGAAGGCAGCGGCGGGGAGGTGCGGGGAGGACACGAGCCCAGCCCCGGGCTCAGGCGACAACTCCGAGATGAGAAGTGACAGCGCTCCTCCTGGGCTCCCCAGCGCCGGCAGGGGACACACGGATGCCGGCTCCGATCGACCTTCCCGGCCCCCCCCTCCCAGCCCCCCGACCTGTCAGACTTCTCTCCAGGGAGCAGCTCTGTCCTCGTTTCTCCTCCTCCCGCCTCGGCAGGGTCAGGAGCTGCCAGCACATGGGAAGGTGACCCCCCGAGGGCTCCCCGCCGCCAGGCAGGACGAGGGACCCCGGGGACGATGCACAGGGGAGCATCCCCGGGCCCCCCACCAGCAGCTGCCTCTCTCCCCAGCCTGTCACGGCAGCAGCAACAGCTCAAGGGAGACGCCTTTGAAAGGATAAACGGCAGGCGTTTGTTGTGCTCCTGTTTCCTGGATGAATGCGCTGCTTCCTTTTACTAAGTGCTCTCTTAGGAGAAGGAAAAGGGAAAAATAAAACAGCAGCAGAAAGGAAAGAGGATGACTCACGGTGAGGCCACATCTCCACCGACACGCGAGAGCTGCGAGACGGTGCCAAGGACAAAGGCCGGGATCAAAAGCACGGGAGCGGATCAAACACGCGCCCTCCCCGGGGAGGGGGAAGGTTTCAGGGAGCTGCCCGGGGGAGGAAGGTGGGATGGAGCCGGGCCCTCCCGGCCGCCCATGGGCTGCCAGCAGCCATCTCCCTTTCCTGAGCTTCAGCCACTGCTTTCACCAGCTGAACAGGAGCTCTGGTTGCTGGAGTTCATTAAGACACGCACCCAGTGCTTCACACCAGGACACGGGCAGCGATGGGGACGGAGAGGACCAGGAGGAACCGTGGCTGCACCCAACAGGAGGTGAAAAACATGCCCTTTTCCTGAGGAAATGAAAGAGCTGAGCCCGGAGCTCAGCGCGCCGAAGGGGGCCGGTGCCCTTTCTGCCGGTGTCTCTCAAAGTCTATCAAAAAGTCCCATTTACATCAAAATGCCCTTCCAGACATGGTTCGATTTTACTTTTCCCCTTTCATCTCCGTCCCCCTCCCGCCCCACCTCGCAGCCCCATTGTCCTCGCAGCACCAGGAGAGGGCCGAGCGCGCTGCCAGCGGGAAAGGAACAGAAGAGAAAGAAAAGAGCTGGAAACTAAGAGAGAAGCCGGAATCGCTCCTGGTCCCCCTCCAGCGGGAGCTGTGACCCCATCTCCTCCCGCCTGCTGCTTGGCGGCCGCCCCGGGGGACGGCGCTGGCCGTGTCCCCTCCGCGGGGACGGGGACTCGCTGCCCCAGCCTCCGCTGTCGCCCGGGGCTCTGCTCGGGCTCCGGTGGCCACAGATGGTTTCAGTGAGCTTCGACAAAAGCCTCGGGCAAGGGCTGCAGGAGCCACCGTCCTGCTCCGCTGTCCCCGGCCAAGCAGCACCCTGCACACCCCGCTCCCAGCACGGAGGCCACTGGTGGCACTGGGAGACCCCAACGAAGCACTCTGGGCTTGGTCATGACTGCACGTCCCAGCTGGCAACGAAGTGGATCGAGTGTAAGTGCTTCTCTCTGCAGATGAGTCTTAAAAATGCCAGGGGAGCTGGAACACTTCCACAGGTGCCAGTGCCAGACCCTGCTCTGCCCCAGCGCTGTCCCACCTGTCCTCCTCCAGCAATTTGGATTCACTGAGCTGTTTTCTCCCCCAACCCTGGCCCCGGCAGTGCCACATCCTCTCTCACTTTTCCAAGCCCCTTAAAAGCAGAGGTGCTTTCCCCAGGCTGCCGGATGGACACACAAGCCCAAGACTTGAAACCGGGTTCCAAGTGCAAATGAGGTTTATCTCCAGTTTAACCCAGTAAAGCCCAGCTCCAGCAGTGCACAATCCCGATGCCGTTCACCGGGCTCTGTCCACCTTGCCTGACACAGAGCTTTTCCAGTCCTCCCTTCCTATTGTCAGCGTCTATTTTTAACCCCCAGCATTATTTCTCCCTGCGTGACTTCAGACACTCTCTGGGGACGAGGTGGAATTGCTGAGCTGGTTCCAGGCAAAGTGACTCAACTCTCACCTTCAGAAGCCACACAGGAATCACAGGAGAAGTAAATTTTCCTCCATTCACGTTTTCCTTTCTCCCTCCCTCCAAGCTCTGTCTGGGGCTGAAAGCAGGGAAAGCTGCAGGGAGGTAAAGCCTGTGTCCATCAGCAAGAATGTGCGGCAAAGCCATTTTCCTCCCTTTTTTTCCCTGGCACCTTTATAATCAGCTCTGTGCCAGTTACCTTGGGAAAAATCCTGCATCAACTGCTGGTGTAAATGAAGGTTAGAACAGTAACCTTAAAACACGTGTTAGGAGTGGAGCTTTGAGCTGCCAGGCACAGGGAATCTCATGGAGAGAGGCACCATCCTGGCAGAAGGGAGGGAGCAGCATTCCCCTCGCGGGGCCCTGGGCCGAGCGCCGGTGCCGACGCTTCATTGCTCCCTTTGAGCTGGTCCTGCCGGCGCCGCAGAGCGGCAATTAAGGAGAAGGTCAGCAGCGAAGCCCTTCAAGAATCTGTCCCTTCAGGGGAGTATCCAAACAACCCCACCATTTGCCACCTTCTAATTCCTAAAGCGCACAAGCCCAACGCCAACCCAACGCCAAGCACTCGGAGATGCCTCACGGAATGAGGGACGCGTGCGCTGCGTCAGCCAGATGTTGACATTATTTGGCATTAAGAGCCAATAAATAATCATTAATGCTGCTGCAGCAAGCAGGCTCTCTGCAAGAAAGCCCAGATGCCAAAAACGCCGTGTTTATGGCACAAGGGGAGGCAGGATCCGGGAGAGCCGCCTGCCGCGCACAATGCAGCCGGCGCTGCCAATTCCAGAGCGTATCCCAGTCCTGCAGCACTCGGCGTTCCTCCTGAAGCCCCAGCTCGGGGGCTGGCAGACCTGGGAGAGTCCCTGCGAGCTGGCCTGCTCCCACAGCCACACAGGGTCACACTGGCCACCAGAAGCTGGGGTGACACCAGGAGTCGTTGCATTCCGAGCTGACACTGCTCCAGCCAGCCCTGTTTTTTGGGATGACTCCCTGGTTTCGCTCACTGGAGCTGGCAGGATGCTGGAACACACACAGCCCCGGAGACAAGGGGAGGCAGCATCTGGAAGCAATTATCCCAGCGCTCTTGTATCTGTCACCCACTCCTTCTGTAAGGAACCATTCCCAGTATCAGCAATCTCTCTGTCATAAACCAGGAAAGGGATTCCTCCCCCTCGTCCCAACGAGGCAGTGGAGACTTTCCCGACGGAGGGCAGGGTGGGCAAGGTCCCTCCTGCCAGGTCACAGGAGAACTGGGCACACCAGGGACAGGCACCTGTGGGCACCTTAAGGAGGAAGCCCCACTCAGATAAGGAATACAACAATTCGTCTCCTCTGACTGTGCCCTGGTACGATGCTGCAACACTTCCAACACTCTATTTCCAAGTTTGATGTCCCAAAAACCTCCAACTGTTTTACAGGCATGGATGAATTCCTGAGAGCTCTGTGGGATGGTCCCCATGCCTCCAACGCACCCCATGCAATTCCATCCTCAAACCATGTGCTCCATCCTAAACCAACACGCCTCCAGCCTCAAACCATGTGTTTCCATCCTCAACCCACGTGCCTCCATCCTCAAAGCGGAAAAACAAGGAGGAACAGGCCTTGTCTAGGAGAGCAGGAGCAGGAGGATACCACAGCCTTTCCCCACCACCCTGAACACCCCCTCCCCAGGCTAAGGAGTCCCTGCATTCTTCCTGGCAATGTCCTCATCCCACTCCATGCTCAGGGCACAACATGCAGCTTGCATCCCAAAAGGAAAACCCAGCCAAGAAGGGCTGGTCAATGGGCACCAGAACTTTTCCAGCTGGCTGGCACATCCAGCAAACCCCCAGCACCTAAAACAGGGGCACCCCCACCCACCTTCCCGAGCCCACGGGCTCCACACACAGCTGAGGGAGGTGGCTCGCGAACACTTTCGTGCCTCTCCTGGATGTTATGAAACCAGGCAGGGAGCATGAAACTGCCTGCCGTGGGTGGGAGCACCCAGGGCTATATGGAGAGCCCGGAGGATTCCTCCGTGGTCTGGGAAAGCACGTGGGCTCCTCCGCCCCGCACACGCCCTCGCTGGGTGGGTTTTTCTTCTGGAGAGACCGGGTGAGCACAAACACCCAGCACAGCCCCACATGAAGGGGGTAATTAGGGAACAGCACCCAGCGCTCACCAAGTCAGGGCAGAGATCAAAAGCAGCATCCAGCATTAAACCTCACCAGGATCGGGAGCTGCTCCTGGGAATGGACTCCTGTGGGCCCCCCCACCCCATCCCTGCATCCCAGAACCGCTTGCTGCAGGGAGGGAACGCCAAGCCGAGGCAACACGAGCAGGCTTTTCTCCATCCCCTACTCCCAGCAAGCCTTCCTGTAGCTCAGGGTAGTGAAAAAAAGAAGGAAAATAGGAAAAAGTTCTTCTACTGCCATTAAATGAGCAGCAGGCATGAAGCTGCAAAGGACGGAGCGGTGGGAGAGGGCTGGGGGTCCAGGAAGCACAAGGGACCCTCCTCTCCTTTCCTCTCCCACCACTGCTTTGCCAGGATGTTGCTGCCTCAATTATTTCAGTAATTAGTAGAGCTGAGGCACTAATGGGGGGCAGGGAAAGGGGGGCACAGGCAAAGAGGGTCGCAGGAAAAGGGGGGCACAAATCGGCCAGGATGAGCAGCCAGATCTCGGCCTCACAAAATTTCCATGAAAGAAGAATAGTATAAATCTTAAACCCAAACACAGCTGAAGGGGAAATTCCAGCTGCCTCCAGCCCTTCACACCTCCAAGCCCCTTCCTGAAACCCCAATCCAGCCAGGCCTCCTTGGCCCAGTGAGAGGGAAGGGGGCTGTGCATCCCCAATGGCACCGGGACAGCCCTTCCCACCTCCTGGGGAAGCATCTCCTCCTCCTCCTCCTCACATGCTGCGAAGGAAGCTGGGAACAATGGATGCACCAGTGCCAGCTCCGGCAGGGATGGACACTCACAGACCACCCGCCTGGCTGCCCAGGGACAAGGGACGGGCTGGGAAGGACAGCCTGGTGCAGAGGGCACAGGCAGCTGCCAAGACCCCCTCCCCTGCTTGGTGTGAGAGGCAGCTCCCTGTCCTGGTGACATGGGGGGACATGAGAGGGACACGGGGGATTCAGCCACTGCAGGTTGTGGTCACTGAGGGAGGGGCTGTACAGAGCCCCTCTTCCCCCACCCCAGCTCTTCCCACAGGAGAGGGGCTGCTGGCTGAGCCATGGGCCAGACCTTCCCTTACAAAAATAACATTTCATCTTTTTTTTTTTTTTTAATTTCTTCTTTTGAAATAATTGACTAATTGGCCGAGCCCCAGGTCCGTGCTGGGAGTGGATCCCAGGTCTGCTCTTGCATAAAGCGTTTATTAAAGACATCACAGGAGGACAGGAGAGGAGGGGAGGAGAGGGGGGCCACTCAGAGCCCGGCAGGCCGGGGCGGTGCCCAGAGCACACTGGAAATTTCCCATCGCACCCAGAGGGAGGAAGCCCAAAAATTAATCCCGATCATCCCCCGCAGCGCAGCTCTGCCCCGAGCAGGGCCTGACTCAGCCGGGATGGGCATCACCCGGGGCGGGCATCACCCAGGACAGGCAGCACCCAGGGCGGGCATCCCAGTCCCAGCACCCTCAGAGCGGGGCTGCGAGTATGTGAAAGGGAGGGGTCCCCCTCCTCTCCTCCCCTTAATCCCCAGCCCCAAAGCAGAGCCCTTTTAGGGGAAAGTGTAACGCAATACCTGGAAAATTTCTCCCACCCGCTCTCCGCTGTCGGCTGCCAAATTTAAAACATATTTGCTGCCTGGCCTTGAAGAAACGTAACCTGCTGCCTAATTCCAACACGTTTATTCTTTGGGGGGCAACGAAAAAATTCACAGAGCCGCTGGTGGCTCCTCTCCTTACACCCCACAGCCCTCGGGGCTGGGAGCTGCCAAAAAGCTGCCTGGGAGCCTCCGCCAGCACACACCGGAACGCCAGGAAAGAACGGGAGGAAGGGAGCCCTTGCACAGCAAGAGGCTTTTGAGCCAATGTCCACGAGCCCCAAGAATCAGCTGAGGGTGCCACCAACCAAAAGCCCTTGGAATATGCAACATCCAGGGCAATACAAAACTCCAGAGCATGTGGAATAGGCAGGGATCTGCAGGGAGAGGATCCCCACTCAGAAGCGGAGCCACGCCATCTCCCCTCACAAGTGGAGAACTGAGGGAGCAGGTGGATGCACACGCAGCCCCATCCCTCATCCCGCCACCCCAGCTCCTCACCAGGAGGAATTTTCTGGCAGGCCGGGGTTGCGAGGGGAGGCTGGAGCAGTGGGAAGGGGCTGGGGGAGGGCACAATGCATTTAGCAGACTGAGCGATCCGACAGGGCCCATTAAAGGAAACAATTTGTAATACAATAATTATTATGTCGTTTCTCTGGCCTCTTTCCTTAAGCCTCCCTTTAAACAGTTTGAGGCTTGAGGGGCCTCTAGAAAGCACAAATCTGTGGGGCTGAGGGTGCTCCAGTGTCCACATGTGCTGGGATGAGGAAGATGGGATGGACACGACGCAGATGCTCGCTTGGAGCTCTCCATGCAATGGGAGCTCATCCTGGTTTGCTCACAATCCTTGAGGGAACACACGGAACAAAGAGGAACTGCTGCTTCCCAATGCTCCCCAGCTGCAGGGGATCATCAGCAGATAAGGGCTCTCTCTGGGAACACCACTGGATGTGGATCCATGCTTGCTCCAACCTGGAGCGAGGCCGGGCCCTGCGGCCGCTCCAGCTCGGCTTTTCTGCTCTGAAGTTCTCGGCCACACATCTGAAGAAAGCGGCGGTAGCGAACAACAGAGCGAGAGCAAGCAACACAAATCCCCGGGATAATGAGCCCGGAGGAGGGAGACGGTGGGCTCTGTCTGAGGAGGGAGCCGTGCTTTTATTGGAGAGGCCTAAAAGGGCTATAAATCCTCAGATTCAAAGGCGAACTCAAGCTCTTTCAAGTCGGAGGAAGGCCTGGGATGTGTCAGCCGGGAGGACTAACCACGCCGCGTCCCCTGCTGAAGTGGCCTCTTCAGCAAAGCCGCGGAGCAGCCCGGGATATTAC
The DNA here is from genome assembly GCA_013397055.1 of Pachycephala philippinensis. Classification (NCBI taxonomy): domain Eukaryota; kingdom Metazoa; phylum Chordata; class Aves; order Passeriformes; genus Pachycephala; species Pachycephala philippinensis. The sequence goes on along the minus strand of VWZT01008289.1, from coordinate 195,621 downwards.
ACCCAGATCCTTTCCATATGCTCCCGGCCGGCCGCAGGCAGGGCACGCCGGCATCCCTGCGGCACCGGAGCCGCCCGACCCCCCGCACGGGAACACCGGCCACCCTGCCTTAACGGGGGAGCGCCTTTGTGCCCATTCCCCTTCCGACCGCCACTGAGGATTTGCCCCCCAAAATCCCAGTGGGAGCAGGGGGCTGCATCCCTCCCTCTCGCGTTTGCCTGCGATACTACAGCGAGCCCAGACAAAGAGCACGGAGCCCAGCACCAGCACATCCCTGCATCCCTCCACATCCCAAGGCTGCCAGCCCCACCTGCCAACCCGCACACCAGGCTGTGCTCCCGCATTTCAGAAATCCATCAAAAGGCAAAAATCGGTGGCAAAGAGGAGACGGCGCCGAGCCTCAGCCCCACGCGAGCAACCGCAGACGCTTCCCAGCCTAATGAGAAGGAAAACACAGACACACTCTGCGATCAATGGGAATGGTGTAAGGGGGTTTATAGCTCATAAGCCATGGAAAGACACTTTGCTTTTCCCAAAGTACCTACTCGGAAGAGGCTGGATGGCAAAAGCCAGGCAGGGCAGCTGGTGCACAGGGCTGGGCTCATCCTGGCAGGATGCCAGGGGCAAGGAAAGGGACTGCTGGGAAGTGGGATGTTCCTGTCCCATCACCAGCAGTGATTCAGGCCTGGGTGCCACCAAAATCAGCCATGACCCCCAACTAGGGAGGGCACCCACTCCAGGCCTTTGTACTTCCCAAACTCCAACCTGAAGGTGCTGGGACAGATGGAGCTGGGACAGCTTGTGTGGCATCTCCCCAAGTATCCCACCCTGGCACCTCCATGTTGGCACCAGCAAGGGCCAATCCATGCCAAACCAGGTGACTCCAAGCTTCGCACCACAGCCCAGCTCCAGCAGACATGGCACACGTGGATCTCTGTGCAGGCACAGCATCACAGCGGGACAGGGCCTTTGGAAAACACCAACGGGACTTCCTAGCTGGATACCAACCAACCCCCCTGCTCTGCCCTCACACAACCCCCCTGGAAAAGCCCAGTCCCATGGCCTCTGAAAGGGCGAGCAGCCCACCTGGGAAGGGCCGGCTGCGGGTAGGAAAAGGTTATTCCTGAGCAGCCGAGCCAGGGTTATAAATAGCTGGCATTTTTGAAGTGCAGCTGCTCAGCTCAGCTCGGCCGGGGCGGCACTGCCACGCCGGCACCTGAGCCGGCTCGGATCCCGCCCGGGGGCTCCGGCAGGGAGAGCTCACAGAGAAGCCACTGCTCACTGGAACACCACGAGGAACCCCCCAAACCTGTCCCCTCATCCTCCAGGGAGGAGGGACTGGAGGCCCCCGAGCCGCGCTCCGGGAATCACCCACAGTCCCCACTCCAGCTCCAGCAGAACCTGCTCCACGGAAGGGCAGGGGCCAGGAAAACCCCACGGTGTGCACAAATCCAGCCTCACCGAGCAGGACGTTTAGCCCTGGCTTGTCCGACTCCTCTGGGACCAAGCCTGGACAGGCTGGGGGAGCCAGGAGTGCCAGGATTCCACGGCTCAGCCATGAGCAGAGCATTGGGGCTCCAACCAGACATGGGATCCTGAGACTCCATGAGCCGAGCACCACTGCTCCAACCAGAGACAGGATCCCCAGGCTCTGGCACAGCCATGAGCTGAGCTCTGATGCTCCAACAGGAGATGGAATCCAGAGGTTCCAGCACAGCCCCGAGCAGACCACCAGGGCTCCAGCCACAGATGGGATTCTGAAGCTCTGGCACAGCCATGAGGTGGTGATCCACACAAGGGGCAAGAAACCCCCTCCCAAAGGATGCCGGGAGTGCACCAACCCTCTCCACGACTAGGAGGAACACCACCATCATCCCCCTCCTGCTCTCCGGAGCAGGATTCTCTGCCACACCACCCGACCCAGAGCAAGGGACGGGAAGGGGAAAAGCATCGGGAAACAGCAGCAAGGAGCTGGGCTCTCCCTCAGCCCTGCACAACAAAAGCCCCGCAGCCGGGCCGCACATTCCTGCCCAGATGTGACGCCGCGATAGCGCTGAGCGAGTCCTGCTCCTGCTCCGCGATCCCAGCAATCATTAATTAGAGACAGAACGGAATCAGCTTTGTTTCTCTCCACCCTATTCCAGCTGCCAGACTCCAAGTAGCATGCGCTACTGATCGCTCCAAGATGTTTTCCCACCGGAGTCCAGCGCTCCTTGGGCAGACAGGCTTCCCAGCAGCACGGCCACCGCTGTGCCGAGGACAGGGTGCCCTGCCACGGGGGCAGGGAGCACAAAGCCATGGGAAAGCCGGGGGGAAGCTGGGACACACAAATCCAACATGGAAACAAGGGATCATCCCCACTGCTAAGCCTCTGGTTTACAGCGGACAGTCCAAACAGCTCCTCAAGGACGTCATGCAAGGGGCTGCTCGTGTGCTCCCACTCCTTGGGACCCCCGTGACCCCTAAAAATATGGACGAGGATTGGGGGGGCCCTGAGCCCCCAAGTGAAGCTGTTTGGGGGCCCCATAGCCCCTCATGAAGCTGCTCAGAAGGACCCCCAGCCCACCCCACCACACCACCAAGGGCACGGGCACATCCTGCCCTGCCACATCCAGCCTGTTTGGGATAAGGATTCAAGGGAACAGCTTAAACTCCCAAAGCGACACAAGCACTCAGGTGCAGCAGAGGGAAGCAGCCCCCACCAGCCCCCTGCCAGCCCTTCCCGGTCAGAAATGGCATGGAAGCCCCATCCAGCCTCGCTGCCAGGCAGATCCAAGGAGCTGCAGCAGCTGTTTTGCTCCGGAGAAAGCTCCGGCTCCTTTTACAATCAATCAGCCACCCCATCACGGCTCTTTTTTTCTTTTAAAGGAAGCAGTTAAATCCATTTTATGGAATCCAGCGGTATTTACCCGGCTACTGCAAGAGCCGCAGCCCTGCCTTGCCTTTTTTTTTAATTTAAGTTAATGAAGTCATTCCCAAACGACCCGCAAGGAGCCCCGGGTGCTCCTTTCCCCCCGGCACAGGGAGAGGGGGAACGCCTCCGGTGAAACGTGGGCTGGGCACGGGGGGTTCTGCCTTGTGGGGAGCAGAAGCTGGGAGGGCTCCCAAAGGCCTGGCACCCACCAAAGGGTCCCCCCCATACCAAAGGGAAACTCCAGCTGGAAAGCAGGCTGTCCAGGCTTGCTTTGCCCAACCTAGCCTTCGGAGACGAAGCAAAGCCCTGGAAAGGCCAAGGTGCACATGGGGGCCATGGGATTCTGATGGGAACACAGAATCATTAATCCTGGAATGGTTTAGGTCAGGAGGAGACTTTAAAGCCCATCCAGCCCCACCCCCTGCCATGGGCAGGGACACCTTTCACTATTCCAGGGTGCTCCAAGCCCCATCCAACCTGACCTCGGATACTTTCAGGGATGGGGCAGCCACAGCTTCTCTGGGCACCCTGTGCCAGGGCCTCCCCACCCTCACAGCCAGGAATTCCTTCCCAATATCCAATCTAAACTTCCCATCTTTTTAGTTTAAAGCCATTCCCCACCTCTCAGCCTCAGGAAGGGGGAGCCTCCACAAGCCAGAAACAACTTTTAATTAAAAATAAGCAGCGAGTTTTCCCTATTTCCCAAATCCTGACACCACGAAGCGCCTCCTGCGCCCACGGCTCCCGTAATCCCATTCCATCTGCTCCGACAAGTGCGAGCCCCCCGCTCCAGAGCTCCAGGCCAGCCTTTCCCCTCGGAAACAGCCTTCCCGCAAGCACTTTGTCCCTCGTAAAACGGCATTAAAAGAGGCAAAGATCCGCCAGGCTTCAACCCCAGCGCTGACAGAATTCCACGGGACACCATCATGTCATTAAAGGCGGAATAAAAATACCACGAAGGATTAGACTTTTGTCTGGGGTTTTTTTTCCTCTTCCCCTCACCTTTTTTTTTTTTCTTAAATAAATGCATTTATTTTGTTTTTAACAAGTTCAGAGCTGAGCAAAACTTTCTGGAAGGGGAAGAGGGAAAAGCAGAGGCAAAAGGAGCCGTTCTCTGGAGCCGCGTGGATGATGTGTCCCATTTCCCCCACCTCCTTATTAAAATACTTTCTGGGGAGGCGAATTCCAGCCTGAAATGAATTTTCCAAACCATATTTTATTAGGAATGCTTCCCTTTAACGGTCGGTACAGGAGCCCACCAGGGTCAATATTTCTCCCAAATTACAGCCAAGGGAGTTGAGAAAGGATTTAGCCAGAATTCCTCCAGCAATTCCCGGCTGTCCAAGGAGAGCACGCTCCCACCGCCCCCCGGCTGCGCAGCAAAGGGGACGAGTAAATCCCAAAAGCACTTTCCCCAAAGCCCCCCTTGGACACGGTGGAATAAATTAAAGCCATATTGCCTCTCCAAGCCCCCTTCCAAAGGGCTCTGCAGGCATCCCGGGGAAAGCTCACTCAGAGGGTGAGCTCATCCCAAGCACAGGTTTGAGACAATTATCACTTTTTCCAACAAAACCATTCCTAGGCCTATTTTTTTCCCTTTCAAGACCCAGCATCCTCACAGTGGGAAGTGGGTGATGATTTCACTGCTGGCTTTGGGACACACACCCAGGAGCCGACCTGGGCTTCCCAACCCAGCACACAGCCTAAGCCTGACTTAACTCGATTAGGAAATCATTCCATCTATCGGATGTGTTATCAGCATCCCTCTGATAACACCAGGAGCCCCAGACAAGCTGGTGGAGCTGGAGCCCACAGCTCCCAGCTGCCCAGAAAGGGCAGGAAAATATTTTCCTTATTTACAGCAATCGTGCTGAGGCCGGCCGGGCCCGGAGCGCCACGCTTGCTCCTCGGATCCGTTGGAAAATTCCACTTAGCTGTGTTATTTTTAAAGGCTTTAGCTCTCTTTACTCTAAAAACAAGAGTTAAAGCTCGGCAGAGTGGGATGGGGGCTGGCACAGCCCCGGCATCGCCCCAGAAAGGGGCTTGGAAGCCCAAGGTACAGTGGCAAAGGGTTTTTATGGATCTATCCGGAAGATAATCCCAGTCCAACCAAGAGCATGACTTTTCCTCCAGCTGGAGCCGGACTTTGCCCAGCACACCAATCCCCAGACTGGTTTCCTCAACTGGGTTTGCTGGGAGCGGTCGTGCGGAGGCTCTGCCCGATGCCACGCAGCCGGCAAAGCTCGGAGCTGGGACAGAAAGCGACGGATCCCAAAGACGGATCCCGGACATGAGGATCCGGGGTTGCTCCGCAGGGACACGGACTGGAGGGATCTGAATGGGATCACGGCCGGGCCCCGACAGTCCCCACCAAGGCGAAACACTTCCATGGGTTTTGCCCGTGCATGTCTCGGCAGAGCCATTCCTGGGTGGAAACGCCGATGTTTCGGGCGCTTCCCACCCTCTCCTGTCCCTGTGGGGACACAGGGATGGGGAAGCACCCACAGGAGCAGCCCCACATGGGATGGCACATTCCCAGAAAGCCGTGCCCAGGGCGGACAACCTCCGAGCTCCAAATCCAGGGACAACAGAGAGCAGGCAAACACTAAACTCCAAATTCATGGAGAAAGGAGAGCGGGCAACCACCAAGATCCAAACCGGCGGAGAGCTGAGGGTGGGATAGCACCGAGCTCCAAACTGGGGGAGAGCTGAGGGTGGGGAAGCACCGAGCTCCAAACTGGGGGAGAGCTGAGGGTGGGGAAGCACCGAGCTCCAAACTGGGGGAGAGCCGAGGGTGGGAAAGCACCGAGCTCCAAACTGGGGGAGAGCTGAGGGTGGGGAAGCACTGAGCTCCAAACCGGGGGAGAAACGAGGGCAGACAAACACTACGATCTGAATTTGGGGAGAACAGAGAGTGGGCAACCAATCAGCTCCAAACTGGGAGCAAACTGGAAGCAGACAAACGCTGAGCTCTGAACTGGGGGGAAACCAAGGGTGGACAACCCCAATTCCCGAATTCAGGGAGAACTGAGAGTGGGCAACCAGCGAGATCCGAACTGGGGAAAAACTGAAGCCAGACAACCTCTGAGCTCCGAACTAGGGTGAACCAAAGGCAGAAACCACCGAGCTCCAAAAACTGGGAACAGAAAACCACCAAGCTCCCAGTTCGGGCAAACCAAGGAACACCTCGAGCCAAAGACACCCCAGCAGGGAGGGATATCTCCAAGCCCACCACTCCAGGGCTCGGTAGCAAGTCCTGGCGTAAGCCCTGTGCCAGCCGATGGCCACGGCCTCCTCCCAACTTCACAGGCCTCAGCAGCTCAAGGAAAAGCCAGGATAAGGACGGGAAGCGGGGTGACACGGCATCCCCCACCACCAAGCCGGAGCCGCCTCCACCTCCAGCTGCCTTTTCCCAAATAAAAACTCTATTTTCTGGAACCAATCTGCCTGCCCCTCGCCAAGCTCACGAATCCAGCGGGGCAACTCCCGAGGGAAAAGGCTCTCTCTGCTCCCAGCCAACTGACACAACTCCCAAGGAAAGGAAAGGAAAAACACACCGAGGAGAACGAAGTGACGGAGCTGCCGTCCCGGCGCTTCCAGAGCCGGGGACACACAAAGTGTGCCTCCAAAGTTCCTTTTTCCCCCCCAAAGAAACCAAGGGAATAAACATTTCGTTGGAATACGTGTCCAGGCAGGAAGGTTGTCCAAATTGTTTCGGTTCTTTCCAACCCTCAAAAACTCTTTTTGGATTATTTTTGGGTTATTTTTTGCCTTGGGAAGTGCGGTGGGGAAAAGAAAAAAAAAAAGGCAGGCTAAAGGCAGGAATTTTTTGAAGGGAGAAAGGGGTAAGATAAATAAACATTCCACGATCTACAAGATAAAGCTGAGCAAGGGCCACCGACCCATCCTGACCACCAGCCCCGGGGTAGGGGCGACCAAACACCCCCCACTCCTCCTCCTCCTCGCCCTTCATATTGTTGCTGCACGGCAGCCGCGTCCACATCCACAGATTCATATAAAAATACATAAATTTATAGAATTTAGGTGTCTGTACAGGCGGAGCAGCCCCACCGCCCGCTTTGTTCGGACCCAGCCCGAGGTGGGGGCGGAACGACTCCCCTCGCCTTCCTCCGCGGCTGATTTCGGATGAGAAAACCCAGAAAAAAAAAAAAATTAAAAAAGGTAATAAATCCAAACGCTGGAGGGAAGCGGCGATCCGGGAAGAAAAAAGAAAAAAAAAAAAAAAAGAGGCGTGAAAAATGAAAAAAAAAATAAAAATCAAGAAACAAAACGTGGTTTTCAAAAATAAAAACGGATTTCAAGAGAGGAAGAGCCGCAAGAAGTAAAAGCATAGTTAAAAACGGGGGGGGAAAAAAGGAAAGGAGTTTTTTTTTTCGGTACGAAAAGCAGCGCGGAGCCGCGAGTCCGTCCTCAGCCGGGGGTCGCTCCGTCCGCCGCCCGCAGCCTCCAGGCGCGATTTTTCCTCAAAAACCTCGCTGCTTCCGTTAAATTCGCATTTAAAACGCGGTTTCGATGCCTTTTTCCCCGCGGGGGGTGCGAGGCGCGTCCCTCCCGACCCCCCCCCCTTCTCTCGCCGCACGTACTTGGGGTTCGCGGAGCTCCACGACACCGGCTCCAGGCTCTTGGCGAGCGGCGCGGCGAGACGGCACAGGGCCAGCAGGACACCCAGCAGCCACCGCCCGCCGCGGGGCCGCGCCATCGTCCCTCGGCGGCGGGACGGGCCGGGCGGCAGGCGCCCATCACGCTCCGCCGCCGCCTCCTCCCGCTCCGCTCCCGACCCGCCGCCTCCGCCCGCCCCGCACCGACTGAGGGGCCGCCCGCCGCGGCAAACGCTCTACCCCTCCGCGCAGGCAGCGGCGCGGACAGCCCGGAGCCGCGGCCAATGGCTGAGCGGAGCGGGGGGGGCCTTGCGGGAGGGAACGCCCATTGTGGGCTTTTAAGGGGAGCGCGGAGGATTTTTGGTTTTTTTTATGGCCCCCCCGGTTACCGGGTGTCGCTACCGGGTTACCGGGGGGAGGGTGAGGAGGCGACAGCGTTGGGGACGAGCTGGCAGAGCGCCGGTATGGGCGCCCCACCGGCCCGTCCCCATGCCCGTCGAGCCCATCACGCCCCCCCGCTGCGTGCCGCGCTTGGCCTCGCCCACCCCCTCAGTCGCGATCCTACAGCGCCCCCCAGCGGACGCCGCCGGCTACGCCCGAAGCGGCGGCGGGGCCGGAACGGAACCGAAATATTCCATAAAATATTCCATAAAATCCCTGGATTGGGAGGGGTTTGGGACTTTTTTCCAGCGGATTGGTGGGTATTTAAATTTTAAATTTTTTGAAAGAAATTTGTTGAAGTTTTTTCTAATTTTTAAAAATTTTTTCCGCGGGTTTTTCAAAGATTTTGGTCATTTTTTCAGATTTTTCCTCATTTTTTTAAAAAAGATTTTTCCGCTTCTTGGACGTTTTGGAGGGTTTTTAAAAGAATTTTAAATATGTATATTTATTTAGATGGATTTTTTAAAGATCTTTCAATGTTTTTGCACTTTTTTCAAGGGTTTTTGAAATTTTTTTACATTTTGGGATTTTTTGAGGGTTTTTCAGCTTTTTTAACTTTTTTACTTCTTTCAGGTTTTTAAAGGATTTTTAAAATCTTTTTACTTTTTTGAGTGTTTTTTCAAGTCTTTTCTGACTTTTTTGGCTTTGTTTAAAGATTTTTTTTTAACTTTTTGGGCTTTTTAAAGTATTTTAAAAATACTTTTCCTCTTACCACTTTTTTAAAACTTTGCATATTTTTACTTTTCTACAGGGTTTTTAATTTTTTTTCTCAGATTTTTGATTTTTTTAACTTTTGAAGTTTTCCTTTTTTACATCTTTTTTCAGTTTTCTGATTGGTTTCTTTTTTTTAATATTTTGGATTTTTTTGCTGGTTTTTATTTTCTTTTTAATTCTTTGAAGGTTTTTTGTTTTTTCGAGGTTTTTACATTTTTTAAAGCCTCTTAAATCTTCTCGATTTTTTAATTTTATTTTTTTAGTTTGTTTCTTTTTTCTAGTTTTTGGATGTTTGGTATTTTTTTACACTTTTTTTTTTTTTTAGCTTTTCAATTTTTTTCCAAGGTTTCTTGATTTTTTAAGTGCTCTAAATTTTTTTTAACTTTTTTTTTTAATTTGTTTTTCACTTCCAGAGTAGTTTCGAGGTTTTCTTCCTTAATTATTTTTTTTAACTTTTAAAAAATTTCTTTTATTTTTGGGGGATTTTGAGGTTCCTTTAAAATTTTATTTAAAGTGGGTTTTTTATTATTTCTGTGGCGATTTTTTAATGTCTTCTGGACTTTTTGGAGTTTTTGTAAATTTTTTAATTTTTTTTTTTTTTTTGTTGGGCCATGGGGAGGGGGAGCCAAAATCCAGAATTAATTTTTTTCCTATGAAGAAAATCTTTGGGGTCACTTCACTTTCCATTACAAGAACAATAATAAACCCCTTTGGAGTTGGTTTAATTTCTATTAATAAAATAAAAACAAAATAAAATAAAACCCCCTCCCGAGTCTGTTCACTTTTTATTAAGGAAATTTAAAAAAAAAACCTCAAGTCAGTTCCTTTCTATTACAAAAATAAACCAACAAATTTTGGCGTGGCTTTCATTTGTGCTGAGAAAATTGAAAAACAAACAAAAAAGTCACTTTCGAGTACAAAAATAAACGAGAACTCCCCGAGTCCCTTTGGTTTTTATTTTAAAAATTCAATTTAAAGCTCAAATTGAAGCTCGAAAATTCCAAAAAATGACGGAGTCAGTTCGGTTTCTATTGAGAAAGTTAAAAAAAATATATAAAATCAGGGTCAAATCGGCTCTATTAATAAAATTTATGAAAAATTCAAGGTTTTAAACGTGATTTTTCTGCCTTTTCCATGAAAATCCCAAGTTGGGGGTGGCACATGGGGTGTGGCGGCTCCCTGGGAACGGGGAGCAGCGGGATTTGGGCTCTTCTGGAGCCATCCCGACCCAAAGGAGAAGGAAATACCTGAGGAAGGAGGAGAAAAACCATCCAAAAATGTGAGTTTTTATATATTTGAGCGCCCGGCTGGGTCCTGGGAGAGGGGCCCTGGATCCCTGCCTGCTCCTGGCCCATTCCCTGCCCATTCCCTGCCCATTCCTGCCCATTCCTTGGTTCTCCCTGCCCATTCCCTGCCCTCTCCCTGCCCATTCCCTGCCCTCTCTCTGCCTGTTCCCTGCCCATTCCTGCTCTCCCTGCCCATTCCCTGCCCTCTCTCTGCCTGTTCCCTGCCCATTCCTGCTCTCCCTGCCCATTCCCTGCCCTCTCTCTGCCTGTTCCCTGCCCATTCCTGCTCTCCCTGCCCATTCCCTGCCCTCTCTCTGCCTGTTCCCTGCCCATTCCTGCTCTCCCTGCCCATTCCCTGCCCTCTCTCTGCCTGTTCCCTGCCCATTCCTGCTCTCCCTGCCCATTCCCTGCCCTCTCTCTGCCTGTTCCCTGCCCATTCCTGCTCTCCCTGCCCATTCCCTGCCCTCTCTCTGCCTGTTCCCTGCCCATTCCTGCTCTCCCTGCCCATTCCCTGCCCTCTCTCTGCCTGTTCCCTGCCCATTCCTGCTCTCCCTGCCCATTCCCTGCCCTCTCTCTGCCTGTTCCCTGCCCATTCCTGCTCTCCCTGCCCATTCCCTGCCCTCTCTCTGCCTGTTCCCTGCCCATTCCTGCTCTCCCTGCCCATTCCCTGCCCTCTCTCTGCCTGTTCCCTGCCCATTCCTGCTCTCCCTGCCCATTCCCTGCCCTCTCTCTGCCTGTTCCCTGCCCATTCCTGCTCTCCCTGCCCATTCCCTGCCCTCTCTCTGCCTGTTCCCTGCCCATTCCTGCTCTCCCTGCCCATTCCCTGCCCTCTCTCTGCCTGTTCCCTGCCCATTCCTGCTCTCCCTGCCCATTCCCTGCCCTCTCTCTGCCTGTTCCCTGCCCATTCCTGCTCTCCCTGCCCATTCCCTGCCCTCTCTCTGCCTGTTCCCTGCCCATTCCTGCTCTCCCTGCCCATTCCCTGCCCTCTCTCTGCCTGTTCCCTGCCCATTCCTGCTCTCCCTGCCCATTCCCTGCCCTCTCTCTGCCGTCTCCCTGCCTGTTCCCAGCTCTCCCTGCCCATTCCCTGCCCGTTCCCGCTCTCCTGCCCCTCCATCCCTGCCGGTGACATCAGGCCCCGTTGCCATGGCGATGCCGCTCTCCCAACACAGGCTTAGGTGGGGATCCAGAGCCGGGAATCCTTTGGAAAGGAGGATGATGTCCCCACGGCTCCCCTGTGCCCAACTTCCCCTGGCAAGGAGGGCACAGGATCCCTTCAGGATCACTTTGGGAACACTTTGGGATCAGACCCCATGGCCTCGCCCCAGTGGGGACCAGTTTGGTGCTGTGGGGTGCTGTGGATCCTCGGGATGAGGGCAGGAGCAGGTGAGCCAGGCACGAGCTTCCAAAGGTCATCACTTTATGGAGAGTTCCACGGCACAGCCACACCTGGCATGCCGGGAACAACCCGGATTGTGGCCTCTGCCCACTCTGGAATGTGTCAGCGACACCAAACCAAACACTCGTAAGGTGGGAGAGGCCCCGCAGGACGGGAACAGGTCCCATCCAGGGCAGTGGGACACCGGGACACCTCGGAGAGGTGGGAATCAGTCTGGGAGAACAGGGAAAACCTGCTCCCAGCCCTCCCGGTGCTGTCCCACCGCAGGAAACACCTGCCCAGGGAAGCGGAGCACCTGCTTTTCCCACCCAGCCATGGGAAGGAATCGCTGGTGCCCAACCAGGGCGATTCCTTGGATGGTTTGGGGGGAAAAACCCCGATAAATTAAATGGGAAATGGTTCCCAGCCTCAGGTGCAGCGGTGACACCGGGATCTGGGCTGGGCTCCGGGTGGGAGCAGGAAGGGATCCATGTCCTGGGGGGACAAGCCAGGGGGTTCTGAGCAGGTTCAGGGGACAAAAACCCCCCATCCATGTCCGAAATCCCAGGCATGGTGGGTGATCCTTGTGCTTCCACTGGGATTTCCATCTCCATTCCGTTTTCCTGCCCTGGCATTCCTGGGGCTGGCATGAACATTCCCGTGTGGGTGGCACGGGTTTGGGGGACTCAGCTCCATCCTGGGGTGCTGCTCCAGGCTCCCATTCCATGAGGGATCCAAAAGCCACCCACGGACCCGGTGATCCCCTGAGTCCTCACCTACAGCTGGGGAGGGACAAGAAAGGGCATCGCTGAATTCCCAAATTCTTCATCTTTTTGGGGCCCAGGAGCTGCCTGGTGCCCTATCCATTCCCCCTTCCCGCACATCCCACTGTGCCCTTCCCTCTCCTCCCTCTTCATCTCCCTTGAAACCTCATTAAAACAACATTTTTGGGGATGATCCGGGGGATTTTCCGCACCTGGTCCATTCTAAAGGGACTGGACTGGTGACACCAGCATCATTCCCAAAATTCCCAGCACTCCCCCCTCTCTCCCCCACCACTGGCAGCGTCTCTCCGAGCCCAATCAGCCCCTCATCAAGTGATGAGCTGCAGCCCAATGTATTCCACAGCCACTTCACATTTAAATTACCTGAGAAATTTCCGAGCAGAAAAAAAGAAGAGAAATGGGATAAAACAGAGGGAAAAAAAAAATAAAAAAGGAAAAGAAAAAGAAAAATTCGGCTGAACACCAGGAAAAAGTGCTTAGTGCAGAAATCCGGGGGATGGTTCCCCCAGGAAAGCGCTGGAGTTATTTAAAACTCACCTAAATAAAACATCGGTGGGGAATAAACTCCTCTCATCCCAAAGGCACCGTGGGACCGGGGAGAGATTCCCCCTAAGTGTTTTCTAGGATGAAAGGGATGCGATCCCACCGGGCTGGCACGTGTACCCCCAACACCCCGGCAGAGGCACAGCCCTCTCCCTGCAAAGTGCTTTTCCAAGGAGCCCTGCACAGATGGGGCCAAAATTCGTGATTAACCCAAATCTCTATGAAAAAACAACAACAACAAAAAAAAAAAAAAAAAAAAAAAAAAAAAAAAAAAAAAAAAAAAAAAAAAAAAAAAAAAAAAAAACAGGGATTTTTTTAAGGGCATGGGATACACGGAGACATCCAAGGAGCCGTGTGCCCATGGAATAACAACCAGCCAGGCAGGACAGGTGCCAGGGAACAGCGAAATCACAGCATCAGACCCAGCCATGAAGGTGATGTCAAGGATTCGCCTTTCCCGTGATTTATCCCATCATTCCCGTGCTCAGGCTCCGGGAATCTTGCACCTTCTGCAGATGTGCTGCCTGATTAAAATGATGCAACATTTTTTGCTGGCTGTGTCATAGGATTTCAATTTAAAAAGGCCCCACGTTCCACCTGGAAATCCGGGCGCTTCCCACCTGCCCCGAGGGGAGAGGGAAAGGGGGAGCTGGGGGTGTTTAATCCATCGGGAAAGGAGGGAGCAGGGAAATGCAGCAGCACGAGGCCGTGGGGCTCCAGAGGAACATTTTATGGGGCTGAGAAGTCGCTGCATAATAGGCTGGGGAAGGAAGTATTAAAATCTTTAACCGGTTTTCAGAGCCGCGATAATTAAGGTGTTGCAAGCTACAATTGCCTGGAAAAAAAAAAATCCGAAGGCAGGGAATAAGATTTTTATCGCTTGCAGAAGTGGCCACTCATGGATTTGGGGTTTAAAAAAAAAATTAAAGAAAAAGAATAAAACCCTGCAAGAAAGGGGGAAATTCAAAGGTGGCTGGAAAGGGGTTGGGCTGGAGGTGGAAAGTGGGAGCTGGGGGAGCAGCTGCCGGCACCGGGAAGTCAGGAAGCTTTGTCTGGAGTCCAGCACTTTAATCAGGAGCTTTAATGGAACTGGAGTAGAGGTTTAATCCTAAACATCCTCACTGGATCTGCTCCCTTTCCTCCGGACCTCTGGGAAGGAGGAATATTGGCTTCAATGCATGAGGCCGCAGAAATGGGTGAGAGAGGCTGAATTCCCTCCTGGCTCTGTCTTCCCGCTGCTCTCCAGGGCAGAGCACGTCACTCCCCACATCCAGCAAATCCATGGCTTTGGCTGTGCCCTGGAAAAGAGTGGAGTGGGGCTGAGGGCTGACAAAGGGACAAGGAAGGGACAACAAAAACCACATGAAAAATCCCTGACAGGCAGCTGGTGCCACCCTAAACATGGAGTGAGGGCAACAGAGGGGTCCTGAGCATCCAGAGATTCCCAGAAAACCAAGAGATGCATCCTAAAAACCCCTCCAGAAGTGAATCACCTTACCCTTGTAAGAACAAAGGCGAGGGGTGAGATGTGCTGGGGAGCTGCCTTTAACTCTTTGACCATTATTGTTGAAAATATCAGGAAAATGCCTCAAATTGGCTGGAGAAGGAGCCGCCCTGAATGGCACAGTGGGAGATTCCACGAGGAATATGGTGGGAAAAGAAACACCTATAGATACATATTAATGTGTGTGTATATATATATAAATATATGTGATTTCATAAATAGATATGTGGTTATATACGCATTAGTATATATTTATATGTGGACATATAAGGATTTTATATATTTATACGATATACGAATTTTTATATGTTTACATATTACACATGTATATTCTATACGAATTTATGTACGTATTTTTATATATTTATATATATATAAGGTAGCAATGTACCCACTTGTGCGCAGCTTGCTGGAGGAGGCGGGAATATCCAAGGGGACACTGCCGAGGTCATTCCCTCACATCTCCCTTAATGACCTGCAAAAGGCACCACCAGCTCGTTAATGACCTGGCAGGGAAGATAAGCAGCTTGTCGCTGAATTCCCGCTGAAATTCCCGCCGCTATCCCGGTGTGCGGGGCCGGCCGTCCTTCCACAGGCAGGGAGACATGAAAGGCGCCTGAACAGCCAGAAAGGAGCGCAGGAAACGCCGCGATTTTGTTAGCGGGGGAACAAAAATAAATCTAATCGGGTCTATCTGGGGCGAGCGATTAAAAAGTTGTTGGAGCGGGAGAGCGGCAGCGGCACCTCGGGAAAATCCGCGGGGTTTAATATGCAGCTATGCCGCAGCTCTCCTCATCCACCTCTCCCGGGGAAAACACAAAGTGCATTTTCAGGTCACCGAGCCGAAGAAAGGAGGAGAAGCCCCAAAAAGGAGCAGAAGCTGGAGGAATGCTGTGTAAGCCGAGATTTTCAAACACACGGATCTGTTTTCTTTGGAGCGGCAGTGGCCGGGGGAAGTCGCAACTGCAGACAGAGCTCCCGCAGGGTTTGAGCACCGAAGGAAAAGAGGTGGAGGGTGGCAGAGGAGCGGGAGGTGACCTGGGGCTGTGTCCCATCCCAGGGGAAGTGCCGGGAGCCCGAGGCGGTGCCGGGACACGCGGCTGCCGATGGATGGCCCGAGGCATCGCCGCTCCCGGGGCTGTGCCCCCGCCTGCCGTGACCTCCGCTCCTCGGCCGGGGTGGAAAATCCAAGTGTTGCTGTCCCCAGGATCAGATCTGCTGTCCCCAGGGCCGGATCTTCCATCCCTAGGATGAGACCCTCCACTTCCAGTGTCACAATTTCCATCCTCAGGGTCACGACTTCCATCCCCAGGGTCAAACTCACCATCCTCAGGGTCAGATCTGCCATGCCCTGGGTCACAACTTCCACCCCAAATTTCAGACCTGATCCCCAGTGCCAGACCTTCCATTCCCAGTGCCAGACCTGCCATCCTTAGGGTCAGACCTGCCATTCACAGTGTCACACCCGCCATCTCCAGTGTCCCATCTCCCATCCCAAGGGTCACACCTGATCCCCAGTGCCAGACCTTCCATTCCCAGTGCCAGACCTGCCATCCTTAGGGTCAGACCTGCCATTCACAGTGTCACACCCGCCATCTCCAGTGTCCCATCTCCCATCCCAAGGGTCACACCTGATCCCCAGTGCCAGACCTTCCATTCCCAGTGCCAGACCTGCCATCCTTAGGGTCAGACCTGCCATTCACAGTGTCACACCCGCCATCTCCAGTGTCCCATCTCCCATCCCAAGGGTCACACCTGATCCCCAGTGCCAGACCTTCCATCCCCTGTGCCAGAGCTGATCCCCAATGTCACACCTGCCATCCCCAGTGTCACACCTGCCATCCCCAGTGTCACACCTGCCATCTTCAGTGTCCCATTTCCCATCCCAAAGGTCACACCTGATCCCCAATGTCACACCTGCCATCCCCAGTGTCCCACATGCCACCCCCAGGATCAGAGCCCGTATCTTGGCACGACAGCAGGTTCCTGCCAGCCGGCTGCAGGAGGTTGGGGAATGCCGTGCGCGGCCACACGGGCACGGTGCTGCTGTCCCTAAGAGGGACCTGGAGGGAGAGGGGTTGGATGGGCTGAGCTCCTCTGGCAGCTGCCAGGCGGCGGGCAGCCCCCCGGGGCAGGGTCCCGCGGAGCTCCCGGCACGTCCCCGCCCGAACCAGCCGGTGATCTCACGTGAATGAGCTCAGAGCTGGCTGCGTCCTGCCAGGATTTACATGGGAGGCTCCAGAGAGTCTGTGTGTACTCACAAGCCTCCCGCCGAGAGCCACAGCTCTCCCCGAGGGGAGGAGGAGCGGGGCTCCCTTTCCTGCTTCCCCACCCTGCCCTGCCAGCTCCGGCTCCTGGCAGCCCGCCCGCTCCGGGCGGCCCACGCTGCTTCCCGGGCGGCTGCGGGAGCCGGGACAGCGCGATCCAGCCCCGGGACCCCTCACAGCTGCACCCCTGTGCCCCTGTACCCTGCTCTCCTGCAATCCTATGGCCCTGCACTCCTGTATCCCTGTGCCCCTGAACCCACGTGGCTCTGCATCCCTACATTCCTGCATCCCTGCATCCTCACAGTCCTGCACCCCTGCACTCCTGTATCCCTGTGCCCGCATCCCGCTGAATCCCTACACTTCTGTGCCCCTGCACCCCTGCAATCCTGTATCCCTGCACCCCTGCAGTCCTGTATCCCTGCACCCCTGCAGTCCTGTATCCCTGTGCCCACGTCCCCCTGAATCCCTACATTTCTGTGCCCCTGCACCCCTGCAATCCTGTATCCCTGTGCGACTGCATCCCTGTACCCGCGTCCCCCTGAATCCCTACATTTCTGTGCCTCTGCATCCCTGAATCCCTGAATCCTGTCTCCCCTCTAATCCCCTGCATTCCCCCTCCCTGCGCCCCTGCACCCCTGTTCTCGTACCTCCCATCATCCTTGTGCCTCTCCATCCCTGTGCCCCTCCATCCCTGTGCCACTGCATCCCCGTGCCCCTGTATCCCTATGCCCCTCCATCCCTGTGCCCCTGCATCCCTGTATCCCTGTGCCCCTCCATCCCTGTGCC
>VWZT01008289.1:163009-176855 GCA_013397055.1 Pachycephala philippinensis | reverse complement strand
ACCCCCCCGAGAGCCCAGGGCCCCCCTGCTGATCCAAGGGACACCCCTGAGAGCCCAGGGACACCCTGCTGATCCAAGGGACACCCCTGAGAGCCCAGGACACCCTGGGGATCCAAGGGACCTCTCTGTTGGCCATGGGACACCCCTGAGAGCCAAAGGATGTCCCTGCCCTCCTTGTTTTTTCCCAGCTTCAGACATGGGCAAAAGCATTTCTGGGATCAGACCAGGCAGTTTTGGGTTCAGCACAGAGGAAGGAGATCCCGAGCCCAGAGAATTTGGTTCCAGAGGTGCAGGAGCTCCTGCCCTGCCAGCATCCCATTCTTCCATTTCCTTCTTAGCTCCCATCCCATTCTTCTCCCCTTTTTCTGCCATTTTCCTCCTGCATTTCCACCGAAAAAGCCCTGAGTTCCAGGGAAAGGGGATGGCTGGTGGGATTATCGGATACAGCGGAAAGAAACACGTGACCCACGGCTTTTTGTTCCTTTGATATTTGAAATCTCAGCATCCAAGTTCAGAGCAACTTCCAGAAACCTCGTTGGGGGAAAGGCCTTTTCTCCCTAGAAAAGATGAGGCAATCTGGGGCAAATTCCAAGTCCTGGGTGAATCCTGAATCCCACCGAGAGCCCCCGGACACACCAAGAGCAATCGGCTCGTGCTGGGTTCCTCAGCACCCTCTTCCCACCTCCCGCCGTGATCCCAATGAGCTCCATGGAGACACAACGAGTCCCTCTCCTCTCCTAACACCCTTCCCTGGGAGTTTTCTTGGGATGAACCCCATGATCTGCCTCCATCACCTGGGATTCCTCCCCCATTCCCCGACCCCTGAGCACGCCAAGGGGCCATCAAGGGAAGTTTTCCCGCAGTGTTTTGGCTCCTTCTCGCCGTTGGATTTCCCCCAGGTGCTCGGGATGGTTTTTTCTCTCCGAGTTCGACGCCCACACGCGCGGGGCCGTGCCAGGAGGGGCAGGGGCAGCTCTCCCTGCCTGGCAGGGGGGTCGTGCCCGGGCCGGGCCGGGAGAGCCTCGGGAGCCGCTCCCCGCCTTGGCTGCGACCCCCGGCACCGTTTCCATTCCATAATTGGGCAAATCTTTTCCTATCAGATCTCGGCGCAAGTGCCTACAAGCCTTCCCCGAATAATAAGGAATATTCAAGGAAAACCTGGTGCTTTTTCTCATCTGCTTTTTGCCAGGAATCTGGTTTTTGGGGATAGCGGCTGGAGCACAGGCACGGGCAGCTCCCGCATGACTATTCATGGGCAATCTTCGGGGATTTGCTTAAACTCAAAGCAGATTTGGAGGAAAAATAGGAAACCTGGAAGCCTTTGCTGACGACTCCTCGCGGTAGCTCTGCTCGGCACCGCGGGAAGCTTCTCAGCTCCCTCCTCCAGCTTGTTTTTATTGAGGTGTTTTTCTCTTCCTCCCCCTGACGTTATTTAAATCCTGTTCTTTAATAAGTCTTACAACTAAAAGCAATTAAGGAGCTCAGTGAGCAGCATCCATTTCAGCGCTGCCTCCAAGGCATGTCCAGCCCCGATAAGCCCTGCCTGGAGGCACGGAGAGCATCGGGAGAGCTTCGGGAGAACATCGGTAGAGCATCGGGAGCCCGATGGATGCCCGGCTGTGTGAAACCTCCCACCCTGGGGGCACAGGGGGTCCCTGGCACCCCTATCCCGAGCCATCCCATCCTTCCAGGTGCTCCCAAGCCTTTTCCTCAGAGGGTGGATGGTTTGGGGGCCCTGCCCGCACGCCACTTCACCTAGAGGTGTTGCTACACTGATAAAGGATGCTTAAAATAAAATAAAGAGAGAAAACGCGTGTTTTCCTTTTCCGGGAGCAGCGGATCAAAGCAGGCCCGAGGCAGATGATAATTCCTGGCAGTAGCCACCCACAGGAGATAGGGGGGATGGAGGGATCCTCAGGGAGACTCAGAAATGCAGGTGACAGACACAGAGAGGGTTTGGCCATTAAAGGGGACATCGAGCTTTGCCATCGGGGTGGTACAAATCAAACCCACGCTGTCCAAAATTCCACCTGCCAGAGCCTCGGTACCTCCGTGGGCAGCGGCCACAGCCACGGCCGGTGCCCAGACGCCCTTGGCAGCCCACGGAAAGCCCTTCCAGCCAAAACTCCTTCCCATTCTCCCTGACAAAGGGCTCCTGCTTCCAGCTCAGGAGCAACAAACACGGAGGCAGGCGAGGTAACCTCTTCCCACAGCATTTTAATGAAGAAAACACCCACGGAGATGCAAACGCGGCCGCAGCTCGCTGCCTGCCCATCCTCCTTCTACCTGGGCCCATCCTCCTTCCACTTGGGCTCGCCCTCCTTCCACCTGGGATCCTGCAGGGATGTGGTGAAACATCCGCTGCCTCGCGGGGTGGATTGGCTGGAAAGGGCATCCCAAATCTCAGGCATGGGGTGCTCAGGGAACAGGGCACTGCTGAAGGTGGATTGGCTGGAAAGGGCATCCCAAATCTCAGGCATGGGGTGCTCAGGGAACAGGGCACTGCTGAAGGTGGATTGGCTGGAAAGGGCATCCCAAATCTCAGGCATGGGGTGCTCAGGGAACAGGGCACTGCTGAAGGTG
Source organism: Pachycephala philippinensis (assembly GCA_013397055.1). Lineage (NCBI taxonomy): Eukaryota > Metazoa > Chordata > Aves > Passeriformes > Pachycephala > Pachycephala philippinensis. The sequence continues at coordinate 174,272 of VWZT01008289.1, read as the reverse complement.
GATTGGCTGGAAAGGGCATCCCAAATCTCAGGCATGGGGTGCTCAGGGAACAGGGCACTGCTGAAGGTGGATTGGCTGGAAAGGGCATCCCAAATCTCAGGCATGGGGTGCTCAGGGAACAGGGCACTGCTGAAGGTGGATTGGCTGGAAAGGGCATCCCAAATCTCAGGCATGGGGTGCTCAGGGAACAGGGCACTGCTGAAGGTGGATTGGCTGGAAAGGGCATCCCAAATCTCAGGCATGGGGTGCTCAGGGAACAGGGCACTGCTGAAGGTGGATTGGCTGGAAAGGGCATCCCAAATCTCAGGCATGGGGTGCTCAGGGAACAGGGCACTGCTGAAGGTGGATTGGCTGGAAAGGGCATCCCAAATCTCAGGCATGGGGTGCTCAGGGAACAGGGCACTGCTGAAGGTGGATTGGCTGGAAAGGGCATCCCAAATCTCAGGCATGGGGTGCTCAGGGAACAGGGCACTGCTGAAGGTGGATTGGCTGGAAAGGGCATCCCAAATCTCAGGCATGGGGTGCTCAGGGAACAGGGCACTGCTGAAGGTGGATTGGCTGGAAAGGGCATCCCAAATCTCAGGCATGGGGTGCTCAGGGAACAGGGCACTGCTGAAGGTGGATTGGCTGGAAAGGGCATCCCAAATCTCAGGCATGGGGGGCTCAGGGAACAGGGCACTGCCGAGGGCGGGCAGCGGGCACGGCCCGGAGGGGAAGGGGCAGCAGCGCCCAGGAGGAGGGGAGGGAATCTGCACCAATTAACAGGAGGCAATTTTACCCTCATCTCCTAATCCCCTGCACGCCTCCCCGAGAGGAGAATGGCAAAGAGGAGAGGGTTTGGTCCATCAGGGGTGAGAACAGAGGAGAGAGGGCAGCACATCCCTGATTCCCAGAGCAGTCCTTGACCGGGATAAGCCAATGCCAAGCTTCTGGAAACAGGGCTGGGCACACCCGACAGGACCAGCCCCTGGCTGAAGCCTCCTCGGCCCCAGGGACCCCAGAACCCCCCGAGGTCTGGGCTGATCCCTGCGTGGGAAGCAGGGAAGGGGGAATTCTGCCCCTGTGCTCAGGTGAGACCCCACCTGCAGAGCTGCCTCCAGCCCTGGGGCCAATAGCAGGAGGACCTGGAGCTGCTGGACAGAGTCCAGAGGAGGCCACGGAGCTGCTCCGAGGGCTGGAGCCCCTCTGGAGCCAGGCTGGGAGAGCTGGGGGTGTTCGCCTGGAGAAGGGAAGGCTCCAGGGAGACCTCAGAGCACCTTCCAGTGCCTAAAGGCTGCCCAGAGAAGCTGTGGCTGCCCCCGGATCCCTGGAAGTGTCCCAGACCAGGTTGGATGGGGCTTAGAGCAACCTGGGATAAGTGGAAGGTGTCCCTGCCCACGGCAGGGGGTGGGACAAGACGGAATTTGAGGTGAGTTCCAAGCCAGACCATGCTGTGATTCCGTGATTATTTCCCATGTGGCTCCAGCTCCTGGGGACTGCGGATGGAGACCTGGTTGGAAGGACTGTAAACAGGAGGTGGGGAAGGTGCCGCCTCTGACGTGATCCTGCTGATCCCTGGGAACCACCGGCATCTTCCCACATCTCCCTCGGCCTCGGGAGCCCAGCAGAGCTCACCCCACCACCCCTCCAGACGGGTTCCTCTGCCTTGTCCTCAAATCCAGCCAGCAGCTCCAAGCATTGACCATAAAATAAAAAAAAACTTTAAAAGAACCCAAGAATGATTTATTGAAACATTCCCATTTTCACTGGAAACACAAAGGGATGATCCTCCCAGAAATGTGGTTTGCAGCTGGGAATTTTTTAACTAAAAGTATGAAATGTGTGCAAACGAGAGACAGTTTTGGGGGAAAAAAAACAAAAATGCAGCTCGAGAGCCCAAACATCTGTTGGAAAACCATTCCCAAAGCTCGGGAAGGCACCACCAGCAAACCCCACGGAGGCTGGGAGCAGAGGGAAGGGCCATGAGCGAGTCAAGTGTTCCCAGGTGGACACGGGTGCAGCATCCTCAGGACGGGCACCATCTCCCCCTCGGAACTTTTGGGTTTTTATGGAAAAGCCGGGCTGCGGGAGCGCTGCCCCGGGACTCCCGGCGGAGCAGCCCAGACGGGCGAGGCTCGTGCCTGTCAAAACATTTCAGAATAATCGTCATAAAGCACGGCCAGATCAAAACAAGTTAAAACGGAGCCGCCAAGGTCTGGCCACCTCATAAACCAGAGATAAAGCCAGCAAGGCCTCGCCAGGGCAGGTTTGATCTTCCTCCCTTCCTGTATCTCTTCCATAAACATTTTGGGGAGCCGCAGGAGAAGAGTCTTATTGATGAAGTCCGAAAACTAACATCCTATGGATGCTGGGAATTATCCCACGGCTTACCCTCGCCGTCCGGGGCAGCGCCAACCCCGGCGGATCCTGGCAGCCCTGCAGAGCCTGCCCCAGGGACTCCTCTGTTTACTTTAAACCCATTCCCATCAAACTCCTCACTCCAGAAGGGAGAAAAATTGGATCAAAAGTGGCCCTTTGGCCGTCCCCTTCCTCCCATCTGTCCGACCTTGCTGGGTGTTGGCCGAAGGAGCCGGGACCATCAGCAGCACCTCAAGAGCTTTTGTCAAGCCCAAGGAGCTTTTCCCAAATCCCTCTCCACCTTCTGCTGTTCTTGTGCTGCTGCGTTGAGGGGCTGGAGCAAGCCCAGGGAAGGGAATGGAGCTGGGAAGGGGCTGGAGCCCCAGGAGAGGCTGGGGGAGCCGGGAAAGGGGCTCAGCCTGGAGAAAAGGAGGCTCAGGGGGGACCTTGTGGCTCTGCACAGCTCCCTGACAGGAGGGGGCTCAGGGGGGTCGGGCTCTGCTCCCAGGGAACAGGGACAGGAGGAGAGGGAACGGCCTCACGCTGTGCCAGGGCAGCTTTATTTGGATATTAGGGAATATTTCTCATGGAAAGGATTGTCCAGCCCTGGCACAGGGGAGGAGTTCTCATCCCTGAAGGGATCTAAAAGTGAATGTGGCACTTGGGGACATGGTCAGTGGTGGCCTTGGCAGTGCTGGGGCATGGTTGGACTCTATGGTCCCAGAGGAGGATTCTAAGGATCATCCCTCCTGCACCAGCAGCTGAAGATGTCCATGGATTTCCAGGTCACTCATCTCATGAACTGCTTGGGATAGAGACCTGCCAGGTCTCCAGCTTCAGGCGCTCCAGCAGAACAGTGGGATGAGCACTGAGCCCTGGCAGTCTCGGGGCTGGTCTGTCCACACCGGCCGTGCTGTAACATGAGCTTAATTAGAGTAATTGAGCTCCTGGATGAGGCTTGGAGCAGAGAAGTTGCAATATTTGGGGTTTCTAAAAGGTCTCTGCAAGGTCACTCAGCCGAGGCTGGTGAGGCAAGAGCAGCCCGGGGATAAATGGGAGTGTTAATCCCTGGTTCAGGACGGCAGGATTTGGGGAACAGCCTGTTTGTGCAGGAGAGAGGACTTTCAGCAAGGTCCCACAGGAGTTTGGCCAGAAACCTCTTTTGGTGCCCCCCAAAATGATCCAGGAGAGGGAAGGGCACGGCCAAGCACTTCGGAGCGGCTCCAAATTACTGCTGGCACTGAGGAATTGCAGGGGAACGGAACGGTCGTAGGGAACAGAGCAATAAAATGGCAGATGAAGTTCCCTGCTCATAATTGCAGAGTAATGAACATGAAAAGCTTTTCCCCCCATCCGGACACGCGCGGCGGCTCCGTATCAGCAATTACTGGGATTTAACGAGATCTCGGAGACGCTGCCGAGCCCCTTTGAAGGCCTCCTTTCAATGATTAGCAAGAGTCAGAAAAGGCAAGCGGAATATTAAGAACTCTTGGAGCCAGGAAAGAGAACAAAAGAGGAAATGTCCTTTTTTTCCTTCATCTGTTGCCGCTCGGCTCCAACGGATCCGCGCCAGGGAACGAGGAGATGGTGGGGGAAAGCATCCCGTTAATCCAGGGTTTGGGATAACACCTGTTGGAAAGAGTTAAAATGGGCCCGGAAAAAGGGGATAAAGGGACAAATAAATTTACAGAGGTTTGGAATGGGAAAATTGACAACGCGATCCTTGGATAATGGGTTTGATGCTTTTCCCACCAAGGAAAAGCATGGACCTGTGGGAATTGTCACCAGTGGAGACTTCTCACCACCCTGAGATCAGATCTGCAGGGCCAGCTCTGCATCCATGGGAAAAACAGGATCAGCCCCAGGCAAATCCTGCTGGACTCCAGCCAGAAAGTGAAGAGGATCAGGGTGGGCACCACGTTCACCTGGAACCTCCTGGGAAATTCCTGGAGCTTCCCAGGGATCCACAGCACACCAGTTCCTGTCGGGTTTTGTCCTATGAAGTTGGGGAGGGCGTGTTCCTCTTAAATCCTTCAGCCTTTCTCTCAATGCCAAGGCTTCCTAGGAATTTCCTATGACTTGCGTCTAGAACATTTCCAGCAATGTTCAAGGGCTTCATAAGACTTCTCCAGTCTGAAAAATTTCAAGGAATGCCCTAGAGCTTCCCTGACTTTCCTCCACCTAGGAACTTACCCAGAATTTTCCATTTTTCCCATGAGTTTTCTCTCTTTCGGAAGTTTTCTGGCGTTTCCTTATCAGAAACCTGTCTAGGAACATCCCAATGAATTCCAAGACTCCCACAAGGGCTCTCAAGAAATTCCTCAGTCTAGGATATTGGTATGAAATTCTCCAAGTACTTTTGAGAAACTTCTCCATCCAGAAAACGTCGGCCAAGGACTTTTCTCAGACTCTTCCAACACTTTCTAGGAATTCCTCAGATGAGGAATTCTAGGAATTTTCCTGGTGATTTAAAAAAAAATTTCATTGTGCTTTGCAGGACTTTTTCCTTCGTGCTTCATGATGCTTCAAGGAATTTCCCAAATGATTGTTTTTTTAGGAATTCAACCCTGTTTTGAGGGAGTTTTCCCAAGTGCTCTGATTTTTGCAGAGCTCCCACGGAATACTGACCTCTCCAGACAGCCCAAATCAGGATGGAGGAAGGGAAATCTCCCTTTGAAGTGTCACACCCTGGAACCATCCCGATGGAGAGTGGAGGTGCAGCACCCCAGGAGCGGCTGTGGTGGAGCAGAGTCTCTCCATGGATGTTGGGGCAGCCTCACCAGATCTGTGGGAATTGTGCCAGTGGTAGAGCTGGGAAGGAACAGGAGAAGCAGTTCTGCACATCCAAACTTCTCCTGGCAAAGAGGATCCATCCCTCACCAGCCCCGAGCAGGACCATGGGGCAGGCTGGGCTCTCCTGGGATCTCTCTGCACATCCCTGGAGGCTGTGCCAGAGTGAACAGCCCGTTCCAAGCTCCCTGTTGGATCCAGGGATCTGTCACCGCCACGCCAAGAGCTGGATTTGGGATGTGATCCACGCTTCCGGCCCTTCCCTCATCCATCAGCGCCGGTTAGCAGGGAACACACGGTCTGCAGGCTGACACAGCCACATGTGGCCAGATGTGAGCAGAGAAGGGAAAGGCAAAGCTGGGAGCAAGGCAGGATAAACTTTGATTGCTCCGGGAGATCTTCCGGACACGCCGGCTGCTCCTGCTGCTCCTGCCGCCGGCTGTGGGTCACCAGGGTCAGCTGAGGTCCCTGAAGATGCTCCTCAACCTCTTGGATGTTCTGGAAATTGGTTCAAAGAACTCCAAGAACCACTGAACCAAGCCTGGCACTGGGAGCTCCAGAAGGAGCATCTGGAAGTGTCCAAGGCTGGGTTGGATGGGGCTTGGAGCAACCTGGGATAGGGGACGGTGTCCCTGCCCATGGCATCCTCAAGGTCCCTTCCAACCCAACCCATCCTGTGTTTCCATGACCTCCCAGAGAATCCTCAGGGTGCTGGGGGCCCCCAGTTTTCCTGACATCCACCCTGGTGTGGGTGATCCATGGAAAGGAGGAGTGGGGTCTGCTGAGGGGGCAGCGCTCCCCTGAATGTCCCCGTGGGTGCTCCGGGTGCCCCTTTATGGGCACAGAGGAGAAGCGCTGGTGAAAGCAGGGACAGAACCCCCAGCAGAGCTTTGGGAGCCCCCAGGGCACCGTCCCCCCCAGGCACACCCTGCCCGGGGTGACTCAGAGGGGTGGTGGGGACACACCTGCTCTGCAAACACTGCCCGAAATGCAGCAGCCAGGGCCGTGTTTGCTCTGTTTATCTCCTGACATTATTTATTTCCTACCTGTCCCAGGGCTGCTGGGGGCTGTCACCACGGGGCTGTGGCCCTGTTGGCTTTGGCACAGGGAAGGAGAGCCCAGGCCAAGCTGGGCAGCGGTGTCTGGAGAGGAGGAACTGGGAGAATCCAGGGCAGGGAGAGCTGGGGCTGCTGGGCTGTGGGGAGAGCACCTGGGCACGTGCAAGGAGCAAGATGTGGAAATCAGTCCTGGGAATTGGTCCTGCAGCTCCATCTTGCAGGAATTTGGGGTGTGATGCCCCTGGAGCAGCAGCAGGACAGAGGGCTGGGGGAGCAGAAAGGGCCTCTCCTCCTGCTCTGGGGTCATTCTGCAGCCAAGAGGGTCACAGCGATCCCAAAAGGGTGGGTGGGTCCAACATGGGGATTTCTCTGAGTAACACACCCCCAGTGCCCACCTTCCTCCTCCTCCTCCTCCTCTCCTGCCTCTGGACCTGCAGTCTGAGCTCTCTGCAATGTCCTGGATTGCAAAATACCTCAAAGGTTCCCAAAAGAAGCAGCAGCTCTCTGATCCCACAGGAGAGCCACCCTCCCGTGCTCCAGCTGTCACCTGGCACAGGGACACGGGTGAGGGGTGACAGAGGGACAGGTTCAGGCAGAGGAACCGTCCTGGAGGCACCCAGTTGTGTAAGAGGCGGCTTAGAGAGGAACTGGAGGATTTGGATCCTGTTTCTTGCTTAATTCCCTGATATCTGATCCCTGGGGAGGAAGAGAGGATTCTTCTGTCCCGGTCAGAGCGGACTTAAGAAGGGCCACTAAGAAAAGCTTCTGAAGCACCGTGTGGGGACTCGGAGCTCTTCCCGACACCGTGGGCGATGCCTTGGGCTGTGGGTGCAGGGTGAGGGGGGATCCCAGGACTGTGCATCATCCCAGCGCTGCCTGGGTGACCAGGGACAGGGGGGACAGCTCCGGGTGGCCTCCCAGCCCCGCTGCTGCGAGGAAGCACTGGCCCTTTAGGCAGGGGATTTCTAACAAAGCTGAGATCACGTTGCTGTTTGGCTTAATCTCAGGCCATTCTGTCTCCAAATCCCTCCTAATTCCTCGCTGATATTAATTACAGCGTATCCGACCCAGGCCTGGGGAATGGTAGCTCTTCCCGACATCCCAAGCCGAGTGCTTCCCCGGGATCCTGTTCTCAGCCAGCAGTCCCTGAGCCAAATAATCCCTGGCCTAATGCACCGACTTAAATTAGATTTGGACCCTCTGTCCCTGCTCCGCCACTTTCAGCTCATTCCCCACAGCTGCAGCGCAGACAAAACAGGAGGCATTTGGAGGGAGGAGTTGGCTGTGTCCTCCAGCACTCCTGGATCATGGGATTTGGGCTTTGCCAGGCAGCCTCTCCCTGTTCCAGCCACTTGCTGCCTGCAGAGGAGGGTGGTGGCAGCTCTGGTGTCACCACTGTCACTCCGGTGGCTGGGATGGACTCTTTGGTCCCAGCTGCAGGGCTGGGGATGCTGCAGCCGAGACACAGAGTAAAGTCAAGGCTTTGTGCCGACCTTTGAGCTGGAAACTGCTTTAATGGAGTCATGGATCTAAGGGAAACACGGGAGCACTTGCTCGGCCTCTCCAAAAACAGCTTGTGCCCCACGAGCCTTGCATGGCAGGCAGGAGAGCATCCCACAGGGACAGGGGAAAATTCCTGCCAGGAGAGCATCCCACAGGGACAGGGAAGCATCCCACAGGGACAGGGGAGCATCCCACAGGGACAGGGGAGCATCCCACAGGGACAGGGGAGCATTCCTGCCAGGAGAGCGTCCCACACTAGCAGCAGAGCATTCCACACAGCCAGGAGAGCATCCATACAGACCGAGGAAATTCCTGCCAGGAGAGCATCCCACACCTGCAGCAGAGCATCCCATGCGGGCAGATCCCAGGCGGGGAAGCTCCCCCTGGCTGCTCCGTGGCTCCTGTGACAGGGAGTGCAGGGAATTCCTCATGGCACGAGTGACACCCGCCTGCTCCAGCCCCGGTCCCGGGCTGTCCCAGCCCCACGCCGCACACCCGGACACGCCGCCCGCTCCCTGGAGGTGGGATGAGCCGAGCAGGGGCTGTTATTCCAGAGCCACTTCCCAGAGCAAAGCCGGAGCCCCCGGGCAGTGCCCTTTGGCCGCAGGCGGTGACCCGTGGGCAGCACATCGTCCGAGCCCCTCGGAGCCCTCCCGGGGCGGTGATTGATGGTGGTCCCTGCCCCCGGAGCCACAGAGCGGCTGTCCCCTGCCCTGCTGGGACAGGCTGGCCCGAGGGGCTGCTCCGGCCGGGAATCAAAGCTTTGGGAAGGTGCATGGGAGCCCCAGAGCCTTCCAGTCAGGCAGGATCCACCATCCTGCAGGAGGGCTGGGGTCAGCCAGGGGCTGCCTTGCCCCGCTCCTGCCCTGGGTTTGGCAGCGATTTGGGATGCTCCAGGCACCGAGGGTGCAGGCACAGCCATTCCCTGCGGCGCCTTCCCAAGGCATTGCCGAAGGCGTTGCAGGTCTGGCTCAGCTTCCCATTCCCCTCCTCCCTGCCCTGGGGTTCACTTATGGGGTTTTTTATCGGGTAATGCTTGTGCCGCGCTCTGTGGGGAAGGGCAGGCAAAGCCCCGAGGGTGCAGGCGATCCTCCTGTTCCATCCTAACTCTTCCAGGACCCCGCCGCGAGTGAGATCCCCTCACCGGGCAGGAATTCCCGGCTGGTTGGGAGCGAGGAGCTAAGCAGAGCTGCCTCCCTCTCTTCCAGGTTTCGCCATAATCCAGCTGGTTCTGGCCAGGTTTGGGAGAGGAGAGTTTCCTGCCCCAGTCCACACCATTCCAGGCAAATCCGTGGAGTCAGCAGGATGGGAAGTGTTATCACGCACTACAAAAACATGGAATAAATCCAAGCGCAGATTATCAGATAAATGGGCTCCTGATAAGTGGCACGATTAGAAAGTAATGGGGAAGCAGCCAAACGCGGTGGCAGGGGGTGTGTAAAACGTGGAAAAGATCCAGGAATTCTTTGCCCCGTCCCTAAGGCGAGGGGGCTGGGAATGGTCTTCCCCTGCCTTCCCAGCGCTGTTCGCTGCTCCCCTCCCGGGGCGAGCTGGGGGAGAAGCCCCTTCCCCACGGGAATGTTCCGCAATTCCCCCCTTCCCCCGCGCCTGCCCAGCCCCTGATTGCTCATTAACCAGCTCTTGCACCGGAGAATAATGAGTCGTAAATCACCCTGCAGTCGCCTGGACTTTAAACTCCAGCCCTCCTGGAGAGCGCGGCCATCCCGCCGCGGGGAGCGGGGGAGGCCCCCACCATCCCAACCCAGCCCTGGTTTTCCTTGGACTTTCGAATCTTGCAGGCTCGGGTTAATCTTGGAGCAAACAGTGCGGGAGATAAGGAGCCGGCGGACCCGGCGAGCCCCTCGCCCTCCATCCCACACCTCACCTTTGTTTTCCCTGGCCCAGCCCCGCAGGTGTTCGCTGCCAAAGCAGCCCCATCGCCCCGGAATGCCAAAGCCTCCCGCAGGCAGGGGGACCTCCGCCGTCAGCAGCACCCCAAATCCATCCTGGTTATCCCCGGCAGCTCTGGATCCCCCTTTCCTGGGCTCTTTCCTCGTGTTTTCCCTCTCCACAGCATCCCAGGGTGGGGTGAAGCGTGCTTACATCCCGGGGATAAAAGGACTTTCATCTCCTCCTTTTTCTCGCCCTTGGTGCGGGTTCTGCCACCTCGGGCCAAGGTCACAGCGCCGGGACGTGGGGAACACGCTCAGCCACGATGAGGCGGTGGCCCCGTGACTCAGGGAAAACGGGAGACGGGAAAACGGGGAGTGAGACTGGTCAGAAAACTGCCAACACTTCCCTCACACATAAAACAAGACGGGGAAAATCGTGTTTTCAGAGCCTTTCACCGAAATCGGGAGGGCAGGGAATAGCACATTGGTTTTGGAGTGAAATAGGGGGAAATAAAAACTCCAAAACGTTCGTGTTTGAATTTTTCTCCACGCAAGCTCTTCCATGGCACAAAGGAGGTTTCAACATCAGCCTCTGGCTGGCGCAAGGAGCGGGGCGGACTCGTGTCACATCCCCCTCTGTCCCTGTCCCCCCGCAGCCCCCCGGCCCTGCCGCACCCCTGGGCTCGCTCAGGAGCCCCCGCTCTCCCTTTGAACCTCTCCCTTTGAACCTCCCTCCGCCGGTTCCCCGCGGGACACCTGAAAGCCATTACCCGGCAGAGAGGGGAGCGCTGGGGGCCGGGGGTGTTGGCAGGAGGGACCCGTCTTTGATCAAGACCTTTGCTGCTCCTCCCAGCCCCACTCGCTGCCTCCCCGGGTCAGCGCACGAGGGCAGCGCTCGGCACCGCTGTCCTTGTCCAGGGAAACGTGTGGAAATCCCAGCTCCCCAAAGCCACCTCCGTGTGGGCACATCCCACCCCAAAGCCACCTCCGTGTGGGGACATCCCACCCCAAAACCACCTCAGTGCGGGCACATCGCACCCCAAAGCCATCTCAATGTCGGGACATCCCACTCCTCAGTAAATGCATCCCATCTCTCCTTCCCTCAGGTCTCCTCTCCTGGGACACCCCATGGGGTTTTTCCAGGACACTGGAGCCCCAGGAGCAGCTGGACAGGAGCAGCCACACCTTCCCCAGGTGCTTCCAGCAGCTCAGGAGAAAAATCCAGTCGTGGAAACACCCCCCCAGCTCTGCACCAAAATAACTCCAGTCCCACGCCAGCCCGGCACGGGTGCGTGGGGCGAGGGCACGGCCACCACACCACCTCTCCCGGAGGTGTGGGGGATCTTTGATCGGCTTTGCAGCCGTAGGAATCTCGGGGACACCGGGATCTCCCCGGCGGCTGGGTCCTGTCAGGAAGAGCAGCCACACTCAATCGTGCGTTCCCAGCGCACAAACGGCTGCACTCATCGCCCGTCCCTCCCCATCCTCGGGGCTCCGGCTGGGCAAGTGCTTCCAGACACGGGCCAGGGCTCTGGGAGCTTCCCTGGGCCCCCGGCTGCGCTGTGGAGATGGGAAAACAAGACCTGGGACTGCACCGATGCTGCTGAGCAAGCGTGATGCTGCCCACTGCCCTGCCAGCCCTGCCAGCCCTGCCAGCCCTGCCAGCCCTGCCTGTCCTGTCTG
>VWZT01008289.1:109022-136918 GCA_013397055.1 Pachycephala philippinensis | reverse complement strand
TTGCTGGAGAAGTACTTGCAATCGGAAGAGTACTCGGTCAGATCCTGCCTCACGGACTGCAAGGTATGAAGGGGCGTCTGGGGTGAGCTGGGCTACAGGGGGCTTGGTAGCGTGGGGGTACCGTGGTTCCCCTGCTCTCACACCTACCCGCAGGCTGGGGTTTCCCTCTGCTCCCCAAACCTCTCGTGGCAGTGGTGGTGGGACAAGTCTGGAGCTCTTGGAAAGGCTGGGACAGGGTAGTGGGACAGAGAAGGCAAAGCAGGACTTGGCCTGAACGAGCACTCTCACATCCCTTCACACCTGTGCACACCCAGGCAGCTCCTGACATGCCACTCCCAACACTCCATTCCCAACACCTCAATCTGAGCACCCAGCTCATGACATCCCACTCCCAGCACCCCAATCCCGACATGCCACCTCAGCCCAAGCACTTCACTCCTGACACCCCAATCCCTACCAGCCTCACCCACACCCCTTTCTGTGTCCACCCCTGTGCTGAGCTGGGGCAGCTGTGGGGCCCCTCACCTCTGCCTCAGACCTGCTGCTGCTCCTGGGACAGCCCAGGGCTCTGCCTGGCTGTCATTAGACCAGTGGTGACCTGAGATGAACCATGGTGCCAGGGCCCCTTCCCTGTATGCAGCAGCTGTTTTCCAGCCCTTCTACCCTTTCTGCCCAGGGAGCTGGCCCAGGCACGCTGGGATGTGCCTCCCACCTTGGTGTTCCTGCTGCTGTCACTGATTGTCCCCAGCCCTGGGGCACAGCGCATGTCCTGTAAGCTGATGGGTTGGTTGCCCCTCCCAGCATCAATGGGATCGAGCCTCAGCAGGGAGCCATCTCCTCTCCCAAATGAGAGTTGTGGTCAGATCTCCATCGGAGCCCGCAGGGTGGTTCTGCTGGGTGCTCTGTTCTTACAAGCCCATGGTGCTCCAGCTTCTGCCTGCTCCAAGCTGCCTGGCTCACCTGTGCGCGCTCCCTCCAGACATCATCTCTGGGAAGTGCAGTGGTCCCCATAACTAAACCTGCTTCCCTTTCTCGGAGCTGTGTCTTGGGTTGTGTGACAGCATTGTCCCCACAGGGATGGTGGGAGAGCTTCTCTCTGGTAGTACGACAGGGTTGGCTGCTCCTCTTCTGGACAGGAGTTTTGAGGGACACTTGGAGTTGCAGGGCAGCTCTTGGAGTGATGTTCTTGCCCTGGGAAAGTGCAGGAGCAGCACCAAGAGCAGCTCTGGGACACCAAGGTGGTGTCTTTCAGCAAGGGCACGTTGGTGAGATCCTGGCCACTACTCCAAGGGTCGCTTTTGTGAGGAGCTGGGTTTGAGCAGGAGCTTGTGCTGGCGTTCTGGGCTCGGGCCAAGCCAGGTAATTACAATCTGCTTGCCTAAATTCCCCCTGTGGTTTCCAAGGGATGTAGTATTCAGCCTGCTCCGAGTAGTTTGGTCCTGCTGCTCCACTTCCACAGGGAGTTTGGTGCTGTCCATTGTGCTGCTCCTGCTCCCAGGGGCCCAGCAGGATCAGGGTCTCCCTGTGCCATGTCTGGTGGAGCATGGACATTCCAGCTTCAGGCTTAGCTTCCATCTCTGCTGGAGAGAAAAGTGAAATAGGTGAGAAAATAATCATTATGTTGGGACTCCAAAGTATGTAGAAACAGAGCCATGCTTTGATGAGTCTCCATTAAGTGTGCCTGGGTTTAACATCCTCCATGGGAGAGCAGGAAATGTGCTTGGGAGATGCAGAACTGGAGGCAGTGGCAGGACTCGTCCCTCTGAACTGGTTCCGTGTTGTGTCAGTGCATGCATAGAGCATCTGTGAGCTCCAGCCTGGCATTCCACAGGCGGCACTTGGGAAGCAACAGGAGGCACGAGCAGCAGGGACAACCTGTGCACACTCCCCTGGGCCACCCACGGGGAAATTCCCATGGGAGTGCCCGAGTCTGCACACTCCCACCAGAGCCCTCACAGCTCCCATCCTTTTGGTCGCTCCTGAAAATCAGGCTGCTTAATTCAAGGCCATTCACTCCATATTTAGGTGCCTTACTCCAGCCTTTTGCATCCATGAGGCTCAGCTTTTCCCTCTCAGTGGCTGTTCCCCATCTGTGAATTGAGGCTAATGCCAGACCCCTCCAGCACTGTGGTGACGAGTTTTGGCCTGATTTCGAGTCCTCTGGACTTGAGCAGGGACTGCAGTTACTCATTGCCTTGGGAAAATGTGGCTGGCGGGATTTTTGAAGCAGTCTGAATTTGTAATTCCCATCCAGATACTGGATAATACCTGATTGTGAGGGATGGCAGAGCTACTGCTCGATGGTGATAACATCTGAGAGCAAATAACAGGAAAATAGCAGAAGAGTGGAGGAAAACAGAGTGGAATGTGCAGCTTGGCCAGTTTGAGAGCTCCTGCAGAGCCCTCACAGCAGGATTCTGGCTGCAGGAGCTCTGGAGCTGGAGAAACAGGATTTAAAGGCTAATTCTGGGACACGGGACCATGGGAGCAGGGCTGTGCATGGAGGGTTAGTGCTGCTCCCCATTTTCATCCCTGCCATTCCATAACAGCAGCTGGAAAATTAAAGATGGGGAAGCACAGCAGCTCCAGCTCACCTGCACACAGCCTCCCTCTGCAGAGCCACAGATCCCTCTGAAATGTGGTCCCTAAGAAGTTTGGCTTAATAGACAGCTCACAGGGAGCTGTGGCAGCCAAACCACTCCGTTGATTTTGGCTCTTTATTCCATCTGATTTCAAACAACAGCAACACCAAATCCCAGCCAGAGCTGCAGGTTCCTTCCTACGGCAGCAGGTTTGACCCCGAGCTAAAAATTTGGAAGCATGTGAATGTTGTGGATTGGTTTCAGGAGACACATAATTCCCTGCTAATAAATCATCCTGAGAGCTGCCCTCAGGTTTGGGAGGAAAAGGAAGGTGCTGCCAGGAGGGGAAACAGCATCCTAAACATCCCAAACCTGGATCCATCTGTGCCCGGAGACTGGGGAAGCCTGGACCAAAGTCTCCCTGGGAGATAGGAATCCCATGAAATGGTGGGGTCCATGTGTAATTCAGCTGCTGAGATTGCTCAGTGCTGTAATACTCTCCCTTTTTATTTTCTGCTTGGGGATCATTCCTGGGCAGATCCCACTTTCTGCATACGCTGTTATTCCCGTGCAGCACTGTCAACTTCCAAATCACTCCCTGGAAAATGTTTTACTTGTTACTCTTACAGCTAACCCCAGAAATCGCTGTGGCTGAGAGACAGAGAACCATGAAGATGCACTTCTGGGGTTTATTGTTTGCATTTCCCATTTGGTGGGATTTTGGGGGTCTGGCTCCCACAGGGACTCTCATGGACAGGGGCTTCGGCATCCTGCGGACAGGAGGGAGAGAGGGAAGTGGGTCCACAAGGTCCATCCATCTTCTCAAATACATTTCACCTCTTGCTGTGAGGATCTGCCTGCCAGCTGCTGGGTCACGGTGCTAGGTAGGGATGATGTGGATAAAAGATGGAGAATGCCTGTGTTTTTCTGAGCATAAGAGGGAAAAGTCATTAATTGAGTCAGGGGCAGCTGCCAGCCACCTCCATCTCACCTGTTCCTGGGTGATTTGTACCCTTTGTCACTGCAAGACACAATGAACTTGGTGCACTGAGCAGTTGTGGGGACACTTTGGAGCATCCTCCAAAGGGACTTGAGGGGGTCAGGGCCTGGGGACATGGATATTGGACTCAAATATCCATCAGGAAGTGTGGGGCAGCAGCAGCACTCAAACTGTCAGCCCAGGCTTTGCAGGAGTGCAGGGGGAAATCGCCGTCCCTCCAAAGCAATGCCCTGAGGGATGCTCAGGGCTGGTTTGTGCCTTTTTGCCATCTTTCCAAGCAGGAAAAGAGCAGTGTTGCTCCAGCTCAGATGCCAGATGAGAGCTTTGCTCGTGCCAAGGCCAAGCTCTGCGTGCTGGCTCCCGCCCCACAGCTCCCAAAAGTGCCGCTTCCCGGTCCTGGGGCAAATCAAGATCTATGGGACAAAGCCTGTGGAATTAAGGAGTCATTAGGCTTCGAGAAACAAAGCTGTGGAGAGAGAAGGGCTGACAGGCAGCAGGGGGCTGGCAGCAGAGCCGGGCAGGCCGGGCTGGACAGGACCTGTAGCATCTCAGATGTGATTAGATTATCGGGTTTCTCTGCGCACGGACCCCTGGCTGTGGGATCTGGTTCTGCACCTCTGGTTTCCCCGGTACCCCTGGCAGGGCAGGATTTCACTCCCGAGGCTTTGCTGGCGTTTCTGTGCCGGGGGTGCGCAGTGACGTGGTGAGAAATGGAGGCTGTTCCTGCTCTGGCATCACCCCTGGCACAGCCCACGTGGAGCAGGGAGAAAATCCCCAGTGCCCAGGTTCAGCACCCTCTGGGGTCCTGTTTTCTGGCTCTTGTTTAACCAGGAATAGCATCAGCAATTGGCATTCCTACGGAGCATCCCTCCCTGTGGAGCATCCTCTGGAAATCCAAGCCCTCTGAGGCCGGGAGCTTTGGGAATACCATATCTTGGGGTTATCCCAGTGCCAGGGACATCTCTTGGGGGAACCAAAGCAGCGTTTTACCTTCACAAAAGTAGCTCAAGTTGAGTTTATTTGGGCTGGGCTTATCCAAAATGCTGCTCAACCTGTTGCACTCCTGCTGCAAGCCTGGATGGCTCCTTGCACGGAGGGAAGGTCCCTTGAGAACCACAGCCAAAGTGGTTTTACCAAAACCTTGTGCTTTTTCAACGAAGTTACTTTAGCAATGAGGCTTCCAGAGAATCTGTGGGTGGGTGACTGCAAAGTTGCACCCTGGACCTGGTCCCCTGTGGAGCATTTGGTGCAGCAGGAGCAGCAGCACCCGGGAGGGGAGAGGCTGCTCCCACACACTGTGTCAGCTCCAGAGCTTCTCCTCCAGAACCAGCCTGGCCAGTGAGGTGTTTCATGAGGTGAAGAAAGGTTCCAGAGTGAATTCCAAAGTAATTCCAGCAGATCAGTGCAGTCATTTGGCAGCTTAAGCAGGAGCACATGCACGAGCTTAGCCAAGTGTGTGGCTCCATGTTCCCCACCCATTCCATGGGAGCAACGGGGATTTTTTGCAGCCCTGTGCAAAGATGTGATTCGGTTGTATAAAGAATTTGGCCCAAAGGACCATGGTGGGTTTGGTCTGCAGGTGCTGTGACTGCAACCTCTGGCACAGCCCAGTTCCAGTGCCTTGTGTCTGGTACCTCCTCAATGCTTGAAAACTGAGAGCAAGGCTTGGAAAACAGGAGAAACAAAAACTGAGCTGATGGAAGGAGTTTGCCCTGTGGTAAAAAAGGTGTAGAGGTGTCAGGAATGGACCAGTGGTACCTGGGACTTTTGGGAGGGCTGCAAACCAGGTGGGAACGGGAATGCTCAGATGGTGCTTGGACAGTCCTGAGTTTTGCTTGGGGTTGAGACATCTCAAGCTGCCTGGGAGTGTGTGGTGGGCTGGAGATCAGACCCACACAGCTGCTGTGGGATGAAGGGGCCTGGGGTGGGGTCAGAGTGTGAATGGGAGGGATTTACGGGGGATTTGGGTGATGTTCGGCTGCCTCCTTTGCGTTGGTTGTCTGTCAGTCCTCGTTGTCTGCCTGTCCTCACCTGTGTCTGTCAGTGGTGCTGCAGGGAAAACCCACAAGTTCCCCAAGGCAGCAGCAGGTCTCCATGGAGCAACAGGCAGGTCGGCAAATGGTGCAGGGACAGCGAGGGAGGGTGAGATCTGTCTCTGTCAGACTGTCACCAGCAGCTCTGAGTGCCGCAGGCTCCGGCGCCGGTTCCTGCTCCGTGTGCTCCCAGCTGTGCCTGCTGCCATCAGTGCTGGATGCAAGCCCAGGTTCTTCTCCGTGTGTGCCCACCCCTGGGAGCACAGTGGGCACGGGGCCTTCGCCAGCAGGGTGGAACGAGCTCCTCAGAGATGCTACCTCGGCAGCTGGAGATGGAGAGTATCTGGCTGCTCTGTGGGGTGCGGGAAGGCTCTGGGAGTCGGGAGCTCAGCAGCGCGTGCGGTGATAGCAGCAAAATGCGGGAGCTGGGAAAACAACACGACCCCCAGCCCCCTTGCTGTGCACATCCATTGTCACAGGCTGCCTGTGGTGATCCAGATCAGGGATGTCTTGCCACACTGCTTTTCCTACCAGGCAGTGATCTGTGCTCCCGATGGACAAAGGGATGTGCCGGCACCACGCTGGCTTCCAGCCCTGTGCACATGACGAGGAGAGGAGGCAGCACCTCCCAGCACCACACCAGCACCGGGAGGTGGGAGAGGGTGCACAGGGTGTCTGCTTGAACCCAGCTGGATCTGCCCTCCTGGGGCTTCACCTGGTCCCTGTCTGAGGACAGGATTCTTTTCCATCAGGAAAGGAGCTGTTTGTGCCCAGTGGGGATCACACATGGCCTGGCCTGACCCCGGCACCAGGCAGTGCCAAGGATCACACACAGAGAGGGCTCATCAAAACATCCCATGGCCCCAGGCCTGTCCCTAGGGATGTCCCACAGGCTTTTCCTGTGCTACGGGCTCCGGAGCTGCCCTCCAGGGTGGCAGGCAGGCAGGCAGCAGAGGCAGGATGTACTGGGCTGCCGGGGGCTATTCCTGCTCTCACCGGGATGCCATTAGGATGCGACTCATGCCTGGCTCCACGCAGGAGCTCGGCTCCGCTGTCCTTTGAAGGGCAATGACTCAGGGACAGCAAATCTGTGAATGAGACACGGAGGCTGCCTGGGCAAGAAGTAGCCATCTGCCCACGCTGCTCCAGCCCCGTTCCCGCGGGCAGAGCCGGCAGCTGCCTGCCTGGGACGGCTCGGCTGCTTCAGCCTCGCTCCTCCTCCCAGCTCCTGGCTTTTCCCTGGGGCCTCTCTCCCAGCCGTGCTCCTGGGGTGTCACAGGAGGAGCAGTGCTGGCAGCATTGGCTCCCCCAGGTGCTGCCAATGTGGCCACTCTGTTAAAAAAGGCAGCATGAAATGGCCTCACCTGGCAAGGATTTGGCTTTCCAGAGCCCTGCCTGTGCCAGCATCCCGGTGTTCCTGGTCCTGGCTGGAGAAGGAAATGCCACCTGCCCTTCTCATCCTCTCGGGAGTAAAAGATACACGTGTTTGGCATCTCGGCTGGAATCTTATCCCTGCACAGCAGCTCTGCAGCGCTGCTGGTGGGTGGAGGCTGCGGATGGACGGGAGAGCGAAGGTAGAGCTGGGGAGGGGGCCTGGAAGTGGCTGGGATGGGAGTTTTCCTGGTGAGGGGTGTGCCAGCACCTGAGTTTGCCCAGATCAGGGAGGCTGGACCACCCTGTGCCTGCAGGCACCAGTCCCAAGCGTTCCCTGCTGCTGGTGGTCACAGAGGGAGAGGAGACAAGTGGAATTTTCTTGGAATTTTCTGAACAGCCTCAGTTTGGGAAGGACTGACCAGTGCTGGCAGAGCAGGAGCTGTGTTTTTGTCTTTAATGTAATGAGTTCAACCCCCTTCAAACCTGGGCATCTCCCTGACCTGCTCTTGGTCTTCAGTGTCATTTTCCTTGGAGCTGGTTGTCTTCCGTGTCATTTTCCATGGAGCTGGATGTGGAGAGGAGGAGGAATCCACAGGGGTCTCTGCCTGTGTGTGCAGGAGCAGTGTTTTCCTGCTGTGCTGTGTTGCTTGTTTGTCGTCATCCTTTGCTCTCCCATTCAAATGAGACTGTCAGGAAGCACCAGGAGCTCTGGGATGGCAGCCTGGCTCGGAGCATGGTCCTGGGACCTCTCTCCAGACCTTCCTTTGCTCATGGGAATGCAGGGGAAGCACTTCCACTCTGCGGAGCATTATGAGGGAGAGCCTGAGCCTGAGCCTGAGCCTCCCCCAGGCTGTCCTGGGCTTGCTCCAGGGGAGAGCAGCAGGAATGGGGCTTCCCCCGCAGTAGCCCATCCCTTGGGATTCGCTGCCTGAGGAGCGATGCCAGCCGGGAGCGCCTGCCTGCTGCTCACCAGGGAGACAGAGTTATCCTGGGGCTTTCCTCCCCTGGAAGGGAGCGGGAGATCTCTGTTCAGCCAGGGATAGAAAACCAGAGGCTGCAGCTCTCGGGTCTGACATGAGCCTGTTGTGTGTCTCCAGCAGTAGGAGCTGCCAGGAGTGCTGATAAGCATCTCAAAATCATCTTTGCCTGCATTTAAGGGACCTGCGGGCACAAGTTTAGGTGGCTGCAAGGCCCAGCATGAGCATGGAAAACTGTGCACTTCCCTGTGCCCATGGAAGGTGCCCAGGAGCCAGGATGTTCCTGTCTCCCCACTGCTTGCTCCATGAGGGAGCTGGGACGGGCCAGATCCTGCTGCTCACCCCTCTCCGTGGGGTGCACGAGGATGACATGAGGGACCAGGTTCCTCCTGCTGCCTTACACCCTGTCCCATTCCCACTCGTGCCAAGCAGGACCTGACGGGATGCTGTGCAAGGGGCTCCTGGCTGAGTGCAGGATTGGGCCCTTCCATAGGCATTGGATGTGAGACAGCCCCGCTGTGACAAGCCTGTGCTGGGCTGGATGCTCACACCATCCTGAGAACAGTTTTCCAACCTCACCACTTCCTTGGAAGGGGGATGAGCAAAGAAACTTCTCCCTCGCCCCCATCACTGGTGGGTAATTTATGGCTCGTGGCACTGAAGTGTCTCGCCTTTATTTTTTTATATCCTATCTAATGTAACAGGATGTTCTCATTAGCTGTATAAATGTTTAATCCACTTTTGAATCCTGCTAAGCCCCTGGCTGCAGCAGGATCTAATGGGAGTGAATTCCTCAAGCCAACCTAATGGATTGCAGGGACCTCACTTTCCCTCTGTCCCCAACTCCATCGTGTTCAGCTTCAGTTTTGCAGAGGTCTTTAATTACTTTTTAACTGATTGGGCTGGTAGGATGGGCTGCTGACTGACCCACTGGTCACCACAGCCTCACTGGGGGCTGGCAGGTGAGGGATTGTACAGGATGGAGCTGCTGGAGCTTGTCCTGAGGAGGCCACGGAGCTGCTCCAAGGGCTGGAGCCCCTCTGGAGCCAGGCTGGGAGAGCTGGGAGTGCTCACCTGGAGAAGAGAAGGCTCCAGAGAGACCTGAGAGCCTCTTCCAGTGCCTAAAGGGGCTCCAGGAGAGCTGGAGAGGGACTTGGGACAAGGGATGGAGGGACAGGACACAGGGAATGGCTTCCCACTGCTAGA
Source organism: Pachycephala philippinensis (assembly GCA_013397055.1). Lineage (NCBI taxonomy): Eukaryota > Metazoa > Chordata > Aves > Passeriformes > Pachycephala > Pachycephala philippinensis. Next base: position 127,746 of record VWZT01008289.1, on the reverse strand, counting down.
GGGCAGGGACAGATGGGATATTGGGTAAAACTTCTTTCCTCAGAGCGTGGTGAGGCCCTGGAACTGGAGGCCTGGTCCCCCCCCTTCCCCCCGGGGCATGGCCATGTGGTGTCACAAGGACAGAGCCCTCCAGATGCCGAGGAGAGCTGCTCTCTCCCTGGCCACCAGCTGTTTGTCCCTGTCTCCTGGTGTCCACCCCCTTCCCACACAAACCTCCACACTCCATCTGGCCTCGCCTTCCTGACCAGCTGCTCTTCTCCTCTAAAGCCCAGCCAAGACCCTTCTTGAAAGGGGAGCACAGAGCCGCAGCCTGGATTAACGGCAGCCTGGGAATGCTGGTCCCTCTGGCCTCGCCGTGCTCCCGGGCTGGGATCCTGGGACAGGGACTGTCTGTGCCCGGGGTCTGGCAGCAGTGCCCACGGGCAGCCCACCGTGGCTGGACCACCCTGTCCCAGACACTGCCAGGGAATCCCCAGGATGAGTAGAGGGGACACACCCAGGGTGTGAGGAGGGGGGACTGAACAGGAGGCTGACATCAGGAATGCTGGGATGGAGCTGGGATCTATGAGCAGAGCACTGTCACCCCGTGCTCACCCCCCTTGGAAAGAGGATGCATCTACCCCGAGGTGGAGTCTGATAATGAAATGAAAATATTCGGTGGGAATTGGGATGTTTTCTAGCAGTGATCTGGGATCGGGAGCCTCCTGCAAGGGGCTGGGGGCTGTAGGAGTGGTTGGGCAGGGCTGGGGGGCTGGATGGGGGGTAACCTCCAGCCAGATCCCAGCCTGCACTGACTGGGAAAAGTGGGAGCTGTGGTGGGAGGGAAAGGGCTGCAGACGCTGCTGGGCAGGGATACAGCGACCTGTGGCATGCATGGAGACAGGTGCTGGCTGTGGAAAGCAGGAGGGCCTGGCAGTGGTCACTGCCTTCCTGTTCATCCAGCTGTGCCATTAATTACTGTGATTAATCAATAGGCACAGGCACGTGGCCATGTTGGGATGCCACGTGCTGTGTCCCCTCAGCACAGGAGCTGCCAGAGATGTCCAAAGTGAGTCCACAAGCTCTGCTCTTCCAGGGAATGCTTCCTGCTTCGGTACAACCACAAGCACAGGCTCTTCCTCCTGGGTTTGTTCCAAGGGGAGCGTGGCATCTGCTGGGCTGAGACCAGGCTTTTCCCTGGGCTCTGCACACAGCAGCCCTCGCTGCCATGAGCAGCTGAGCAAAGCCAGGAGGTGACTGTGACTGTGGTGTCTGTCCCCTGAGAGCATTCCCAGGGCTGGGAGCTGGCACTGCCACCTCCTACCTGGAGCTGGGAGCTGGCACTGCCACCTCCTACCCAGAGCTGGGAGCTGGCACTGCCACCCCCTGGCCCACCACCTGTGGGTGCTGACGGTGTGTGTGTGGTTCCAGAGGCAGGTTGGGGTGCTGGTTCTCCCGTCCTTTCCCACTCCAGTCCTTCCCAAGGCATGTGTCCAGCTGCCTGATGTCGTGACACAGTGTGACAGTTGTCACCTGGGTGTTGAGTGTGTCAGGTGTGTGGGGGTCACCCTTCAAAGCTGTTTCCTCTTAGTTTTGAACAATGAGCACTTGGGGTGTTTTGCGTCTCAGACTGGGTTTGAGTGGCTCAGAGCGGGGGAGATTGGGGCTTTTCCCTCTAAAAGAAGGAGCATTCAGACAGTCTCTTTAATCCAAGAACTGGGAATTCAAGCTAAAATGCTTTCTTTTTAAAATGAAAACTAAAAGTTTTAAATTTTATCAGCTGCTTCATGAGGTGATTGAGTGGTGAGTAAGGAGCTCTGACACGTTGCTTCCACGTAATTTGGGAGTGACTTCATCCCTGAGGTGAAGGGATATGGTCTGGTCCTGCGGGATGTGGGTGGGAAGCCACAGTTTGGGAGCACAGGGGATGTCCACTGCCCAGGACCTTCCCTGAGGATGAGCCTGGTCCGTGGCAGATCCGGACCCCGCTGTGCCCGGAACAGCACACGGGATGCAAACGGTGTCATGGATGGGATGGCTGGGGGGGAACTTCTGGGAAAACCAGCCCTGGAGAGGGGCGGGCTGCAGGGTAGTGGAGAGCCTGGAATGGGCACGTGCCAGCCAGCCCAGCAGCTCCATGCGGAGTTCCCAGTGGTGTTTGAGGAACACCCGCTCTGGTTGGGATTCCCACCAGTGCCGTTCCCTGCAGCCTGCATGAATCCATCCCCATCCCCATCGCCGTGTTCCAGGCATTCCTGCTGGCAGCCCCATCCCAGTGCCCACCACAGCCACTGCTCCGTGCCCTCTGGAGCTGGGTACAATGGGCAGAGGCTCCCCTCATTGGGAAATGGAGGAGCTGCGGCTCCAGCGCTGTCATCGCCAGGCAAAAGGCAACTTTATATTAAAAATGAAGGAAAAACAATACAAACCCCATAATCCTGTCCAGTTGTTGGGGTTTAGGGTTGGGTTGGTGTTTTTCTGCCCCCTCTCCTAACCCAGAGCATGTGAATGTGTCAAGGCAGGAATAACAACTCCGGAACTATCAAAGAAACCAAAAATCAGCTGTTCCAGAGATGATGTTGGAACAGCCCATAACAAGGAGAATTTTTTAAAAAGCCTAAGAAAAGCTGGTTTAAAGCTCCACATTGTTACTGTCCGAGTTAATTGAATACAGTGGTAATTGGACATTGCAGATGTGTTTGTGACTCCTCCTGGCTGGCCCTGGACCTCAGCATTCCCTTAATCCTCTGCCATCCAAGGGGGCTCTTCTCTCCCCCCCAGCCTGTCCTGCTTCCCGCGCTGCATCCTGATGTGCCAGAGCTTGGAGAGCTGCCCGAGAGGCTCATTAGCAGTGCTCATTTCCCTGTGTCCAAGATTAATGAGGCACAGCCACTCCAGATGCTCCTCTCAGGCCAGGATGGAATTGTGAGTCCCAGGAACTGCTCTGGGAGGGGAAGGGAGGGGGCTGCTCCGGGCTGGGGGTCTGGCAGGGACAGGCAGGGATTTCTTCCCCCTTCCCTGCTGGGAGCTGGGTGCACCCAGAGAAGAGGGAAAGGAGGAGAGTCATGATGGCAGAGCCCAGCTTCCAGAGTGATCCTCACCTCTGGTCCAAGCTCACTCCCAGCTCTTCTTCCGGGGTTATTTTGTAGGGAGAAGCTCCTTTATTTCCCTCTCTGCCTTCCAGTCTGCATCTTCCCCTTCCAGAGAAGTGGATTTTGGGCTGGGCGTGCTGCCCCAACCGCTGCCTCTAATTAAGGAGAAGGGTTTGTTACGTTTGTGCCATTAGCAGGTTTTTCCTTGGGGAAGCTTCCCGAGCATTGATTCCTGTGTAGACAGGAAAACAACAGTTTGTTGTGTTAATTACAGCTGGCGTTCCCAGTGGGCATCCAGACTATCCCAAACCCTGCACGCTCTGCAGTGGTGGTGTATCCCGAGGATGCTGCTCCATTCCTGCTCCTCTCTTCTCCCAAAATGTAGCTGGGATGGTTCCACAGGCAGTGCCAGTGTTCACAACATCCTGGCAGCAGCTGGACTGGCCTTGAAGTGGCCAAATTTGTGCAGAAATCCTAAGGAAACAGGCTGTAGAAAAGTTGTTTGGTGGGGAATGCTGTCCTGGTACTGACAGGAGAGAGAGGGAATAATGCAGGCAGGGCAGGATTCCCATTTGGCACAGAATTCCCTGTGAAAGCGCTGTCCCTCTGACTGCTGCTTCCAGATCCCGCTGGAATGTGAGCAGACAGGGAGCCTAATTCACTATTGGGAATCCAATTCATTTTGGGGTTTTTTAATGCCTTTTATGATGAGGTTTTTCATCCCACCTGCAAAATTCCGATGTGGACAGATAGCCTGTCCTCCTCCTTCCATATAAATTGGGTGTCTGAAGTTGGCTGCTTTCCTAGGCAGACAAATTCTGTGTGCTTTCTTGGAGTCATACAGCCAGTCCTCTGAGCTAAAAATGCAGGAAGAGGGCACCAAGCTGGAGCTATTTTGGAGTTCAGGTCACTTATATTTACTTGGCCAGGCTGGAGGTCTGCCAAAAGCCAAACCAGAATGGCAAGAACACTGATTGCAACCCAACCCGCTTCCTGAAGAATCCAGAGAGGGCAGGGATGGAAACCAGGGAGCTTTCCTGGTTGATGTAAGCAGGGAATAAATTTCTTCCTGTCCTAAATTCTCACATGTCCTTTTTAACAGCAGAACAAAGGAGGTTGTGTGGGGTAAGCTTGGAGATACCAAACCTTGAGCATCCAAAGGCAATTTGCTCCTTGTTTGTGACATGGATCTCTGTGGATGCATGAGGGGAAGATGCTGGGATCTCCTGGAGATCCACCTGTGTCTCAGCCTGATCCCGGTGGAATGGGAGAGCCCTGCTGGACCAGCAGGTCTTGGATATCTCTGTTTTTGAGTACACACAGGGAGTTTCCATCCTGCAGAGCTGCAGGAATTCCTGTTGCAGCACCTGGAGGATCTGCAGCAAGGGAATAGCAAGGGCTGGCTGGGATCAGTGCTTCCCTCAGGGAGGACGGGTGCCCTGGAAAGGGAAGGAAAGGCAGAAGGCACCCAAGGAATCCTGGTTCAGGTTCTGGATGAGTGCTCCAACTCTGCCCTCCCCGGTGGTATCGCCAGCTCCTTGCAGTCTCTGCTTCCATATTTTCATTAAATTCATGGAATGTCTGTGTCTCTGACCCCAGCCCTCTGCCAGACTTCCCTGATGGGAATCAGCACAAACATTGTAGGGGAAAAACGTGTGGATCCATGCAGAGCCTGCTTGTGCCAGCTGCGTTTCCATGGGAGAACGGGATGAGCCTGAGCAGCTTCTTACAAAGCTCTGGGAAATCTCCTGTTCCGGCTGCCTTTTCCACCCAAATCCGGAGCTGAGACAGCTCAGGTGACACCCACAGTCCTCTGCTGGAGCACTCGGTGTACCCTCCATGCTGAGCTGCACGTGAGCCCAGGTGGGAGCTGAGATGTGACTGGGATCTGGGAAGCAGCGTGGGAGAGAGTCGGAGCTGGGAAGAAGAGTGGCAGGAAACGGGAGCGAGTAAATCAGCCGAGCTCGCCTGAGTTGTGACTAAAGGGGGAGCATGAGACATCTGCAAATATTAGAGATGTGTAAACACGGAGCAGGGAGAGGGAATGGTGGAGGGAATGATTGAAGGGAGTGAACTTTTGGATGGAAAAATGTAGGTCAAGTATGAAGGAAAACTTGTAGGCAGCGAGATAAGTGCTGTAAAACAACCTCCTTGGGAAACACGAGGAAGTCCCACTGATGGAGATGTTTATCCTAAGGCAGATGAGGGCTGGAAAAGAGGCTGAGCTGGAGGGATGGATTCAGGGTGTCCATCCCAGATGGGGCTGGGCACACCAGTGTTGCCCATCCAGCTCCTTGTGTGTCATAATTCCCCTTTAAACTACAGGCTGGTTGTGGTTTAGTTAATCCATCCGGCTTTTAATCCTGAAAACTTCATGGCTTTGGGGGGAATTCATCCTGCCCAACTTCAGCCAGTTCAAATTCAAGCAGATCATCCACACCAGCTGTCCAAAATCCTGGATGGTCACCAGGGGAAGGAGCAGCTCCTCCAGCCCCTCGCTGCCGGACGCTCCGAGGGTCGGGGTGTTCTCAGGACACCCTCTCCTTATTGCTCTAAAGGCAGCCCAGATAATTAAGGTAATTAATAAGGGCCCCCTCTGTTTTGCTCCAGGTTACACTGGAGTGTGTTTGGAGCCTGTGGGAACAACAGCGTCGTGTCCAGGCTGGGACTTGTCAAGTCCTCAGGTTGGAATAAGGATGTGTCCTGTCTGGATAAATCCTGGGCAGTCAGTGGGTGCTTTGGAGCCCATTTTCCACCCCCTGGTGCTGTGTCCCATCAGTGTGAGGTGTCACTGTCCCCTGAGCTCTCTAACCCTCCTTTACATCCTGTTGGGGTTCCATAGCAGCAATGACAGGTCCTGCTTTCCCAGTGGAGAAGAACTTATGGGGCTTGCAGAGGGCCATGTGCCACCCACTGAGGGGTCCTGCTGTGCCCTCCTCGCTGTCCCCGTGTCCCCTTGCTCCCGACACTGTCCCCAAGGGAGCAGAGGCCATCAGGGAGGGCACGTGTTACAGTGGGGGTTGTGGCCCCTCTGGAGCATGGCCTCTTCCTCCTCGACTGTAGGGAATCAGCTCAGGCAGATCATGGAGTCATGGAATGGTTTGGGTTGGAAGGGACCTTAAAACCCATTGTGTCCCACCCCCTGCCACAGGCAGGGACACCTTCCACGATCCCAGAGTGCTCCAAGCCCCATCCAGCCTGGCCCTGGACACTTCCAGGGATGACGTGTTCAGGGATGCAGATCCAGACCTCAAAACCCTCCTGCTTGTGTCCTCACACTGTTTGCAGAGTCATTCCCTCCTCTGGAGCTGTTCCACTGTGTCTCAGTAATTAACAGCCAACAGGACAGGGAGAACAAGCACCTGCATTCCCACATCCCAGGGGAAAGGCCTGGCCGCAGTACTGGGGGCTGCTCCAAAATGTTCACTCCAAAAATTGTATCCTGGTGCCCATGAAACTTTTTGGGATGAAAGTTTCACCAAAGCTAACACACTTCTCTGAAAATTCTGGGTTTCACGATTTGGCGTTTTCCAGGGGAAAAAAAAAACAAACTAAAATAACTTGCCAAGAATTTCCCAACCAGCTTTAATCCTGAGACACCACTGTGCGCCAAACAAACGATGATAAGGATCTATGGAAAACATGGGGAAACAAAGAAGTGATGGGTTTAAAGCCTCCAGAAAATGAAAATGCAGCTGGAAGGAGGAGCACGGGGTTTCTCCAAGCATGCCGAGGAGGGAAACTCATTCCCTTTGAATCACAGGGAGCCCTTTCTAGCTGGTTTCAAAGGAAGTTGGATGTGGTCGTGGAATGACCATGGTGCTGTCACTCGTGCCCACAGGAGTTCATGGATGAGCTGGAAGTGCCACGGGTTTTTTGCAGCCTGAGGGATGATGCACTCCAGGAGAAATGGAGCTCTCCCTCCCTCTCTGCTACAGCCAGTGGAGGCAAACAACTTTGTCCATGCCTGATGCTGGGGGGATAAGGGAAATTTGGGAATATGGTTGTAACTGAGGCCATCTGGGCTATGCCCAGCTGTCTGCCCTGGGCACAAGCACACGGAGGCTGGAAGGGAAGAGGGAAACCCAGGACTGGGCAGGCTGGAGAGGCAGGGAGTGTGGCACAGCCTTGCAGTCACAGCTGAAACCCCAGGGTGCTCTTCCTTCTGGAAATGGTGCCAAGCACAGCTGGAAGCATCAGGAAGGTGAACAGAGCACATGGAGACACCTGTACCTCTGTTTAATACATCCCAGTGCCAGAACATCCATGGGAAATGAGCAAGTTTTCTCCTTGAGCCAAAAGAAATGGCACAGCAGAAGTTCCAGATGTCAGGGAATCGGGAATCTCTCCCAAAACCAGGTGGGGAAGGTGAGGAAGGTGTTACTTGGTGGCAGAGAGGGACAAGCTTGAAGTGCAGCTGCTGCACATCTGCTTCTGTCCAGCAGCTTTTCCAGCAGGAAATTTCCAGTAAGGACCATCTGTTTTGCTGTCCCATGTCCCACATCCAGAGCTGATGGGGACCAAGGCACTTTAGAGGAGACAAGAATCCTTCCCCTGCCCTGGGGAGCGCTGGGGTGTTTTGGGGATGAGGAGGATGCTCTGGGACGGGTGATAAGCAGCATTTGAATTTTTGTGTGACGGACTGAGCTCTTGGGTCACTGATGTTGGCAGAACCTGTCACGGTGCCTCTCTGTAGGACCATTATTCCATGTGGTTATTTAGCTTTATTTTTGGGATGGATTTAGCTGGATAGATGAGTTCCACCATTGTGACCCTCTGGTGGGTTGTTTGAATCCATCGCTGTTCAACAAACAACCCTGACATACATTTCCCACGAGAGCCGGGAGCTCTCCCTTCCCCTTTTACTCTGCCACGCTCCGGCTATCCCAGTGCTTGGGAAGTGACGTGTCCCTCTCCATGATTTCCCCCAGGCTGTCTACAAGGCGTGGCTGTGCTCCGAGTACTTCAACGTGACCCAGCAGCAGTGCCGGCAGCGGATCCCATGCAAGCAATACTGCCTGGAGGTGCAGACCAGGTGCCCCTTCGTGTTACCGGACAATGACGAGCTGATCTATGGAGGTTTGCCTGGCTTCATCTGTACGGGTAAGGAGGGCCGGGCTCACACCGGGCACGGGGGGTGATGGTGAGCCCTGGGGGATTTCCAAGGCACGTCCCGCATTTGGAAGGCTTGTCGGGGCGGAGTGGGAGGAGGGGCAGTGTGGAAACATTGCCTGATGCCAAAACGTGGCCATCCCGAGGGTGCAGGATAAGGGGTTAATGGGGACACAGCAACATCTCAGCACAGGAGGTGAAAGTCCTACCTCTGACTGAAAGCTAAAGCATGGAAGGAGCTGCAGGTGATGGATTACAGCAGGGTGGGGATATTGAACCTCTCTGAGCAAGATTTGGGGAGCCCTGAGCTCGCCTTGCTGGTGTGTGCAGGCTCAGATGCGCTGGGGGCCAGTCCCAGGGGGTGTCTGGGTGTCCTGGTTGTGAGGTGTGCCCATCCCACAGGTGGCAGGCACCAGGGCTCGCTCCCTCCACAGCCTCATCCTCAGTGTCCCGCTGACCCCTCCTCCTGCTTCCTTCCTTCCCGCAGGGCTGCTGGAGAACCAGCTGCCCGACGAGGAGGCCAAGTGCTGCGAGGTGCAATGGGACTCCTGCGAGCACCCCCCAGGCAGCAACGAGGACACATCCCCCAAATCCACGGCGTCAGAGTCGCTCCATTTCCACCGCCACGACCCCCACCTCCATCACCAGCGGCAGAACCACTACCACCTCTACCACCACCACCAGTACCACCAGTACCACCAGCCCCGCTCCCCGTCCTTGCTGCCGGTCTCCGCGGGGTCTCGCCTCGGCAGCAGCAGGATCAGACTGTGCGTGCTGGTCCTGATGCTCCTCCACACCATGGTGTCCTTCTCGAGCGTGCACGGCGGCGCCGGGGGGCTCGGCCTGGAGGCCCCGCCTGCCCTGGAGGAGAGCGTGGCACGGGATGAGTGACGCGGAGGGCAGAGCCGACCTCCAAGGAGAACGCCAGATCTTTTTCCATAAGGGGGGCACATGCTATTCCTCCAATGGGAGGCACGGGATTGGGGGTGGCGCACACGCACCCCCGCACATCCCCCAAGAGCTGCTCGTGCGGGGCATCCCCGTGGTGAAGAGTCTCTAACGCGCACAGGGCTGCGGGACCCGGCGCCAGAAGGGTTCGGGCAGGGGCAGCGTTCCCGGCCCCGCAGGAACGGCACGGGGGCGGGGGAACCGAGGGGAGGGGTCCCTTGGGATCGAGGGGTGTCCCCATGGGACTGCCGAGCGTCCCCCGGCCGCTGCCGCGAGTGCCTTGGGCGCCCGCGCCTCCCGCGCCCTGCCGAGGTTTGACGGTCGGCCCAGCCCTCGTTCCTTTTCTCCTGGGTCTGTGAATCCCGAGGGAGCAGGCGGAGGGGCGGCACCTCCCGGCACGGCCTGGCCCACTCCTGTCCCAGGGAAAAGCCACTGGCTGGGGGCAGAACCACCCTGGTGGGGCGCGGTGTCCTCAGCGCAGTGCTGCCTCGCTGGTGGCGTTTGGGGACAGGAGTGGGACGCCGTGACACTGCACTGTGGTACCGCTCGGGGTTGGTCTCACTGCATCCCAACCTGCTCCTCCAGCCTGGCCTCTCCTGCTGCTCTGTGCGAGGAGGTGGAGAGGGAGGAGGCACGGAGCAGGAGGGATGTTCCCAGCATTCCCACATCCCACTTTGCCAAGTGTCCTGATGATTTGGTGTAACCTTTTTTTGTTGTCCTTCCTGGCTGGTGGGACTGGTCTCGGTGAGGAGTTGGGGAGATGTGACTCCAGCAGCAGACAGGCTGTGAGGGAGAGGGATCCCACGTGGTGACAGCTGGATGCAGGGAATCCCAAAGGCATCCTTCCATGCTTCCCAGCTACAAATCATTGACTGGATGGCGGGAGGACTGGGCAAACGGGCTGGAGAAATCTGGCTTGGAGGGAGAGTCTCCCACACAAAGAGGCACTAATAAAGCCCAGCTAGGGAGGAGCTTTTTTGTGAATAGTTTCAATCCATGGATGCCCCCAGATCCGGAAATTTCTGGGAGCCCAGCTGGACTTGGCCGGGCAAGGTGCTGGCTGGTGCAGCCTCATTTGGCTCACTTGGGGTGGTTTTTTAACCTGAGCTCAGCATATCCAGGGATTCAGCCCCAAACAAACATCAGATCCCTAGGATCTGATCCCCAGGTCATTTCCTAGGAAACTCCCAATTCTCCACCCACCCACCAGAACTGTTCCCAGCATGGACACTGCGAGGTGGTGCCTCCGGGCCAGGCACCAGGGGCTGCAATTTGTCCTGGGCGTGGGCAGGGAAGGAAGAGGGGGTGTTTTAGCACGAGATCACGAGTTGGGTGTGAACCCAGCCCCTGCTCCCGGAGGGACTGGGATGGTCCCTCTGTTTCCAGGCTGACTCTTGACAGGAACCTACAGCAGAGCCCTGCGTGGGTCACTGCAGGAGACGGGGATGGAGCAGGAGGAATGTCCTGCTGCATCCCAAATTGATCCCAGATCCCTGTGAGGGTCCAAGAAGTCCCAGAGTTGATGACATGTAGGAGTTTTATGGTTTCTAGTCTGTTGAGGTGAAGCAAAACCAAGCAGAGCCCTGTAAGCAGAGCCCCATGAGCAAAGCTACTTCCTGCCCGGCTGGAAGAAGGAAGTACCGGGCATCTCGTGGGAAGCACAGGTTTCCTGACGTTTCCAGCCCATTTCCAGACCAAAGAGGCTCTGAGAAGCAGCTGAATGTTTGATTCCTGCTTTGACTTGAATCTCAGAGCTTTGGGGTGATGTTTACACACCACCAGTTGCCTGTTCCCAAAGTCCTGCAGAGACGAGGCCTGTGATCCCATTGTCCCGCGGTTTTTGGGGTGGGAGAGATGGTGCTCATGGAAGATGGGGAGTGCTTCCCGACCAGATTCCCTTGCTGAACACCCAAAAAAAGCAGGATGTCTCTCATTTGACTGTTCCTCATGACATCCATATGATTTCAGCCTAGTTTACACCGATCAGAGCAGTTGGGCATGGAGCAGTTCTGCAAACCGGGATCCAGTTCCTCGGTTTTCTGTGAGCAGTGGGTTGTGGAGCTGCTCTGACACGGAGCAAAAGCTCCCAGGCAGGCCAGGGGAGGGAGCACAGCCCCGTCCCTGCCTCCAGACAGCCGGATCCCAAAGGAAATTAGATTTCTCCTGTACTGCCAAGAGTTAAGCTAATTCCAGGCGCCTCTCTTGGAGATAGGCTGTATCCAATCTTGGAGCGACTCATCGGGAGAGAGAAGAATAGCCCAGTGTGGTGCGTCAGCGAGTGGCCCTGAGTCACTGGCCCTGTTCATTGTGTCGTGTGACACTGAGCAGCTCTGGTGGGCACGGGGTGGCCCGGCCTCAGTCCCTGCACCACGTCCGGGTCCGGATCCGGCACCGTCCTGAGGGATGTGTGTCCTTCTCCCTGCCCCGAGGCCCTCGTGTCCCACTGGTGATGGAGCATCAGGCCAGGCTTGGGGGTGGTGATGGGTGATGCGGGATTCCCAGAGAAGCTGTGGAAGTGTCCCAGGCCAGGCTGTAGAGGGCTTGGAGGAACCTGGTCCAGTGGGAGGTGTCCCTGCCCATGGCAGAGGGTGGAACAGAATGGGCTTTAAGATCCTTTCAGCCCAAACCGTTCCATGACTCCATGATTTCCACAGAGCTGCAGGAGTGAGGTCCAACAGCCCAAGTCATCTTCAGGGGGTGCTGGCAGGGATTTGCTGGGGTAACCTGGGACCTGTGAGAAATGGTTTCACCTTCCCTAACACCAGCTGGAGGCTTCCCTCGGGAGGCCAGGAGCGCTCGCTGCATCCCAATGAATCGGGAAGTGGAGTCAGTTCAGAACTGGGCTGGTTGGGGTGGCTGCTGGGAAGGTTTGAGCGCTATCCACCGGGAGTGAGGAGGCGCCCAGGGCAGGAGATCCATGCGTTTTCCAGGCCATGGCTCCCAGGGGGTGTTCCCAGGAGGACGAGATGGCAGAGGGAGCACATGGATGCAGATCCGCTCTGGGAACTCGGGATGGGCTTTACCTGCTGCAAGTGGGAGGAAAGTGCTGAGTCTTCCCAGAGCGAGGCTTTGGAAGGAGATCTTTTCTTTAGCGAGTCTGGGCTGCTGTCAATAAGTTCTGTGGTTTTAGGGCACCATATGCTGCATTCAACACTTTGCCAATCTCCTTAAACAGATCCAGACAAGGCTGTTCCCAGAGCAGGAGCAGCTGGAAGCGGTGTATGGAGCAGTCCATCATCAGGAGCCCGTCGGATAAAATTCCTGCCTTTGGTCTGACATTACAGCCTCCTAATCCTCCATCCCCGAGCGCTCTGGCTTTGCTCTCCAAGAGAACAGCCCGGGAAGCAGACGGTGATATTGTCTCACTTAACACCACTGGCATTATTTTTATTACAACACGGAGGGAATGTGCCTGGATAAGGAGGGAAGGGGCTTCCTTGCCCTGTGCGTCCAGGGATGCTTCACCCCAAGCCCTGTGTCCACCAGGGCAGGGGCCCTTTGCAATCCCAAATGCTTTCCACATTCCTAAAGCCACCATGGAAAACACGAGCTCTAAATGATTTATCCTACCAGGAACTTACACCCAAGGGGCTTTGTCCTTTTCGTCCAATGATCTTATCTCTTCTCCCTAAAGAAGGTGCCCCGTGTTGGGATTAATATGTAAAACTCAACTTTGCCTTCAGTGGACAAACTTCTCTTTGCTCAGAGAAAATTCCCAGTGGGAAGCAGTGATTCCTCCCTGGTGGGGGGGTTTCCATCCCCAGGGAGGTGAGGGATGATGTTGTCTCCACACACTCCAGGTGTGGGCAGGGAGAAGGAGCAAAGGGAGACGGGTCCAGCGTTATTCCCGGGTTTTGCACTTTCATGTAGCTGCCAGTTGTACAAATTAATTAAAAATAACTGAAGAAAAATCCCAAAGAAAGGCCCCGCTTCCTCTGGGGAACATTCATCATTAGTGGAGTCTTTTTCTTATGAAAATACAGATCCATGGTAGCCCCAGGCAGAAGATTCCCAGGGAGAGCCCTCACCATTCGTGCTCGGAGTTAGGGAAATCGCTTTGAAAGCATCTGACAACTAAAGCAGAACATGTTGAGTAACTTGGCAACACTGGGAAAACATCTGGAACTGGTTTTTCTTCAACACATTTTGCTTTGCTTCAAGAGGAGATGTCAGGGCAGTTCATTCACTGCCACTCAGGGCTGCAGGCGGGGCCGGGAGATGCTCGGCTGCCTCCTGGAGGAAGGGAATAAAGGGAAAATCCCAGATATCTGCTGCTCCTGGGCAGGATCCTGTGGGGCCAGGCCATGGAGTGTCCCCATGCTGAGCTCTGCAGGTGCCTCCTGGTCCCTGGTGGCACCGAGCGTGGAGGTTTGGGATGGGTTGTTGAGGTTCCCCAGAGAAGCTGTGGCTGCCCCATCCCTGGGAGTGTCCAAGAGCAGGCTGGATGGGGCTTGGAGCAACCTGGGATAGTGGAAGGTGTCCCTGCCCATGGTGTTCCAGGTGGAACTGGATGATCTTGAAGGTCCCTTCCAACCCCAACCACTGTGGGATTCCATGATTTCCACAGAACCAAAGGGAGTGAGGTGCCATAGCCCAGGTTACCCTCATCTTGTGATTCATCTTAATCCCGTTCCTGCTGCCGCTAGGGAAAGAAATGCCTGTAGGGATTGGCGGAGACAAAGTCAGGACAGAAACATTCCTGGATTCTGCCAAAAAGCAATGGGGCAGTGTACTAGTTTGAAAGCAAACCAGCAGGAGATTCCAAGTCAGAACTACAATTTAATAGGAAAATGAAAATAAATGCAGTAGTACAGAAACACTGACAGAGTCAGAGTACAACCTGACACCCTGTCGGGCAGGGCGGGGGTAGCAGTCCGATTGAATGGTGGCTGCAGTCCCGTTGGAGTGATGGATGTGGATGTGTCCAAGCAGTGATCCTGTAGAAAGATCTGGTCCTTCTCTGGAGGTCCAGTGGTGGTTATGGAGCTCTTGTCCTCTGGGAATCCAGTGGTAGTGCTGCTATGGTGCTCCAAACCCCACATTATATCCAGGTAGGAATGTTCAGTTCCTCCCCCTGGACGGGGCACCTCACAGTGAGAAATGTAGTTCTGTGAGTCATTCCATGAGATCCTTCCTCAGCATATGTCACTCCTCCTCCTCTTCATCTTCTGGGCATCTCCCACAGTGGTGCTGGATGTTGTGGTGGTTGTGGAAGCAGCGCTTCTCGTTGTACCCTTTTTAGTGCCAGTCACAAATTCAATCTTTGTACGTTCTCTCTTGGCCTTCGCCCGTTTGTCCATCTCAATCTTCTGGGCTTTAGCTAGTGCCTCATAATACGAATCCTCTGACCAGCCGTGAGGATCAAACATGTCCTTTGGGTAATTTGTACCGATTTCATCAATGGAACAAAACTGGATCAGCTTTTCATAGAGGCTGGGGTTGTGAAATTCCTTTTTCCTCTGGATCATGTAGTTCATATCCATGCCCTCCTTCGTTTTCATCTCATACAGCTTTTGAATTTTATCCTGCAGTTGGTTAGAACATCTGCCAGGAGGCTCAGGAGGGATTTTGATCTCATCTGGAGACATGTTCCATACTCTCTCTGAAAAAGAAACAACCAGCTCCTGAGGATCTCTTTCCTCCACTTCTGCGAATTCCTTTAGGTCACCAGCCTCAGGTTTTTCAGTCTCCGAATCATCATCTTCTGACTGCCTGCTACTCTCCTCATCCTCCTCTTCGTACCCTTCCTCATCCCCATCCATGCAGGTAGAGTCATCTTCTCCATACCCAGCTGAGACCAGGCCTCCTTTCTCTCCTATGGGCGCTCCCCCATCGCTCCCCGCCGTGCCAGCCTCGCTGTCCGAGTCCGGCTCCGAGTCCTCGGCATAAACCCTCAGCAAGGAAAGACCGCTGGGCTTCACCACCACCATCTTCCACCTCAGCCACTCTCAATAGTGCCCCACCTGGGTGCCAGAAACGTCCTAGTTTGAAAGCAAACCAAGAGATTCCAAGTCAGAACTACAATTTAATAGGAAAATGAAAATAAATGCAGTAGTACAGAAACACTGACAGAGTCAGAGTACAACCTGACACCCTGTCGGGCAGGGCGGGGGTAGCAGTCCGATTGAATGGTGGCTGCAGTCCCGTTGGAGTGATGGATGTGGATGTGTCCAAGCAGTGATCCTGTAGAAAGATCTGGTCCTTCTCTGAAGGTCCAGTGGTGGTTATGGAGCTCTTTTCCTCTGGAAATCCAGTGGTAGTGCTGCTATGGTGCTCCAAACCCCACATTATATCCAGGTAGGAATGTTCGGTTCCTCCCCCTGGGCGGAGCATCCCACAATGGGCTGATGGAATTCTGTGGGTCATTCGGTGAGACCCTGATGGCCCATTAGCCCCGAATGGGACCCCGATGGCCCATTAGCCCCGAATGAGACCCCGATGGCCCATTAGCCCCGAATGGGACCCCGATGGCCCATTAGCCCCCCGCGGGACCCCGATGGCCCATCAGCCCCCCGCGGAGTGGCTGCTGCTTCCCCAGGTGGCGTTATCAGTGCTGAGTCACCAGAAGATAAAGAACACCGCCCCACCTCTCTTCGGTTACCTCGTACATTGTAACCCAAGACAGGCAGGGAGTTCTCTGTGCCAGCTTTTTGTGCTTCCCTGGGGCTTCCCCTCCCTCCCTGGGGGTTAAACCTCTCTTGGGTTATGCTGGAAAAGTTGGGAATGGCCACGTCTGGTGTTCAGGTTGGATGTTAAGGATCTCCTTGAGCCCAAAAGTCAGCTCATGGCATCCCAGCTGGAGGTACCACCATCACACAACTCCAAAATCATCCCTTCTCCCATGGAAGGAGCCTGCTTGGAGCTCCTGGGTCACAGCAGCCCTGGAGCTGCACAGCTCCCACCATGAGTCCATTTTATTCCAGGTACGAAGGATTTTAGCAGCTCTTTTGGGGTGTTCTTGGCCAAGGTGGCTCTTTGGGTGACCTCCCAGCCCTGCATGTCGCTGTGAGGAAGGATGGAGAGGGCAGAGGGAATGCTGTGGTGGAGGATGGACCGTTTTTAATTGAGGATCATAAAAAAATAAGGAATAATTAATTTTAGAAGTTGCTGGGGTTTTATCAAAGCTCTCAGCCCTTCTCAAAGGCCTGGGGAGGAGATAGGTGAGTTCCTGAGCCCAGTCCCTCCACCCTTTCCTGCTCCGCATCTCCAAGACTTGTGTTCCAGGCAAGGCAAGGAGTGGTTTCCAGCCTTTTTAGCATTTCAGGGCGATCCTTTTTCAGCCCAGAAAGTCGACAACTCCGCTTGTTGTAAATTGAAACTCAACAAAAAAACCCCCAAGAATTAGGTTTGGCTTATGAAATTTGGGGTTGGTTTTACCATTTTTAAATGTATTTGGGAACTGGACATGCCCAAGTTGCAAAACAAAAAGACAAAAAGAGCCAGACAGTGATTCTTTTTAATTTTGAAACTTGTCAAAACAAGCCAGATTGATCATTATGACCGATTTTTTTCTTTTTTTTTCCTTTTTTTTTTCTTCTTTGCAAATTGAGAAATGCATCCAGAACAGCCCTTTCCCACAAAACCTTTCATTTTCCAAAAAGAAAACGAAGGGGAAAAAAAAAAAAAAAAAACACCTTTTTTTCCCTCGCACNTTTTTCTTCTTTGCAAATTGAGAAATGCATCCAGAACAGCCCTTTCCCACAAAACCTTTCATTTTCCAAAAAGAAAACGAAGGGGGAAAAAAAAAAAATCAATCACACTTTTTCTGCTCGCACAGTTGGAACGGGCGGCAGCGGATTGGGAGAGAATAGCAATTTGTAAGGAATTCCAACCAGCTTTCCTTAAAATAGCATCCAGCCAGTTTCTCCAGGGCAGGAGGCTGCGTGGCTCCGTGGTGGGAGCAGGCTGGAGCGAAGCCTGGCTGAGCAGGCCGGGATAACACCTTGGGAATGCAGGGACACCTTCCCCGTGGGAACCAGAGCTGCTGCTGCCTGGGAGGAATTCCTGGGGATCCCCAGCCATCCCTCTGACGGAGGTTTGGTTTGGTTTTCTGTTCCAACCCAAACTGAATCCAGCTCCTCCGAGCCTCCCGTTCGGACACAGCCTCAGGATGCCTTCAAAAGGGAGACAGCTCCCGTCTGAGCCCGGGGGTGGGAATTGGGAACAAATTCCACGTGCTGGTCCTTGAGGGAGCCAATGTTCAGGAGGGATGTGGGAAGGGAGAGCAGGAGGAGACCCCAGCCCCTCGTGCCCTTCTCCCTGCGGAGCGTGTCCGAGCTGGGGCTCCCTGCCTCGGGCTGGGTGTCCCTGAGCCTCGGGGGGACCCGTGGGGACCTCGGGGGGACCCGACCCCTGCGGTGCCCAGGCTGCTGGTGCCCGAACCCTTCTCCAGTGCTTGTGCCATGTGGGTGGTGACAGAGCTCGGCCCGACCCCAACGAGGTCCTTTTCCAGTGCGTGGTGGTGAAACACAAACCAACATTGCTGAAGTCAAAGTATCCTTTCTAATCCCCCGGCCCGGTTTCTCTTTCTTTCCAGCTTTTCCTCCTCCGCCTCCCGGACCCTCCCTCTGTTCCCACCCCCCTTCTGTTTCTCTTTCTCCCTTCTGTCATAAGAAAGTGACTGTGTCCTCGAGGGGACAGTTTTCTTATGCCATTTTATACACTGTGCTTCATGTTTAGAACTTTTTTGCACTAGTTCCTATTACATTTATTTTCCAAACTGGTTTGACAAAAAACAAACAAAAAAAACCCAACAAAAACACAATCCCATGCTATAATTCAGTTGTATTAAAATATTATCCTACTACTCTCTGTGTTCAATAGTCTCTGTACCTGTAATGCTTTCAGTTCTGTTGTATTTTGGGGCCGAGGTTTTCTCTGCTCCTTGTTTAACCCAGTAAAGAAATAAAATGTTAAGAATTGATGATAACTCCTCCTCCCTGTCTCTGCTGTGTCATTGGGGCCACCAGGGTCCCACGGGGACGGGCTCCCCCCAGAACCTGCCCTAAACCCAGGCCGCTGTCCCGTGGGGGTTGTTTTCCTGCCAAATCCAATCCCAACTGGAGGCCAGAGAGGCGGGATGGAGGGACAATAACCCTGCCTTAACTGAATTTGATTTCGTAACCTTTCTTTATATTCTTTTGTTTCTTGCCTTCACATTTCTTGCCACGGGGCTCACCTCAGAACAATAGGGGCGAAGGCTGTCACCAAGAGATTCATCAGACAATAATGACTCAACCAGGGTATCCAAATTTTGCCCAGCTGAAGTCCACACCCACACATAATCTGGAATTAATTCCTCTGGACAACAGAGCTCGGCATGGAACAGAGCGAGGACACCGCGCTCCAAATTGAGTGCTGCGTGCCAGGCTGGGAAAGGCCACGGGATAAAGCTCTGGAGTTCCACTGTGGCCATCCCCATCCCGAGCTGCAAACCCTCTGTTTGGAAAGAAAACCAGGAAAAGGGGAAGAAATTGGCTGGGGATGGAAGTAAATGTTTTAAAAAAGCAGATCGGTGCAGGAGGCAAATGGGGGAGGCACCAGCTGTGCTGGAGAGCCAGGGCACGGAGTGGGGGGTGCTGGAGGGGGAATTT
>VWZT01008289.1:42227-83587 GCA_013397055.1 Pachycephala philippinensis | reverse complement strand
TTCCTTGTGTGTCCCTGTCCTTCCCGAGCCATTCCTTGTGTGTCCCTGTCCTTCCTGAGCCCTTCCCTGTGTGTCCCTGTCCCTCCTGAGCCGTTCCTTGTGTGTCCCTGTCCTTCCTGAGTCGTTCCTTGTGTGTCCCTGTCCTTCCTGAGTCGTTCCTTGTGTGTCCCTGTCCCTCCTGAGCCTCCTTCCCCTGGGGCATCTCCAGCCCCAAGGAGGGATCGGGGGCACCCAGGGGTTGAGGATTTGCCTCTTCCAGCCCCACGTTGTCTTTAGGCTCTCGGGGGGCACCTGAGGGGCTCTGAGCTCTGTGTTGCTGCATTATCCTGTGGGAGCTGCCTGGGAAATGGGATGAGAATTCCCTGCTCCTCTTTATTCATGCCCAACCAGGCTCAGCTGCTGCCACTTCGGTTGGAAGTGGAGATTCCCATCTCCTGCACTGCACGTAGCTGGAAGTCCCTGATAAACTCTCAAATCCAGCAGGAAAGGGTTTGGAATGAGGGGAGGGAAACCCTCAGCGTTTGTTTCATTTCACTTTTTGGAATGTTGGTCTTTAGGGAAGATGGGCAGAGTCACCTTTCTGTTTATTTCCTTATGAATCTGATCCTACTGGGTTTCCTTCCTCGTTCCAAGCATGGAACGTTCCTTTTATATCCCTGGAAGTGTTTCAGGCCAGCTTGGACAGGGCTTGGAGCAACCTGGTCTGGTGGAAGGTGTCCCTGCCCACGACAAGGGGTGGAACTGGATGAGCTTTAAGGTCCCTTCCAACCCAAACCATCCCAGGATTCCTTACAAATAATTATCCCAAAGTATGGAAGGACTTTAGTACTGAGGATGCTCATACAGCTGCCGCTTTTCCCTGGAATTTCCTGTATTGATGACAAAATAACTTGGCAGGAGTAGACCAAACTCTGAATTTGAGTGACTTCCCTACATCTTCAAACCCCAGGAATATCAGGAATATGAACCCTGATATTTCTTCTTTCTCTGGGAAGAGCATTTTCAGCCCTTCATTGCCCTTTTCAGCCCCTGGAATTGGAACAAAAGAGCTTTTCTTCTAAAAGTGAGCCGTGGAATTGGGTGTTAATGGAAACTAATTAATGCTGAATGGAAAATTCCTTCTCGGCTGTGTTTTGCCATTCTCTTTTGTAGCTCCAACCTACCAGACCTCTCTCGGGCTGCCCATACTTTTCCCGGAAGGATAAATGAGGCTTATGTTTCCACGATGGGAGCTGGAGGCATCTCACCCCTCCGTGCACCCTTGGCTTGATCTGCCCCAACCTTCTGCAGACCTTTGAGTGGCCCCAGAAGGGCCCAGTGCTGCTCTGTGCACCCCCCTCACCTTCAAAGGCCCCTTTTCCCCTGGATTTGGCCTCATTTTCTTTTTCAGACAATCACAGGATCATTCAGGTTGGAGAAGCCCTCTGGAATCATCGAGTCCAACCCTTCCCCAGCACTGCTAAGGCCACCACTAGCCCATGTCCCCAGGTGCCACATCCACATGGCTCTTAAACCCCTCCAGGGCTGGACAACCCTTTCCATGGGAAATTTTCCCTAATATCTAAATAAACCAGCCCTGGCACAGCTTGAGGCCGTTCCCTCTCCTCCTGTCCCTGTTCCCTGGGAGCAGAGCCTGACCCCCCCTGAGCCCCCTCCTGTCAGGGAGTTGTGCAGAGCCACAAGGTCCCCCCTGAGCCTCCTTTGCTCCAGGCTGAGCCCCTTTCCCAGCTCCCTCAGCCTCTCCTGGTGCTCCAGTCTCCTTCCCAGCTCCGTTCTCTCCTCTGGACACAGGAAAAGCCCTGAAGAGCAGCAGGAGATGGTTGGGCTGGGGAGTTTCACCCCATTCATAAATGGGAAGCTGTTGGTGTTGAGGAGCTGCCGTGGCCAAAGTGGCAGAGTTGGCTGAGCCAACATTTTCCAACTGGATCTGCTGAACACATCCCTGAGCCACCACCTCCAGCCAGAGCTCTGCCTAAAGCCCTCCGAGCTCTTCTGGCCTTTCAAACAGAGCCAAAAGCCCAACTGGGGAGGGAAACACCTGCCTGTGCTTTGTTTTGAAACCCATATTAAATCAGGAGATCAAGGAGTCGCTGTCCATGCGGAGGGATCGAGGAAAGCCATTGATGTGCCAGATGTGTGGTTGGAACATCTGTGGCTGGAGGTGCTCTGCCCAGGATTTCTCTGCTGAGGAAAGCAGGGAGGTGGTGCCTGAAGGGGCTGTGGGTGGTGGTCCCCTCTCCGTGGTAAATCCATCTTTTTCCTTAGGTAGGGCATGGCTTGAATCCATGGAACAGCCAGGGGTGGTGTTAAGGATAAACTCATTGGATTGGTGTTTTTAACTGCTTCATTTCCCAGGCAGTGAGGGGGATAATTCCCTGTAGGAGCAAACTCTGAGCATCAAAGCTGTTTGTCCTTGCTGAGCTGAGCTCCAGACACACCCGGCCCCCAGCAGAAAGTGGTATGGAGACTGTAATGTTGGGAGCTGTCAGTGCAGAGACATTCCACATCCTCCTCTCTGGATGAGCCCAGAGGAGAGGGACATTCCTCAGGCTGAGGATCAGGGGGACAGTCCCATCTGGCATTGGGACTGGTGTCCTTCCAGAAGACAGGAGGGAAGCAGCACTGGCAGGATCTTGGTGCTTGGCCAGTTTGGAGATGGATCCCAGTTGAGGGTGGTGAGGTCCAGGGCACAGACCAAGTTG
Organism: Pachycephala philippinensis; assembly: GCA_013397055.1. Classification (NCBI taxonomy): domain Eukaryota; kingdom Metazoa; phylum Chordata; class Aves; order Passeriformes; genus Pachycephala; species Pachycephala philippinensis. The sequence goes on along the minus strand of VWZT01008289.1, from coordinate 80,885 downwards.
TTCCCATTCCCTGTGAGGAAAAGCTTCTCCTCATGCTCACTGTCCCTACTTCCATTCCTTTCCCAATCATCCCTCCCCGGTTGTGGCTGCAGCCATCCCTCTGCAGGGTGAGGGCTTGGAGCTGCCCCTTGGGCTGCTCCCTGGAGGGAGGACATTCCCACATCCCTGTGGGACGTGCAGGTGTCCGTGTGCCACAGCTGCCGAGCTCTTTTCCCTGGGATAGACCAGGATCCCGTGAAGCCTCGGCTGCTGGGATTCCTGTCAGCAGATCACCTGCTCCCGGTTGGAAGTGGTGAGTCCTGCCTGGCTCCATGTCAGCAGTGTCAGGCCCACAGGTGTGTTGGCAAGAAACCTTCCTCTCTCCCAGGCTCTTGGATCACGAGGGGAGGATCAACCAGATGTCCTCAAAATCCTGCATATCCTGAGGCTGACCTGCAGCCAGCAGGGAAAACCTCACTCTGTGTCCATGGAATCTCTCCCGGGTTTTGTAACAACAGAACCATTTCGGGTCTCTCCACCTCTCCTGTGTCTCCTTGGTCTGTTTTGGGCTCCAACCCTCTTTGGGGTGGTCAGAGTGGGACCTTGTGAAGGACCAGAAAGGTGCTGAGCTTCTACAGGGACTGCAAGGAATGACGCTTCAGCTGGTTTTCCCTGTGGATTTAAGGAAGGGGATCAGGGCAGCAGGGCTTGGAGGATGTCCATGATTCCACCAAAAAAATGATTTATTTGCACCAAGTGTGGCATTTAAATTCTCCTGGATAAGCAGGAATAATGTGTAGGATTCGTGGTACCTGTCTGAAACAGCTCTGCTTGGAGCCCCAAACCAGATGCTGAGGGTTGGGATTTCAGACCATCCTCTTGCTCCAGGATCTTCCTTTGGAAAGAATGCAACATTCCGTGCCAGCAGCTTGTGCTGCCCCAAAGATCCTCGTGTTTTTAGGATGCAGATTTTGATCTCAACCTGGGAGTCAGAGCATGCACTTGAACAGCATCTTAATGAGCTTATGGTTGAGAGCTATTTATTATCTGTTAGAACAGGCCTTTTATTCCACTGGCAGCCTAATTTGCATGGTTTGTTGTAATTAACACCATAAAATGTTTAAACAAAAGTACAGATAGAAATTAAATTTACAGGCATTGAATTCAATAGCATCAGAATAAACCTTTGATTTGTTTTTTTCCTTTGGCAAGAAAGTGATTCACTCAAATTAAATTTAGGAAAAGCTCTCAGCTTGGAAGGAGGGATTTAATGAAAAAAAGGCGTCCCAAACTGCTGGAGCAGCTCGGGGGAAAGCCGGGATTTCACTTGGACCAGGCTGCTGAAGGGAAACTCAGCTGTTTTGGGAAGGAGAGGTGTCCCGAAATCCCGCGTCAGCCGCTGCTGGCAGCACACGTGCAGGCAGGATGGTGCCTTCGCTGTCCATCTGTTCCATTTTTCCATCCTCTGGCAACTATTTTGGAGGCACTGAGGGGTTGGGATGGAGGCAGATCGATGGGAGTGTTCCCTGGAAGTGTCCAAGGACAGGTTGGACAAGGTTTTGGAGCAACCTGGGGTTGTGGAATGTGTGGAAGGAGTGGAACGAGATGAGCTTTAAGGTCCTTTCCAACCCAACCCATTCTGGGATTATTCTGTGGCAGTTTGGAAAAGCAACTTGAAGCTGATCTGTGGGTGAAGGGGTTGGGAATTGCGTTGTGTCCTGGCCATTCCTGAGGGGCTGGAGGCATTTTCCAGGGGCTCCTGTGGCAGTGCATCCCCTCCTGCTGCAGAGCACACAAGGTGGCTCTGGAAAAGTCTTCTATGGCACCAGAGGCATCACCGTGTCCACCCCCAAATGAAGTCATCAACCCACTTCTGCTCTGATTTATGCAGCAAACATTATAAAAAAATTACATTGTGAGCAAATGGTCTCTGGGTGAGGTTTAGATTCCCTTCTATTGTTTGGGATCGGGGGTTTGGTGTTATGGCTGGGATTTGTACAGTCAGAACTAATTTGTAGCGTCTGGGAGCAAGGCTTGGAGTGGTGCAGGATTTGGGATTGAGCTGCTGGAGACATTAGTGGGGGGGAGCACGTGTTCCTTGGGGTTGGGGCTGCCGGGATTTATGCCCTGTGGGTTCTTGGGAGCTGATCCAGCAGGAATTCTGGGCAGAAAATAAACTGCGAGAGTTCAGCACGTCTGTGTCTCTCCCTGGAGCTTTGAGGTGCAGGGTTGGAGTTTGGAAGGTCATCCACAGGTTCATGCTCTGCATCCCAAGGGATTTGTCTGAAATTTCCTCAGTGAGACGTTGCTGGAGAGGATATTCCCCAGCAGGTTGGGTTTTGAAGCTTAAAAAGGTCAAAAAAAAGTCTGTCCCAAAGGTTTGTAGGATGAAAATTGGGTTAGTGGTGGAACAGATTGAAAGCTTCAGGTCTTTGCCAGCCCCTGGGCAGTTTGATAACCTTAAAGTGACTTTTCCTCCTGGATTTCCTCCTGAAATCCCTCCTGGATCAGGGTGAAAACCACCACTAAGGACCTCCCTGTGTAGAGGACATGGAAAAACGTAGATAAGTGAACTAAAAGCGGCTTTTAAAGAGAAATAAAGCTGGCATGCACCAACACCTCAAAGAAGAGTGCTGGAAATCACATTTTCTCAGGCAGGCCATGCACAAACTCAATTTTTAAATTATTTAATTAATTCCTGTCACTGCAGCAGAATGTTTTCCATGTTGGTTTATTCTCTCTTTTTAAGCATTTTTATTTTTACTTCCGCCTCCTATTGCTCCACTGGTTGCTTCTCACTCTCTCCCAACTACACCTCTAAAAGTTCAAGGATCCATGAAGTTCGTGTCTTGTTTAGGTCTATTTTCGTTCTCTGTTTGATAATTTGGGTTGGTTTGCCAGGAGAAATCCAGCCCTTCACCCACTGGGTGCTGCAGGTGCTGAGCATTGGCTCTACAGAAAATAAGAATTAATTTAGCACGAGTTGCTTGACTTTGGGATAAACAGGGAAGACGGAGCATCTTGCTGTGCCAGCACCTGCTAACAGCACAGCTTTGCTGGTTGAGGAGGAATTTGTCGTGTCCAAATTGGAGATTTTGAAGCAGGAATGAAGCTTTTTGCCTCTCTTCTCAGCTGCTTTGTAGTGTAAAGGGCCAGGTAGGGCCCTCTGCTGGGGTTGGCAGTGTTAATCAGAGATTAACAAAAGGAAAGTTGTGAAATTAGGGAAGACACGGAATTTAATGCCTGCAGTTTGATAATTGCATGGTTTAGGGTTTTTTTACTTCAAATTCGAGGGTTTTGGTAACATAATAAGCTGCTGTTACACATCAGGGGCACAGGACTTGAATTTGAAATTTGATTTTTCTACAGTGTTTTTTAAGAACAGATTCTCCCTGTATTTACTGTCAGTTCCTCTGGCTTCTGTTTTTCTTTGGAAATGACACATTGGGAACGATGTTGTCAGAATTCGGGGGTTTGGAGTGAGATTTTTGTGGCTCAGGCAATGGAGATTGAATTTTTGGCTTGCTGTCCCTGGTCAGGTGATGTGCCCTGTCACAAAGATGACCCCAAATGGGTCCCTTTCACCCCAAACCATCCTGTGAGTGTGGGATTCTGTGTCTCCACATCAGAGTTCGGGAGAGCAGCTCAGCCTGGGAGCGTGTCTGGGCAGGGACAGGAGGGAAACGGGGAGCAGAGCTGCTATTAAAGGGATTATTCCCAACATTATTCATCAGCCAGGCTTGAGTGACGGCCTCAGATCTGTTTGTGTTTGTGTTGGGGGGTTGTGTGTGTGTTGCTGGTGGGAAAGCGGAGCCTTGCTCAGGTGGGGAACTGGTTTTATACTGGTTTTGTGCCAGTTTTTGGGAAGTGTTGGTGAAGAGGCTGCTGTTCATATTTACTTTTATATATATGTTTATATTTTGTGTATATATATTGGATTTGGGGGTAGGGTATTGGATTTAGGTAGATGAGGGAGGTGCCATGGCCATGGACATCTCCATGGACACAGAGCCACGGAAGCTGTGGCTGCCCAATCCCCAAAAGTGTCCAAGGCCGGCTTGGACAGGGCATGGAGCACCCTGGGACAGTGGGAGGTGTCCCTGCCCATGGCAGGGGTGGGACTGGATGAACTTAAGGTCCCTTTCAACCCAAACGAGTCTGGGGACATCGATCTCGTGCTCTGGGCTTTGAGAGTTTGTGACCCAGGTTGTGCCAGTACGTTTCCCTTTTCCCTGGGTCAGAGTTTTCCTGGTCTGGTTGTGATGGGAAGAGCTGACTGCCCTGACTGTCGGTGGAAAGGCTCCAGTACCACATGAGAAATGTCTCAAAATCTCCTTGTCAGGGAATAACTGCTGCTAAAAGATAGGAGCTGGCATTGGTGTCAAGAGGAGCTGCTGAAACATGGATGGAGCTTTAGCTGCAGTAGAGCTGAGGGTTCAGGAGGGATGCTGGAGCTGCTAAACAAGGAAAAAGTTGAGGAGCAGCTTCCACTGCTGCCTGCTCACACATTCCCTGCTCGGAGTGTTCTGCTTGCAGTAAGTGCTGCTTTTCCACTTCACACAATCACCCAGAATCACTGAGGTAGGAAAAACCCTCCAAGATCGTCCAATCCAACCTGTGCCCACCTTGTCCCCAGCCCAGAGCACCCAGTGCCACATCCAGGCCTTCCTTGGACACCTCCAGGGATGGCCACTCCAAACCTCCCTGGACCAATGCCTGACCACCCTTTCCATGCAGAAATTCCTCTTGATGTCCACCCTGCACCTCCTCTGGCACGGCTTGAGGCTGTACTTGAAGCAAAGACCACTTTTGGTCTCCTGCTGCCTCTCCGGGAGCGCGGGGCAGTGAGGAGCAGCCTCTGTTTGTTGTGGCTGTTGCCGCCTTTCCCTGGGTTTTCTGCCTAACGCCAGGCTGAGGAATTATCCCGATGAATACACGGAACAGGCACGGCTCCGGGCTGGAGGGATGAGAGCAGCTAATCCACAGGAACTCAGCCCAGCCTTTTGTTGGTTCCCGTTGCGGGGAGTTGTGCAGAGCAGCGTTTGTCAACACCCAGGGACAAAGAGCCCCTGACGGCTGTGGGTGAGGCCAGAAAGCAGGGCCCGAGGGGAAGGTGTTGGGACTTGCTGCTGGAGCCGTGTCTGCACACAGACAGCTGCCTCAGAAATCCCTCCTCTCCTCTGGGAACGCAAAACTGACAGTTCTGTTGGCATCCCGCAAGGAAGCGGGTTCAGGAGGTGCAGGGGGATCTGCACGCTCAGGCCACTGGGAGTTGTTTTTCAGCAGCGAGGTGAATTTTGGGGGGTTACACCTCGCGCTTCTGGGGTTTCATCCCTTTCAGATGTTCTTTCTCCTTTTCTTTTTTTATTTCTTCAACTCTAAAAGTTGAAAGAGGTCTTGGGTGGCTTCTCCTTTTGAAAGGTGACCTTGCTGCATAAAGTTGTCTGACTTTGTGCTGTCCGTGCCCGGTGATATATGGGAGCATCTGGGGATGAGGGGAGGCTGCTCATTAATTCCCTGAATTTCTCTAGGATCACGCGTGTACCTCAGGATCCCTTCCCAGCATTGGTGGAGTGTTCCTCCGTTAATCCCAGCCCTGCGTGAGGAGCTGCCATGTGTAGGCAGAGCAAAGAGAAGTGGGGAATGGGCTTTTTTTTTGGGAGTCTGGCATATTCCAGTAGTGCCAAGCGTGTCTCAATTAGTCCAGCGTGTGCATCTGTTGTTTGACTCTGGGCCAAAGCAATACATTCTCCTCCTGCCTCCCTGGTCGTGGTTTCATTAATTAAATTTAAAAATTCAGCCACAAGCTGTAGGTGAAGGTGCTGCCAGGGGAGTGGGAGCTGCTACCAAAATACCACTTGTTAAATGGTGGTGTCATTCCCAAATAATCCATTTTATGAGGCTGTTTTATTGGCAGTTTCTGTGCTTTGCCACTTCCAGAAGATCTCTCACCAGAGGCTGGTTCCTGCTCTGCTCACTCACTTCCCACCTCCACCCTGCACCTCTCCAGGCTAATCATAAAAAGCAAATTGTTTTCTCTGCTGGAGAAACAAAAGGAGAGTCAGAACTGAGGCTGATGGGATCCAGACCAAGCATTTCCCTCTCCTTTGGGTGCTGGGTGTCCGAGCTCTCTGGGAATTAAAACCACCAGATGCATTTCTGCCCTTGGGCACCCCGAGCTCTCTGCAGCAGCATTCCCAGTATCCCTCTCTCCACATGGGATTTTCAGTCATTTGGTTTTTCCTGTTGCAACGTTACAAATTTCTGCTGCCCTGGATTTTATTTGTGGGTTTTTCAGGCTTAGCAGGTAATGGTTATAAATGGAAATTTGACTGCAGCACGTGGTTTCTGGCTGCAGTAAATTCATTCCCTGCGGGCTCGGGGACGGATCCCATGTGTTTTCTCCAGTGCAAATGGTTGTTTCAAACATCCATCTGCTTTATCTGCTGTTGTGTTTACAGTTCCCCTTTGTAGTTCCCGGCAGCATCTCCTCTCTCTCCTCTGCTTTTGTTTATTTAAGGTTATGGTAAAATATCCCTCTCGTTTGGAGCTGTTTTGTGGGAGCCTTTCCCAGCTTGGCTGATCCCAGGGGTCAGGGGAATAAAATATCCTGACCGGATCACCCCAGGGGAATCCCACAGTGGTGGTTCCAGCTGGTCCCTGGTGTTGTTGCTCCTCGGGAATGGGATTTTAGCCAGATCCTGCCCTTGACCTTCCTGGGCTCTACAGGCAGCATGGCTGGTCATTATCGAAAAATAAAGGGTTTAATCCACTCAAGTTGTAGCAAAAGCTGACCAGTGGACTCATCTTTGTTTGTATATTGAATTGTGTGATGTCCCTGGTTGTTTGTCTGTCCACGATGATTTAGGAAACCAGTTTCAACTTTAGGAAAAAAAAAAACCACCAAAATAATACAACAAACAAACCCAAACCGAGCTGTCTGAAAAATCCTAGGAGGATATATTTGATACTTTTTCCTGGCAAAAGTTAAACATTTTCCATCCCTCTTCAGTTTCAAGCCTTCAGAAGGTTTGTGGGTCCTTCTCCAGCACGTGGTGCTGCCTCTCCATGTCCGTGTCCAGGCGGGAGCCACAGGGAGCACCCCGGGGCTCCACAGCCTTTGGAGTTTCCCTCAGGTTTTGTGTCCCCATCACGGGCAAAATATGACCCAGGATGACATTTGGAGAAGTTGCAAAATTGTGTCTGTAAACAGTATTTTTTTTTTTTTTTTCTTATGCTGAGCCCCGAGCGATGTCACTGCTTGTCTCGCACAGAGAAGTAGGAAAATAGTCCCTGGCTGCAGGAGGGGGTTGTTTTCCTAATTTTCCTTCACCACAGCAGCGTTTCCTGTTACTGGTGAGTGTGTGGAGTGCCTGGATGAGACCCCCCAGCTCGTGTGTCACCCCAAGGTGTGTGTTGGAGCTTTGTGGGACACTGGAGAGGGACTTTGAGAGGGGCCTGGAGTGCCAGGACAAAGGGGGATGGCTTCCCACTGCCAGAGGGCAGGGTTAGATGGGATATTGGGAAGGAATTCCTGGCTGTGAGGGTGGGCAGGCCCTGGCACAGGGTGCCCAGAGAAGCTGTGGCTGCCCCTGGATCCCTGGAAGTGTCCAAGGTGAGGTTGGACGGGGCTTGGAGCACCCTGGTCTGGTGTCCCCACGGCAGGGGGTGGAACACAATGAGCTTTAAGCCTCCCTCCAACCCAAACCAGTCTGGGATCCCGTGGTCTTGAATTCCCCACCCTCTGCTGCTGGAATTGTCTCTTTTCCCAGGTCAAAAGCTGCTGGCCAGGTCCAAATAGTCCAAGCCAATTGAGCCTCATTTTAGCGACTGGGTGCGGACCTGTCCATGAATTTTTTTTTTCTGGCTCTTTTTTTTTTCTTTTTAACCTTCCAATTTTTTAAACCTTCCGGTTTTTTTAACCTCCCAGTGCCTCAGTTCATCCATACAATGGAGAAGCAGCTGCTGCAGAGGCATGAGCAGCATCCAGGAGCTAAAATAGTAAATCCTTTACTCCTTTCCTTACTTAAACTCCTCTCAACAAACAACTCAGACGGCACAAACCCTTTTGCTTTCAGCCTCACAAAGTCAGAACATGTCACAGGGGATGTTGAGCGAGCGCTTCCCCGGCGCTGCTCCCTCCCAAGAGCTGCCCCAGCCTGACACGAGGCAGCTGTGCAGCAGCTGGCCTGGCTGGAAACATCTGGATGGGCTGCGGCGCATGGCGGGAGCCGCCGAACCGATGCTGCTGTGCAGCCCCGGGCGCTGTTTGAAGACGTGCGTCGGGCTCTGCACTTCAAAGCCCAGCTCAGAAAGGCTTGGCTTGCACAAACTCACACCTCTGCCTCTGCTCTGGGGCTGCCGTGGCTCCCACCCGCAGCCAGAGACCCGGGAATGCCGTAGCTGAGGTTTGTTTGCTGGGAAGATAATGGAATTCCTGCGCTCGGCTTCAGGATCCGCTTGCTCGCGCTGTGCCAGCTGCTCGCGCTCGCTGGCCGGGCCGTGGGGGCTTGGGGATGGGTTGTTCGGATGGAAAACGGAGCTGCTGCCATGTGGAGAGGGAGTGGGGAATGTTGTTGTGATTAGGAGCTGTCTGGTGCTTGCAGCAGCAGCAAGTGGAGCTGGGTCTGGCGGCCCCAAAGCCGGGCCTAGGGACGGCCGGGGCTGTGCGCGGTGCTGGGACCGGCTGTGAGATAGCGGCTGGTGGAAAGCTCACATTCCTGAACTCCTCCCAGCGCCTTTCCCGGAGTTCCTACAGCACATCCTGACGTTTCTGATCCAGCTCATCCCTCGTAGCTCAGGGCTGTGCTGTTCCAGGGAATGGTGGGGCAGAGCCAGCCCGCTGCTCACGGTTGATCCCATGGCATCGCTCCAGGCACTCCCGGGAGCCATCAGGGATCCCACGTGCCTGCTCTGGCTCCCTCAGCTGCCCACATATCCCAGAGCACGTTCCAAGGGCGAGGAGATGGCACAGCTGGCAGGGGGGTCAGGCTGCCACGGGTTTGCTTCTGGAAGGATCCATCCCAGAAGTGCTGGGGTGTTGTTTTCCTCTCATGACGGTGGTTTCGGTGGGTGCCATGGCTGTGGGAGCTTCAGGTGTCCTCACTTCCAGAGGAGATAATTCCTGCTGCTGAGCTCCCCCAGGCAGGGGAAGCCAGGCCAAGAGGGGACTAAACAGCTGCAGGATTTGAGGTTTTTTACAATGAGGGTGGTTTTTACCACCACTGGCACAGGGTGCCTGGAGAAGAGGCAGATACCCCAACCCTGGAAATACTCAGGGCCTGGGTGGATGAGGCTTGGAACAACCTGGACTAGTGGAAGGTGTCCCTGCCCATGGCAGAGGGGTGTGTCAAATGGTCTTAAAGGTCCCTTCCAGCTCAAACCATTCCATATCTCTATAATCCAATTTTTGGGAAGCAGAATGTTTATCTGGAGGCAGCTTCTCCAGTGCCGCGTGCTGAGAAGCCCCTTGGTTCTCCCTGGATCCAGGGGACATTCCCTCTTCCCTCCATTCCCATGCCGTGTCCCATTGGCTTCCGAGGATCCGAGGAGTCCCTGTAGGATCCGGAGTTTTGCAATTCCCGCATGAGGGAGCATCTCTGGCACTGCACCTGGCCCTGCCTTGCGGGGACTTGTTCCCGTGGCCGTGCCCGGAACGGAGCCTCGCAGAGCTCTTAATCCTGTCTGCATGAGGTCATTGGCTCCTTGACGTTAATTGCAGGGGATCTGATTAATTAGGCAACAGAGCGTAATTTATTTGAGCAGATTATTGTATAGAATTAACCAGGCAGTCGCTGTCTCCCACCACAATTCCGTGCATCCCTGCAGGTGTGGGAATCGCCATGAAAACCTTCGCCCTTGAAGTGGATGGCTGGGTAATAATTGGATTATATCCCAGTTGCTGCAGTGGGCTGTTTATCCACATTATTTCATGGATGCATTATTTTGTGGGTGTTACATTTTCAGCAGACTTGTTTTCGTTTTAATTCTATTTGATTTGGACTACTTGATTCCCTCCTCCTGTTTCCTTCCCTTCCGTTTTTCTTCTTCCAATAAAGTGTCATAAAAATTAATCCCCGCTGAAGGCCAAATTTAACATCCAGCTTGAGAAAAGAGGATTTTAAAGCCCTTGTGCTGAAAAGGGGAAAAAATGCTCTCAGACAGGAAGTCTTGGGTTTGTTGTGGAGCAAGGAAAAATGTTTTCAAAACTTTATCATAGAATTATGGAATCCCAGGATGGTTTGGGCTGGAAGGGACCTCAAAGCTCATCTCATTCCACCCCTTTTCCATGGGCAGGGACACCTTCCACTAGACCAGGATGCTCCAAGCCCCCATCCAACCTGGCCTTGGACACCTCCTTAAACAGTTCAATTATCTGAACAGCAAAAAGATTTAAAAATTATGAAGATTTTTGAAGATTTTGCCCCAAAAAATGATAGGAGGGGCTGTCTGAGAGCAAGGGCAGAATGAAGTTCATCAGTTGCAGTGTCTGGCAGATGTTCTCCTGTAACTTTCTCCCCTATGGATCTATCTCCATGAGTGAATCCAAACCCATTCTTTGCTGCAGCTGGCCCCACCCCGGGCAATGGGGTTATGTAGATGGAGGTAAAAGGAAAAATACCAGAGAACTGAAAAATGCCATAAGTTTGGGTCCTGCAGCCACATTCCCAACTGAAGGTTCCATAGCAGGATCTGGTTGGTCACCTCCTGCAGGAAGAGGTGGCTTGGTCCTCTGGAGTGTTTGTCTGCTTTGGAGAGGGGTTCAGAAAGGGGACTGTTCATTGAATCAGCTGCTCTTCCCAGATGCTGGCATTTCAGTGCTCCTGTGTCATGAGAAACTATTGGAATTGGTGGGCATTGAAGGAGCTGGGTGGAAGAGAAGCACCTTCAGTGGAGGTGACCCAAAGCATCCTCTGGGAATGGTCCCTGTGCCCATTATGGTCCGTGTTACCTTGGTTGTGGAAGCAGTTGAGGTCGTTGTTCCTGCCATGGCTGACAGGACCTTCCAGGTATTCCTAAAAGTGTTTTCAAACCTGGCAAAAGGAGTTTTTCTCCTAAAGAGGAACCCCGAGGGTGGTTTCAGGCTGGAGAGAGCCCAGTTCCTCATCTTGCAGGGAACGGAGGTGCTCCAAGGGAAGCAGCAGAGCCCTGAAGCTCTTTGCTGGAGCAGCTCCTGATTTGGGGAATATTTTTAAGAGGGATTTTGGCTTTGAGGAGGATTGTGGTGTTGACCTCATGTTGTCCTGGATGTGCTGGAGAAGCTCCAGGTCACGAGGAGCAAGAGCAAAGGTGCAGCTGGAGAAAGAGAAAGGAGGAGGAACTACTCCTGTATATGGAATCGCTGAGGGTTGAGTTCCCCCAAATCAAGTGTGTGCTGTGTTTTATAAAATGCATCAATATTTTGGGACTATAACTGCTCAAATAAGGAAGGAATTGCTGTTGGAATGCAGGAGAAGAACCCATGACCTCCATCTGGAGGGGGGCGTAGCCCAGCTGGCTGAAAATGGGCCTGAAAAGGGCTACAAAAGCTAATTAAAATGTGAAAAACTGAGAATTCCCACTAATAGACAGCAGATCCCTGCCTGGCGCTGCTTCACAGCTAAATTTGATTTCCTTGGGAGGCAAAAGGAACTGATTTAAGTTCCTTACCTTGCTGACATTGATCCTTCTCAGCGTTTAAGCAGCCTGTTCCCAGCGAGGAACTTCCCGCGCCTCTGCTGAGCCGGACCCGGAGCCTGCAGCAGGAATCTCTTACTCCTGCTACCAGTAAAAAATTCACTGCAGGTGTCTTCATGTGCAGTGTTAAACTCAGCTTTGACCTTGTTCTCCTCACATCTGGGTTGTGTTTGAGCTTTCCCTTCAGTGCCAGCAGGTGCAAGGACTGGGAAGGCTCAGCCGTGGCTCAGCCACCTCCGTGGCTCTGTCCCCCCATCAAAGTCCTCGTGGGAGCCACCAGCTCCCCTCCAGCCCAAGGCAGCTCCAGGGAAAGGTGTCCTAGGCAAGTTCATGGACAAACAGCCTCGTTAAAACAAATCGTGGTCTTCCAGGCTTGAGGTGGTGCTGGTTTGGGGTCAAATTTAGTGATTGAGGTGCTCCTACGGTCAGGGAAGGTGGTGGGGTGTGTGGAATCCAGGGATTCGGACTGCGGACCTGGTTCCATTTTGTGCTGAAACCAATTTTCTGTGGAGGTTTAGGACAGGAAGTGTTTCTCAGGGTTCCACCGGTTATTCTCTCTGTGCTGAAGGAATGCCAGAACCTTTTCCCATGAGGAAAAAATCCACCCCCCTGCTGCCTCTGCCGTGTTCTTACCTTCCAGGATTACCTGCATTTGCTCCAGGTTCCCTGAGCTGATTGAAAGTAAAAACCAAGTGGTGTGTTCAGTTGGATCAGTGGTGGAAATGTAAATATTTGGGATGTTGCTTATTGAACTAAGCTGAGTTTGAGCTGGGGAAGGTTTGGATTAGAGGAAAGGAGGAAATTCCTGTTCAGACTTGGAGTTGCAGGATGTGATCACCGCTGTCACAGGTCTGCTTAAAGCTCTGTTCCACATGGAAAGGAGGGAGAGGGAAGGTTTTGGGTTCTGAACGGAAGTTTATAAGGTGTGTTAATTGTTTTGATGGTAATTAATTCCCTGTGTCCATCACTTTGGCTTGGACTGAGAACTGGCTGTTGGATTTAGGGTTCAGTGGCTTTCCTGGGCAATGAAGGTAAAATACGAATAAAATCTTGGGAAAACCTGCTCCTCCTCTTTCACTGGTCTCCCGTGGTTGTGTATTACTGCAGTGCTTGGAAGACCCAGAGTGTCATTCCCTGGCCCTCTCCAAACTGGGATTGCACAGTCCTTGGGAGAGGCTTTAGACCCAGGGTCAGGGATGCTCGGCAGATTGGCAGCATCTCAAATCCTGTTCCCAAAAGCAGTGGTGGCATGTTCAGGGTGTAGGTGTGCTGAGATGGGAGTTCCTGCCTGCTGGCAGGTGCTGTGCCCCCAGCCCGTGGCATTCCATGGTCCATCCCCAAGCCCAAGGTCATTTCTGTTTTCTAGTGGTCAAATACTCCCTCGGCTCCTTGGCTGTCATTTTTGTGAAGCTCCCCATGAGCGTTGGGAGGGAGGTGGCTCTGCTGTTACAGCTCCTGCCTGGACCAGAGCTCAATCTCTCCTCCTCCAAGCCACACTTCCCATCTGGATAAGCTCCTTAGCATCGCTGGTGTTTCTGGATTACAGAACAGCTTTGGGTGGAAAATGCTTTTGAGGTTCCCTGTTGGGTCTGAAAGCCTCGGTGAGGATCCTTGAGAGCAGGTTGGAATGAGGGGGAGTTGGGATTTCGTATCAACTCCAGGGTGAAGGATTATGCCTCTGGGATCTTGGGCTTCAGGATGAACAGCTGGAAAGAGCAGGAATGAGGCTGGCGTTGGGAGGGGAGGATGAGAGGGATGAAGCAACAGGGACCAGAGGAGTTCTGGGCATCTTGAAGGTGAGGACCAAACTGGAGCTTCACACAGAAGAAGCTGATGGAAGGGGTTTGTTATGGTGAGGAACCTGCTCCAGAGCCCTGGAAAGGATTCCCACAGCCAGCTGGGAGTGCCAGGTTTGGTGAGGAAGGTGAGCAGTGCAGGTTATCCCATCCCTCCTCTGTTTCTGGTCCTCCCCCTCATGGGATTGATCACATTCCATGAGTTTTGCAGGCAGGGCTGTGGCTTGTCCTGCAGACACGACGCGGTGTCAGAGTTCTGTCACGTTGAAATGGGAATTGTTCCCTCGTTTGCTCCTTGCGTTTTTATGAGGAGCAAGAAACGATGACAAAAACAATTCTTAAAATATGTTGAATGAGGTTTCTTTTCAATAAAGCAAAGCCTACTCCCTGAGCTTCTTTCTGGGCTGGTGGAATATAAATTATCTACTTGATCATTTCTTTTTGCACCACGTGTGACCAGAGGCAAAGTTCTGGAGGACAATGGGGCTGATATTCAAGTAGCTGCTCCTCTGAACCACAGGCTGACCTTGAGAGCACCAGAAAAACAACAATATTGCTTGCAGAGAATGCTGCAGCAGAGCCTGGGCGGGTTCTTAGGCTCCTCACACTGATGATCTCCCAAACTGCAAAGGAAGAGGGAATTTGACCTTACCAGTCCTGTTAAACACTCGTGCAAGTGGGTGGGTTCATGCTTATTTTCTCAGGTGCTTTAAGACATTGAGCTGTGGGTTTCTGGATGAGCTCTTTGGCTGGACTTGCTCTGTCAGGAGGAATTGGGAGCCGTTGGAGGCAGAAAATCTTTGGCCTTTTTGTCACTTTTCCCCAAAAGAGCCTTGTACACCTGAAGGTTTGGGTGTTCTTCCCTTCTGCAGGAAGAAGACCCTCATTGTTCCTACCAACTTAGCCTAAGGAAAAATCCACATGTTGTGCATAACTGCATGGGTTGGGTTATATTTTTCCACTTTTCTTCCTCTGAAGCTGTTTGACCATTGGAAATACATTCCCTTGGTGTCCAGGGGCTCTGCAAGAGACTTTTGACAAGGGCCTGGAATGACAGGACAAAATAATATTTTATTTAATGAAAAATGATAATGCCTTTCTTTATCCTTACTTGCGTAGAGTGTGGAATGTCCACCCTACAAATGAGTTTGAGTGACCACAGGCCCTGTTATCTTGGGAGTTCCCACTGTGCTCCCTTGACTCCCATCCTCCAGCAGCTTTGTCCAACGTTCCCAGGCAGGTTCTGCAGGGAAAACCGGCTCTGTGTGCCTTTGTTTTGCTTTATTTTGCCCAGAGAAACCAAGGCAGATCCGATTCCCTCCGGCGAGCGGTGCCTGTGCTATTGTTTCCCAGGTTATTTTGAGGAATGGCTTCCCCTGGGATTTTTCCTGTGTTGGCTTTTTGACCTTTTTGCATCCTATAGTGATTCTCTTGATTAAACCCACGGTGTTTCTAAAATTAAAGGTGATTTGAGGGCTTTAGGTTGGAGGAGGAGGAGGGAAATGGGGATTGTTCAGACTGTGCAGGGAAAATACCTGCTCCCAAAAAAGAAGCTGTGTGTGCTGGACTCCTCAAAAATTCTCTGGCTCTACAAGTGCAGAGGCTGAGAGAATCAGTTCTCCGTGACTCTGAGGGTGAGGAGTTTCAGTGGAATCATGGACCAGGTAAGAATTCCTTTTAGAGTTCCCCAGAAAGTGCCACAGCCGGGGTGCCCCATGAGCCCAGGGGTGATGCAGAGGTTTGGGTGGGAAGGATGAAAGCTCATCCCATCCCACCCCCTGCCCTGGGCAGGGACACCTTCCACCATCCCAGGATGCTCCAATCCCTGTCCAACCTGGCCTTGGACACTGCCAGGGATCCAGGGGCAGCCACAGCTTCTCTGGGCACCCTGTGCCAAGGCCTCACAGGGAGGAATTTCTTCCCAATATATTACTGATATCTCGGGGGTGGTGAATGGAAAAAGCATCCGAGTAGTGCCGGCCACAATTCCCAGCCGGACACAGACGGGCCCTTCATGGCCGAGCATCCCCCAACCTCGGGCAGCTGCAGCCCTGGAACAACAGAGCCCTTGAGTCCCAGAGAGGGACTTGGCCTTCGGGAGCTTGGATGGCTTCAGGAGGCTTGGTCACCCTTTCCCTGCCCCTGACCTTCCCAGGGAGCTGAGTATTCCCTCCATGGCGAGCCAGACCCCTGCCCCTCTGTGCCGGTCACCGCAGGGTCAGTGCCATGATTTGCATAATTCAAACACTATGGAAGGTGTTCCTGAGGGATGGGCCCCTCTCTCTGCTCCCACCAGTTGTGTCCATTCCCAGGCTGGGTGCGGAGTGCTGCTGTGTCACTGCTCCTGGAAAACTCAGTTTCATGGGAGTTGTCCCAAAGCAGCAGCTGCTGTGGTCATGATCCCTAAAGAGGCCAACCTAGAAACAGAGACTGGACAGGAGTAAGGGAATAAAGGTGGATATTTATTTGGAAGGCCTTCAGAGGCACACCCTGGGCAGGCCAAAGGCTGCACCCAAGATGGACCCCGAGTCACGAGTTCTTCACACTTTTATAGCTTTGGTCCATTTGCATCTCAACCCAATTTCACCAATTAAACTTTAGCTAATGATGGAATTTCCCCTCAGCTTGCCCCCTTCTCACGATGCTGGGTTACACATTTTGGGCCTAGGCCGGGCTGGGTGTCCTTGGAGAGCAGCCTGGAGAGGCTTTGTTCTGTCTGTCTCAGCATGAGAGAGCAGCAGCTCCCAGGCTGCAGGACACTGCAGAGTTACACACTGGGAATACAGAATGTGAAAAATATAAAAGTTAAAACCTAAGGCATCAGTGACAGTGTCACAAGCTGCTCTATGGGTTTATTTTCTAAGTAAAAGGTGTGTTTTAATCACCCTCACTGTTATTTCTCTTTCTGACTAGAAACACAACATTTAATGGACAGATTACTTTTAGCCAAAATTTAATGTTTTTCTGAGTGGTCAGTGACAAGCGACATCAGATTAAAACCTGGAGCACAGCAGTGGAGCTGGGCTTGTTCAGCCTGGAGGAACAGCCTCTATTTCACCCTGTTCTGTAAAACTCCAGTGATGATCCAGGCAATAACAGCGTTCCAAAGCCACGCTGAGGATTTCATTGACATTTTAACCTGAATTATAAGGCAATTTGTTCCTTCAATTAGTGCTGTAGTGTTTCAGCGTGAGTTAAATAAGGGTTTTGGAGAGAAATTCACTTGTTCTCATCCCTTGCTCTGCTCTGGTGTGTCAGGGAAGGTGCTGGTGGTGCCTGCAGGAGCATCCTGCTCCAGTGTTCCACACCTGGGCAGTGCAGTGGGATGTGGGAGCTTTGGGAAGGTGGGCACAGGGAGTTGTGTGTTCTCTCCCTTTACTCCTTGTTGTAAACAAGAGCCTTCATCTCTCCATCCCATCCTGTACCTGGCCTTCCTCAGGCAGATGAGTTTTACTCATCGTTGCTTTTTAGGGATGTTTAAGAGCCCGGTAGGGACACTTTGGGGAGCTGATCCCAGGTCATCCCCCAGCGTTTTGGGATCCTTTCAGCCACAGCAGTGACAAACACCCCGGAATTTTGCAGACGCGCCTGCACAGGGACAGAAGGAAATAAGCACCAGCTTGGGAATCTGAGAAACGCTTTGGGGGGTTCTTTTGTGGAAAACCAAAGGGTTTTGAAGCATCTCCATTTGCGAGACTGCACCGGAGCTTGTTGGGGTAAAGCAAAATGCAGATGTAAAATCTGAATGGAAGCCTGGGATGCTGAGGTTGGGAGGGGAGCTGTGCCTGGGAAATACCTTGGGAATGCGCAGGGAGAGGGGAGGTGAGAGCCCTGGGGCTTGTGAAAAGCCGAGGGCCTTCAGCGATTATTGCTCTTGATAGGGACTTTTATGGGCTGGAGCTTAACGAGCCCGGCAATTCAGGGGGAGGTGTTTGTTCTTCTCTGCTCTTTCAAAGATGCTTTTGATGCCCCAGGTTTTGTTCTCAGAACAATGATGAGCTCGATAAC
This sequence comes from Pachycephala philippinensis, assembly GCA_013397055.1. Classification (NCBI taxonomy): domain Eukaryota; kingdom Metazoa; phylum Chordata; class Aves; order Passeriformes; genus Pachycephala; species Pachycephala philippinensis. The sequence goes on along the minus strand of VWZT01008289.1, from coordinate 63,426 downwards.
CTTTGGGGCTGCTTTTTGAAGCCTCCTGGGTCTTGTCTGTGTTTGGTTTTGCTGTGTGTTTACAGCTTAAATAACCACAATCGGGTTTCTTCAGCAAGAAAACTCCGTCCTGGTCGGAGCAGCCCTGGCTGTTGGGTGCAGTAACGCACAGAAGGTGTTTGGTCCCTAATTGATCTTTGAATTCCCGTTTTTATGAAGTGGAAATAACAGGAAAACGCCACTGGTGATGAGCTGGGATTCTGGTTTCTAACCCCGAATTCCAATTTCTGGGTCGGGATGTTGATCTGTTAAAGAGTTTTTAAGGCAGCAGCAATTTTGTCCTGAGTAAGAGGTCGCTACATAAAATTTTTGCCTCCTGGCAAAGCTCGTGTTACAAATGTTGCTGTAGGTTTAAAGTGTTAATTTATGTGGCATATTGGGTTGGATTTAAAGGTCCCTGAAGACCTTTGAATCTCAGTAGCTAATGAGGCTTGCAGAGGAGAGCTTGAGAGAGGAAAAACTTACTGGCAGTGAGTAATGCTGGAGAAAGAGCTCCAGGATTGAGCAAGTTTTGCAGAGAAAAATCAGGAATTATCGCGTCGGCCTTTGAGGTGTTTGATTATTTCCAGCCATAGATCTCCCTGCAGCCCTGGCCTGCAGGCCCCCATTCCTGGGGGAAGGATTCTCCGTGCCAAAACCCCTCAGGAGGAGTTTTCCCAAGTCTCAGACCGCTTCCGAGGGGACACATCTCCTTGGGATGAGCTGAGATCTGTGAGCAGCCATCTCGCATCTCCCACTCTATCCCTGACGGGAAGGATTTGGCATTTGGGCTCCAATCTCTCAGCCTGGCTAAACCAGCCTTGCAAAGATGCTTAAACTTGTCCCTTTTCTTGCAGCTGGCCTTGCTGAACTTCTTTCACCCCGAGGAGAAGCTGCACGTTGGAGAGGAAGGGAGACGCGTCCGTCGGAATAAAAGGAGTAAAGGCAGCGAAGGGCCCGACGGTGAGTCCTGCTCAGCTTCTCCCTGGTTTTGGTTCCCTCCCAGATGAGGAATTCCAGGAGTTCTGATTTCTGCAGCTGTAGGTCTTGTGTGAATTAATGCTGTTTAGGAATTCCATCCTTGGCTCCTCGAGCTGTGATTGGATAAGGCTTTAATTTGTACTTGTTTGCCTTTATTTGTTGTCCTGCACACCCGGCTTTGCTTAAAATCATCACAGAGCTTTTCACAATCCAGCAAACAGCTGGGAACATCTGCATCCCAAACTGCTGACTGCTCTAAGGGGGTTTTGCCTTGCTGTGGAGTCTCAGGTGGGGTCAAAGCCCATGTGAAGGGAAGGCAAAGTTGTACAAAGCTTGGATTAAAAGAGCAGAAAGGTTCCTGATTTCTTTGTGAGGAATTTGATTTCCAGTCCTGATTTTCCATGCGTGTCATGACACAAAGACAGCAGCATGAACTCCTGGAAGAGCTCCTGTGCTTCCCTACTGCAGGAAAGCACAGATCCCCATTTGTAGGAGAGGAGAAAGGACTGGGTGCCAGGGAAAGCAGGACAGAGCTGATGGAGTCGTGGTCTGTGTGCAGCTAAGCCCGAGTGCTGACTCCGTTATCACTCTCAGTTTGCCAGCCCAGCTCCGTGAGTTTCCCATCTCCCCTGAAACCTTCGCAGTTTCACAGTGGAGAAGCATTTCCCTGTGGCTCTGCTCCAAGAAAGAGCTTGGTGAAACTCCCTGGATTCCTCTTCCCTGGAATGCTGACAAGTCTGATGCATTTGGTACAGACTCCCTGAGTGATTCCAGCGTGGGCCATCAATTTTGGAGCCGGTGTCACTCTGGAGCTCAGATGGCTCAGGCAGCATCCCAGTTCTTTTCCCAGTCTCCTTGAAATCTATCCCAGTGTCTTCACCAGTCACTTGTGTAGTAGCAAGTTCCCACTGGAGGCGAGTGGTGTCGGTGGAGTGCTGCCAGCAGATGTTGGGAGGGATTAACTTCATCCCTCAGGCTGCCTCTGCCTCGCCAGATGTGCAGAGAGCTGCTGAGGAGAGAAAAGAGAGGCTGAAGGTTGGTGTCTGACAAGGGTTTTGCCCGTCACCCTTGTGCCCAGCGTTGTCCTTTCATGACTGGCAATCCTTTCCCGGGTTTCCTTGATGTTCCCTGGATGCTCAGAGCTGAGTCACTCCAGAAGTGCAGAGCACTTCTACCACTCATCCAGTCCTGGGAAGGGAACGGAGCTGGGAAGGGGCTGGAGCCCCAGGAGCGGCTGAGGGAGCTGGGAAAGGAGCTCAGCCTGGAGAAAAGGAGGCTCAGGGGGGACCTTGTGGCTCTGCACAACTCCCTGACAGGAGGGGGCTCAGGGGAGGTCGGGCTCTGCTCCCAGGGAACAGGGACAGGAGGAGAGGGAACGGCCTCAGGCTGGGCCAGGGGAGGGTCAGGTTGGATATCAGGAGGAATTTCTTCATGGAAAAGGTGACCAGGCACTGGAACAGGCTGCCCAGGGAGGTTTGGAGTCCCCAGCCCTGGAGGTGTCCAAGGAACGCCTGGATGTGGCACTCAGTGCTCCGGGCTGGTGACAGTCACAGGTTGGACTCGATGGTCTCAGATGCCTTTTCCAACTTCACTGATCCCGTGATTCTTACCTGTGTCTTTTTGAAAATCAGGGGTTTTGACCCCACACGTGCTGGAGATGGGGAAACTGCCAGAGTGACAGGTTGTGTCCCTCTGGCTTTGGCGAGTGGTTGCCCCGTGTTTGGCCATGGTGGTTTTAGAGCTGCATTTAACAAGTGGGAGCTGTCAGGGCAGGGCTTGACCTTGTAACAACCATAAAATCGAGAAACAAACAGAGCCACGGCCTTGGGGAACTCGGGCTGTTTGTTTTAGACCTGCGTGAAGGAATCTTGCTGTCAGAGCAGGGCAATGAATCATTAAACTAATAAATAAAATCATGTCATGGTCCCGATAACACCGTTTTCTTCGTGAGTTTCGTAAAGGGAAAATGGATCAAATCTTTGATCTCCAAAGAGCCTCCCGAAGATAAAAGTGGCTGAACTATAAATTCCCAGAAGGAAGGAGATGTGCTTTCCACTTGAGGCCTCGCTAATATTTGTCTGGAATTAATTTTATGAACTTTCAAGTGCTTTTACACATGCAGGGAAAGACCAAAGTGATCCGAGCGTGGAGGCTGGGGTTGGAGGGAGGCTGCACCGACCCTTCTCAGCTCTTCCAGTCCTGCTCATCCCAGTACCAACAACGGGCTGGCTTTGATGATTTATAAACATCGGGGAGAACAGGGTTCCTTTCCCAAAAGCTTTTTCTTTTTGGAGGATTTGCTTTCAAGCTTTTTGCTGTGCAAGAGGTGATTTGGGACAGGGCAGAGCTGGTTCAGTGCAGCCAGGGGAGGGTGATGGGGAGAGCATGGAGCCACAGGGATGGGACATGGGAGCAGCAAAGCTGCTTTGGTGCCTCGTGGTTGAAAAATGCGAGGAAAATCGTGTGCAAAGCCATCAGCTGGGTCCTGTCACTCCCAAACACGACTCTGGAATTTCAGGGGCTCCTCCCTGGAGGACTCTGGTTTCAGCCCTCTGACCCCTGACATGTTTTATGGTTGGCTTTGCTTCATTTTGGGTTGTGGCCCTGCACCCGCAGTGCCCTGGGGCCAGTGAAAGCAGCCAAGGTCGTGTCCTGGCTGAGGTCCCTGTCCTTGTCCCTGCATCCCTCCAGCCCTGGGGCATCCCATGGGATCGCTGGGGCTGGTGCCTGTCCCAGTCCTGGGATCATCATCTCGAAGCTGCTTTCCAGTCCATGCCACCAGACCCAACTTTTGCACAGCTTTAAAACCTGACATCGATTTTTCCAGCTTCTCAAGGCCCAGGATTATCCCTTTCCACTCTATTTTTCCTGCCTCTTTTCTCCTCAGTGTCCACCTGTCGCTTCATTTCCTTTAATTCCCTAAAACCTGCCCCTCTCCAATGCCTCTTCCCTATTTTCTGCTTTCCCCCTCCTTCCCTTTTGCCCTGGTGTATTTATGCTGCCGTGGAACCGCCGCTGCTCCCAGATGAACAAATCATTCTGGAGCTGCTAATTAGCAACAGTTGTGCTAAAAGGAACCATCAAGGATGTTAAATTAGTCCACTTTTAAATAAACTGGGTATGAAATGTTAGATCTCTATTCCCAGAGTGCCAGTAAAAATGCTGCTGGCTCTTTGCTAACAAAGCCAAAATCTGGGAGTAGCATGGTTGTAACTCCAGAGACAATTCCGTGCTCTGGAGGTTATAAATAATGACAGAGCATTTACAAAGCAGATGTCAATAGGACTCTTTAAAAAACATTGTTTTAAACAAATAAAATAGTTTCTTTTTCTCCTACTTTCATCTCTGTTCCCAGTTAGATCCCTGCCGGGCTGCTTTCCTGGTTTCTGGGTTTTTTTGCATTTTGGGTTTGGGGTTGTTGGTTTGTTGGTTTGTTTTTTTTTTCCTTCCTAGATTTTTTCGTATTGAGCTTGGTGAGAAACATCAGGGATTGTTCTCCAGGCTTTGATTGGGAGCATGGCAGCTGGGAAGAGGCTGAGCAGATGGCTGGCCTTAAGCTGACAACAATTTGGTTCCTACTACTTTGGCAGTTCTTCCTGCTGAGGAAAGTCCTGGAGGAGAACTCCAGCTCTGCAAATGGCTTTGGGTTGCAAGGAAAATGAAATTCTGGGGGATTTAAAGCTCTCCCCCATCCCTGCTCCTACCTGGAGCTTTGGAAGTGATGCTCCAGCTGCGTGGGTCCTGTTTCACCATCTTAGGATTTGCTCGGTGGTTTTAGGGTGATTTCAGTGTGGTTTTAGGGTGGGTTTAGAATGGTCTGACAGTGGTTTTAGGGTGGGTTTTGGATGGTTTCTGGATGGTTTAGCAGGCAGCTCATAGCAGAGCCTGGCTTTTAGAGTGATTTTAGGGTGATTTCAGGGTGGGTTTAGGGTAGATTTTGGATGTTTTCTGGATGATTTAGCAGGTAGCTGATGCCAACCTGGCTTTTAGGATGGGTTTAGGACGGGGTTTGGATGGTTTAGCAGGTAGCTGATGCCAGACCCTGGCTTTTGGGGTGGGTTTAGGAGGATTTTGGATGTTTTGGGGATGGTTTAGCAGGTAGCTGATGCCAGCCTGACTTTTAGGGTGGGTTTAGGAGGATTTGGGATGTTTTTGGGATGGTGTAGGAGGTAGCTACAGGGATGCCAGGCTGGCTTTCAGGGTGGATTTAGGAGGATTTTGGATGGTTTTGGGATGGTGTAGCAGGTAGCTGATGCCAACCTGGCTTTCAGGATGGGTTTAGGAGGATTTGGGATGTTTTTGGGATGGTGTAGCAGGTAGCTGATGCCAGCCTGGCTTTCAGGGTGGATTTAGGAGGATTTGGGATGTTTTTGGGATGGTGTAGCAGGTGGCTACAGGGATGCAGCCTGGCTGGGGCTGCCTGGCTCCCCATGGACAGCCCCCAATCCCCAGGTGCCGTTTCCCAGCCATCCCCTTTCCCAACCCGGCAGCACTGACGATGCAATAGGACTTTTTTTTCCGTGGGTTTTTTTTAATATCCAGCTCACAATAGCAACTTTTCCTGGCGGCTTCCTCTCCTGTGGAAAGGGCAGGTTCGTCCCTCTGCCTCCAGAACAATGGGTGCCTTTGTGTCGGCCCCGTGCAATTCCCAAAGCCCCGGCATTCCCAGAAACACAGATGGATGCAGGGCGATAGAGCCTTATTGTGCTGCGAAACCATGGTGATGAGCATGCAGTAAATACTGGACATTTCCTGGATCCTGGAGCACGGGGGACGCTCCCAGAAGGAAAGGCTCACCACAAAGTGCTTGTTCTTACTGATTTCCCCCAGAATTTCTCTGTGATCTCCCCCTAAATGGGAGAAATCGGGAATAATGCAATGTTTCAATCTTTGGGGATAAACTCATCCATTTCCTGGGATGTTGCTGTCAGTATTTGTTATTACTGTGATAAAATTAAGGCTGCATCTTATTTACATATCCCTATCTTCGTGTTATTCCCAGGCTTATGGTAACAGGGATCTGTTTAAGGTCTTGTCCCTAAAAACCCAGAGTGGTGTTCAGGTGTCGGTTCCAGCGCTGGCACAGGTTGCCCAGAGAAACTGTGGATGCTCCTGGAAGTGTCCAAGGCCAGGCTGGATGGAGCTCGGAGCACCCTGGGATAGTGGAAGGTGTCCCTGCCCATGGCAGAGGGTGGAATGGGCTGAGCTTTAAGGTCCCTGCCAACCAAACCAGTTTGTGATTCCATGATTCTCTAACTGCCGGAGCCCAGAATTCCTCACTGAGCTCTGCTGTGGTGCTGTCCCAGTTGGATGTTAAATAGGAAAAGCTGGGAGAGGCACAAGCCCAGTTATGTGGTGTCCAGGGTGAGGAATTGTCCCAGCTCACTGGGGAATAATGGTTGGTGTGTCCTGACCCATCCACAACCTCCCTTTGCCCCCTGGCTTCTTCAGCAGCCCTTCCAGTTGGGATCTGGATTGTTCCAGAAGGAACTCTGCTTCATCATTTGGATGTTTATAAAGCTGTGATGAGGTGCTGCTGCTCTGGTCCATCCCTGGCGCTGCTCTGGGGGTGTTTGTCCTTCCCTGGCTGGGGTGAGGCCGTGGGGTGGCCACCGGGAGATTTGGAGCTGCTGAGGATGAGAAGGAATTCTCTGGTCATTGTCACCTCGGTGGCACTTTCAGACACTTGCCCTGACTGCACTTGGAGGTGGATTCTGAGCTCCCAGGGGCTGTGCTCAAACGTGACCAGAGCTCTGCTCCTTTTCCAGCTGCGCTCTGAGCAGCGAGCAGCGTTATTGGAAGTGACTGGTGATTCCGTCTGAATTCCACTCCTGAGACCCGGGGCTTTTTGGAACGCCCCGGGTCAAACCCTGAGCTTCAGGAATCTCACAGAGTTCCTTGTGTTACAAAACAGGGCCAGCACTAATGAGAGGAGAACAGATGTTCCAGAGGGGCAGGAATGCAGCTGCAGCTGAGACGGGAGTGCGGCTGAGCTGCACCGAGCGCTGGAAATGCCGGACTCCTCTGGAAGCTGCTGCTCCCTTCCCGCAGCGTGAGAGGCTCCATTGTCTCCCTGCTGGAGGAGTGCAGCTGAGCTTTGATTTCGATGAAAGCCCCTCAGCCAGGGAGGTTCTGCAGGCTCAGCACGTGCTTCAGGCCCGTCTGCTCGCTCCAAGTGGAGGAACTGGTGCAGAGCTGGATCAGATCCGCCTTCCCCAGCTGAGCCCCACCTCGGGTCCTGCCCCAGCGACCACAGGGATCCTCCTCCTGCAGATTTTGGGATGAATAAGCTTGTTTTTCTGGCTGGGGGGTCATGGCCGGGCTGAGGGGATCTCATTATCCATACAACCAACTCCAAGGGATGTCAGAGGATGGTGCCAGGCTCCAGGACAAGGGGCAATGGCCATAAACTACAACACAAGAAGCTCCACCTCAACACGAGGACGAACTTCTTTCCATGAGGGTGGGAGAGCTCTGGAGCAGCTGCCCAGGGAAAGTGTGGAGTCTCCCTCTCTGAGACATCCCAAACCCTCATGGACACGTTCCTGTGTCAGCTGCTCCAAGGGGTGACCCTGCCTTGGACTGGGTACTCTCCAGAGGCCCCTTCCAACTCTCCTGGGATTCTGTGAGCAGCCAAACCTGGAGCTGCTGCTCTGGTGGTGGCAGCTGTGACTGTCCTCACTGTGCCCTCTCTGGGCTCTCACTGGAGCCCTCTCGGTGCAGAGCAGCTGCACCAGCCCAAAGACAAACCCAGAGCTGCACAGCTCCAGGGAGGAATTCTTTAGGGAAAAAGCTGTGAATGAGGCAGGGGTTGAATGTTTTCATGAGGGCTTTGTTGGCCGTGATGTATGGAGACATTGTTGGAGTCGTATCTGATCCCACTAATTCCAGCAGGATTTGGGGAAGTGCCTTAATTGGTTTCAGTGGATAAATGCAAGGGTTGGCTGAGCCAGGCAGCATTCCCTGTGTCCCAGCTGCTGCAGGGATTTCACTTGGGCTTCCCAAGAGTGGTAGAGTCTCTCCTGGGTTTCCTTTTTTCCCACTTTTTTCCCCTTCTTTTTTCCCCTTATCAAATTCATCCAAATCCTCTCACAAGTGATGGAGTCTTTCTTGTGTTTCCTTCTTTTTCCCTCTTCTTCCCCTTTTTGTTTCCCCTCCCTTTTCCCCATTTTTAGATTCATCCAGCTGTAAGTACGTGTGGATGCACACGGGTAGATCCTTGGATATAAATCCCACGTTTTTCCGTGTAATTAAACCATCAGTTCTCAGGCAGCTGCTCAATGCCATGGAGGTTTTCCATCCAATTAGGCAGGATTATGGATGGGAAGAGGAAAAACACGTCAAGTTCTGCAGGGATGAGACAGTCAGAGAGGATTCCTTCCACCTGCCCTCGATTCCTTGTGGATACCCACGGGAAGAGCTCATTTCAAACATCCACCGAACAATTCGGGAGAGCCTCTCGTACTCCCGCTTCAAACCTTGCTGCTGCCCCACTTGGGAATCATTTCTGCTGGAATTCATGACATATGTTCGTTGTTTATCTTAGTGGGATGTGACTGAAAATGTCAGAGTGTTTTGTGTTAGGCAACAACCGAATAAAACAAACAAAATAAAAACACAGCTGTAACGCCGCGCTTCGAATTGTTGGATTTAAATATGTGGGATTGATAAAGGAAGCAAAAGGGTGCAGTGGTGGAGAGAAAATCAGCTTGGTGACTCCAGCCAGCAGCCAAAAAAAGCCTTGGGATCCTCGAATTAGAACTGGGAATGTTGTTTGTCAGCTCTGCGCTTGGAATCCGACCGAAATGCCTGAAGGGAAACAAAAGGCACATCACATCCTCCTTCCAGAGCCAGCCAGAGGGTGGAAAATGAAATATGATGGCCACAGGTTCTGGTGTGAGCCCCAGGAACTTGGCTGGGACTGATGATGTGGGAGCGGAGCTGAGGAGGGTGGAGATTTCTGTTTGATTGGCTTTTTGTGTTTCTGAGGAGGCAGTGCAAGAGGATTTTGCCAGCAACAGTGGCTCTGGAGTTAATTGGGAACAGGATTTTGTCTTTGCTCGTGACCACATTTGTGCTGTGGTGTTCTTGCACCTAGTCAGAGACTGGATCTGGTTTTTTAGAGCCTTCTGGTGCCAGCAGCCTGTCCTGGTGCCTTGCCACTGATCCCAAAGTGGATCTGGATGGGATGGAGGAGATAAATCACCTTGGTGGTTCCTTGTGTCCTGTAAAGCCTTGGAAATTCCCGTTGCAGTGAGACCGGACACGTCTGCATTGCTTGGGGAAATGAGGAGGGATTTTCAGCAGAGCTCTGGCTCGTGGAGAGCAGAGCTGAGGTTGTAGGGTGGAGAGAACCCCAGGAGGTGACTGAATCCAGCCTCTCCTCCTAAATGGGATCAGCACCGTGACAGAGGTGACAACAGCAGAGGTGACAGACCTCTAAAGGATGGGTGCTGTTCCATTGGGGTTCTCCTACAACCCCTACACCCGTGTTTTTCCCACACTTATGTTTTTCCTCATGCCAAAAAGCCCTTAGGAAGGAGATGCACAGGGCTGGTGGGGCTCTACCTCACCTCCCTTCAGACAGCACCTGGTGCCCTTTGAATCCCATCATCCTTCCGAAGGTGGAAAAACCTGTGGAATGCATGAGCACAACTAATTCATCCTGCTCCTTTTGTCCTTTCCAGCTGAGGGGTTGCTCCCCATGTGCTCTTTACTTGGAGCAAAAATCAGGTTGATGAGTGGTTGTCCCTTAGGTGTGTCTCCTGTTCACATTTCGGTTCTGATCATCTGATCAGATTTTTTTTCCTTTGAATATGATTAAAGATCAGGATAAACTACATCACAACCTACTGCCGCTGTTGGCACTATCTGTAAATTTGAGTTTAACTGTCCCTAGGAGCTTCACCAGATTATTCCCTGAGGAGTCCTGGGTTTTGTCAAACCAAGCAAAAATCTCTGAGTACTGGCAGGAGAAAAAAAAAACTTTCTCAACAGCAAAAAAAACCTGTTCCTGATGAGAGCTTACGTGGTCTGAAGCTGTTTGAGAAGAGAGATTGCGGCTCTCTGGCATCTCGTGCCGCTCCAGGGATTCCAGGGATGAGCTGTGACTTCTCTCCGTTTGTTTTCAGCCCGATGAGCTTGAACTGGGGGCTGGTGTTTGGGATCAGAGGGATGGGGAGGGAGCAGGCTACTGATCCATGGAGCTCCTGGAGCAGCATCTGCTCATCTGGATGACACATGGATGGAGGTTTGTCCTTTGGTGGAATGCGAGGAGAGGAGCAGGGAGGCAGCAAAGGCCACTCTCATCCCTAAGCCACCACATGAGAGATGATTCCCAGCCCTTGGTGTCGGGGCACGAGCTCTTCTCACACCCCAGGAGTGACCTCAGTGCAGGACACTTCCCCTGGAGACACATGGAAAGTCCATCAAAGAGACAAAGAATTGCCTCAAAAATCGGATGGAGCCAAGGGAGTGCCTCAGAAGAGTCCAAAATGAGCTGCAAACTGTCCTTGATCTCCCGGGCTGGAGGAGACGGCTTTGGGCTGGGGCAGTTCAGTCCAGCTGGGGGGTCACAAGTGTCACTGTCCCCAAGCCATTTCTGGGGACTCAGCAGCCTCTCACTCCACAAGGGACAGGGCGACACGAAACAAAAACTCCTGAAATTCAGGGCTTGTGTTGGGCAAGTGAAAGAGGCTGGGATGGCCCTCTGGTGACTCCGGGAATGGCACAGGACCAAGATCCCATTGGATGAGGGACAGGGAGGGAACGCTGCTTTGTGGGGTGCTGTTGTGGACCATCTCAATTTAATGTGTAACCAGGCAAAGACCTCTGAGGATGGCTGTGTTCGTGCATGAATTTTGAGGAGTTTTAAAACAAGATTGAAACAAAAGCAGGGAGAGAAGGAAAAGCGGTGGCTGAGGAAAGCTGGAATGCCCTGGGCTCTGCCCTATGGACCCACACATCCCGCTGTGGTGTTTCATCCTTCCCCTACTTTGTGCCATGAATTCCCTCCCCATTCCCTTACAAAACATATTCCCTGTATTCAGATTTATTGAAATTAGTTCTAGTTCACACCCCTGATGTGGGTTCCTCTAGGTGTGGGCAGCACCTTTCCCTCCACTCTCAGCAAAAGATTCCCTTCCTCATCAAAAAGCCACCCTGGGAAGACACACCAGAATTCCAGAGTACCACAGGATGTGATTTACCTCTGGGATGTTTTCCTACGTTTTTCATTTATCATATTTTCTAAATATTCTGGAGTAATAATCCCAAAGGTGCTCTTCAAGCCCTGTTGCTTTCTGTCTGGAGTTGGTGAAGAAGCACTTTCTTTTTCAGGGAAAAGGGAAAAAATTCCTCTTGTTTCAGTGTTTGTATCACTGACTGATTGTTCAGTAGGGTCCAAGAAGCTTTCATCTGGATAGACCAAATTTCCTGAAAATGTTGAAAACATATTGGTTCCAAACCTCCCCCGAAACCACATGTTCTAGATTAGGCATGTGTTGGGAGCTAACATCCCTCTTTCCCCAATCCACCGGAATCTGGCATTAATAACCCCACACTTAAAAATATTTGAAAAGCTTTACATTTCTCCTGCCCATGGGAATGAAGTGAATGTCACTGCAGCAGTGCTGGAATGCCAACAGCCGAGTTCTGCAGGTTTCTGTTCATTGGGAAAGCTGACATCCAGGATGGCAGGAGGTTCATCATCGCCTGGAATCTCCAGGAACACCTGAGCTGCTCTTTCCACCTTTGGTATTGGTCAAATAGGGATAGAGGGGTTGGCTGATGGGTAGGATTTATCCCAGAGTCCTTGAGGTTGGAAAAGCCCTCCAAGATCATCCAGTCCAAGCTGTGCCCAATCCCCACTTTGTCACCAGCCCGGAGCACTGAGTGCCACCTCCAGGCCTTCCTTGGACACCTCCAGGGATGGGCACTCCCCCACTTCCAGGGTTTGAAAGGAAGCCAGAGAGGGACTCCTCGTTAGGAACTGTAGTGACAGGACAAGGAGAAATGGGTGCAAACTGAAAGAGGGGAAATTTAGGTTGGACATATGGAAGGAATTCTTCCCTGTGAGGGCGGTGAGGGGCTGGAATAGATTTCCCAGAGAAGCTGTGGCTGCCCCATCCCTGGAAGTGTCCAAGGCCGGGTTGGACAGGACTTAGAGCAACCTGGGATAGTGGGAGGTGTCCCTGCCCATGGCAGGGGTGGGACTGGATGAGCTTTAAGGTCCCTTCCAACCCAAACCATTCCATGATTTTGTGACTCAATAATTTAATGTTTATCTTATGAAGCAGTGAGAAGTGATGCGGTGTTTCTGGATGATGCCGACATCTTGTTAACCACCAGGATTTTGTCTCTAATCTGTAACCTGGGATGAGGATAATTCCTCAGTGCCTCCATCCTCTCATCTCCCAGGGCAGAATGGAGATAAAAACACAGAGGTGCCTCACTTGAATTATCTGATCTTACATGTCCTCAGACCAGAGTCACACTTAGGTAAGAAAATTGAGGATATTCCACAGTAACTCAGTGCTAGGAAATAGGAGAAGGATCGATAATTCCTGATGAATGCTGAAAACAGGTTGGCACAGGCTACGATGGATGGATGGATGGATGGATGGATGGATGGATGGATGGATGGATGGATGGATGGATGGATGGATGGATGGATGGATGGATGGATGGATGGATGGATGGATGGATACCCAGAACTGGTGGCTGCTGCCATGTACCTTTCCCAAACTGGATGAACACCTGGAATTCATCACTTGGTGTCACGTCCTGAATCAAATGATGCTGCTACAACATGGTTGTGGCACTCCATGGCTTTGTCCTGCTCTTGGCAACCAGGAATTCCAGCACGTTCAGCACCTCCTTAGGTGTATCCTTTGTTTGACTTGATTCCTATAACGGTCAACCTTTTATAGGTTTGATACAAAATCTGCGTAATTACAAAGATCTGTTCCCCTCCATAAAACCGGTTGGAACTGTTTGGCAGGAATTTAAACTATTTCTTGTTAATCCACACACACAGCTAATAAGGGAAGGCAGGGGTTTTTTAATATCCTATTTGTATCAGCAGATGTCCTAAAGAAGTTTGGGATATTTCTGTATTTATAGTAAATCATAGCAGTGTGTAGCGTGCAGAAAGAGAGATTGGAGGGGGGGCAAAGTCAACTCTATTAATCTTGCTAAGAGCAAACATGTCACATGTAATATCCTTGAGTTGCATCACCATCTGGGATTTTTCTGAAGGCCTTGGAAGCGATCCAGCAGATGGTAGGGCTGCAGGAGCTGGGGCTGGAACCTGCTCCCTGAAGCATGGGGAGATGTCTTCTGCTGCTGGCTGGGCCACAGCTGGGGGTTTGCACACCAAAAACCCATCTCTTGCAAATGCTTTCCTCAGCTTCAAGTGAGATGTTTGCATCCGAACCCAAAGTGCTTCTGCTAGAAGGGACTTGGAATTCTTTGGAGTGGCTTGGGATTGTGTGGAGCCTTCCACTTGTGGTGGCTCTGTTTGGGTTGGGGGTCTTTTGTCATCACATAGAGACATTTTCCTGCTTGTACTTTTCCCTCCAAGTTTACCACGCTTGCTGGCTTGACATTCCCTCCTTTTCTGATATCCTCCCCTTTTATTTTCCCAGCAGTTGTGGAAAAGCAGCTTTGGTGTCCAGAGCCCAGCGTGCAGCATTCGTGCTCCCACCTTTCCTGGGGGAATCCCGTCCTGTGATGAGGGATTCAGCTGGCCCGAGTTACTGCAGCAGTCAGGGGCTTTTCCTACAGGAAATCCAGGGAAAGGGAATATCAGTGGTAGGAGTAGATCAGGTGTCTGGAATGTTTCAAGTGGAAGCTTCACTAGTGACGACTTCGGTGGTTAGGCAAAAATAATCCCAAAAATAACGTTCCAAAGGGACTGGTGGACTTTGGAGAGACTTTCCAGCTGTGACCTCTGACACAGGAGGGCTCACTCTGAGCCAGAAGGTCCCCTCGAGACCTGTGCTCCTCCTTGGGAGCCTTCTCATTCCCAGCTCAGTGGTCTTGGGGAGCAATTTGGATGTGCCAGTGCTGTCCTGGAAGCCCTGCAGGTCTTCTCCTTCTTTAGCCTTTCCCAGTGGTGCTCTCACCCCTTTCCCAGCATTGATGGCCACCAAGGTGAGCTCACTTCCCACTTCTTGCCCTTCCCAGGAGCCTTTCTGTGGAATTCTTCTCATTTCAGTTCATTTTTCTGTATCAGATGATCAGGATTGACTTCACTGCTCCCAGGATTTCCTTCACTGAGTGGCAGCAGGATTTCCCCAGGTTTTCCAGAGTTATTCCCACTTTAGGGCTGTGTTTCTGCCTTGCCTGGCTGAGCAGCAGCGGCTGAGCATGTGCAGGTGTCCTCCAGCATGCACCAGAACACTTTATTATTTCCCATGTATATATATTTTATAGGACTGTATATTTTGTATGACTGAATCTCATTCCATGCTTATTATCCTTCAAAGCCATCCGGCCTGTCCTGCTCTCCCAATCCTTTTCTGTATTAACAGCTCTGGCCAACTTCTCTCCCCCTAAACCAAGGGGTGAACAGAGCTGACAACTCCTTCAAGGAGGGATCAGAGTTTAAACATAAATTTAATTCCAGTTGAAAGATGGGAAAAGTAGGATGGACTTCCCAAGATCTGGGCCTGGTTTGACCTCAAAGGAGAGCGGACAGCATGTGGAAAGGGGCTGGGAGAGGTGGGATTTGTGGGAAGAAGGACAGAAATCGGGAAGAGTAACTGTGCTTGGGTGGCTGTCACATTCAATCCCAGGAGTTGGGACCACCTGGATCTCTAGGACATTCCTGATGGGTATGGAAAGGGATTCATGAGGAGCAGAAAGGTGCACTCAAGGTTATTCTAGAAAGAAGGGAAAAGAGGTGCCAGGGATCAGCTGAGAGGTTGGGTTGCTCTCCGATCCCGTCGGCACTGGAATAAATCCTCAACTACAGCATTGCAAAGTCCCTGAAATCAGGGGTGGGAGACATTGACCAGTCAGGAATTCTTCAAGTCAAACCAGTTTCCTTCTCCATGAAGGTGGCAGGTCTGTAGGCTGTGGAGCAGCAGAAGATATCCCATAATCTGGTTTTTTATACGCCTGTACAGTGGAGGAACACGGTGAATACACCTGTGATCCACATCTTGGAGCGGAAAAAACCAGAATTTTCTCTTAGGCCATTCTTGGAATCAAGGCCTGCATGAAACTACAGTAAATAAACACGGGTTGGATAACAGGCTTTGAGTCCTGGAGCCTCTCCACGGGAGGAATGGGATGGGGAGATGGGATTGGCAGTGTGGGAGAAGTCTGGGAAAGACTCAGGTTTGCTTAACTTGTAGGTGTTTAACCATCAATTGAGAGGTAACCAGTGGGTCAGATACATCATGGAATCCCAGACTGGATTGGGTGGGAAGGACCTTAAAGCTCACCTCGTTCTCCTGCCATGGGCAGGGACACCTTTCCCTCCTCCAGGCTGCTCCAAGCCCCATCCCACCTGGCCTTGGACACTTCCAGGGATGGGGCATCCATTCTATTATGATACTATCTGTGTGTTCAACCGCAGCATTAAACAAGTTCAAATATTTTGAAAAGTATTTTAAAATACTTTAACAAGTTTAATGTTTCAATATTGGGTTGCGGCCTCTGAAAACCCTGGCACGAAGGATTTTTTAATTACCATTTTTCTCCTCTGCACATCAGTGTTGGGACAACATCCATCAAGCCAGGTTTTCAAGCCTTGTGCCTCAGCACCTTTAGTTCTGTGAGGGGAATACTGATCTGAAATTTTGGTGGCCCTCGGCTTAGACTCAGTAATTTATTACCATTTTAGCCTAAATGGAGCAGTGCTCATGAACTTCCCATTTTGAGCAAAACCGAGGGAAATTCTGCTGTATCAGAAGCCTCAGCTCCGCGCTCCAATTAAACGATCCCCTCCTGCTCTCGGGAGGCAAACAGATGCAAACCCCAGAGAGACTCAGAAGCTCCCAAGCTTAATAATCCTGGTTTTTTTCCCCCCTCGTGTCAGGAATACTTTTGTGTCTGTCGAAAGCTCCACTTGCAGATCCATAACATCTCTCTCTGCCGTGCCTGGAACAGATGCGTGTGTTGTAATATAGACTGCGAACATTGACATCCCATGTGGTTCTCATTCCTCCCAGTCATCTTTGAAGCTAATTGGATCCAGCCAGCCCAAATGTGTCTGGCTGGCCACAGCTATTTGTACTTTCACTCTGGTTCTGGTGCTAATGGTGGGATCTATGGAACATGAAATAAACTCTCGTGACTCTGAGGGCTGCCGAGGCACAGCCGCTCGCGTCTCGCTGGGTTGGGATGGGCTGGGATCTTTAAATGGGATTTTTTTTCTTCTTCTTCTAATGTTGTTCACTGGCTGGTGGCTACGGTGCACTCAGAAGTGCAGAATCAGGAGCCTGGTTGCCCAGCCTAAAAGGTTTTGCAGTCTGGTGTGGCTTCCTGGTGGGATACTGGGATGGCATCGTTAGGAATCCGTGTGTTGTCCAAGCTGTGAATATTACCAAAAAATATTATAAAAATATTATTAAAAATAGTAAATTAGCAGAAATTATCATTTAGATAATAGAATCATAGAATGGGTTGGGTTGGAAGGACCTTAAAGCTCGTTCATCCCCATGGGCAGGGACACCTTCCACTGTTCCTGGGTGCTCCAAGCCCCATCCAGCCTGGCCTTGGGCACTTCCAGGATGGGGCAGCCACAGCTTCTCTGGGAACCTGTGCCAGGGCCTCACAGGGAAAAATTTCTCCCAAAAATTATAGATACCACCATTTATAGATAATGTCTTTTACAGATAATGCCTTTTGTAGATAATACCATCATTTTCCCATGACACAACAGCACAATGTAGGAAAATCAATATTCCTGCTGGAAAGGCATCAGTAAGGTTGGGTGGGTATTTCTCTGGTCCTTTCCCTGTCTTTCCTCTAACTGTCCATAGGAAAATGGCTTTTCTGTTGGGAATTTACCTTTCCCCACCCCCTCAGACTCAAAGCAACCTCATTACCTTCAACTGGTTATAATTTTATCTCAGTTAAAGGTGATTTCAGTCATTGCTGTGCTAAACCCCAGGTTTTAGAGGGATTTCCCTGATGAATAGCGAGGGAATCTTTGGGGATTTTTGCAGTTCATTCCCATCCGTGATGAATTCTTGGGGAAGCAGTGGAACATGTTTCACACTTCAGCCTCTGCTCACAAAGTCCTGTCATTTCTCAGCTTCACTGTAAATATTTTCTCTCCGTGCTCGGGAGGTTTGGGTTCCCATTGTTTCAAACAGCCAGTTCAGAATAATTCTTTGCTTTTGTGGTTTTTTAGGGTTTTATTCTTATTTTTAAACAACTTGGCTCACAAGGAGTCAGCAGGGGGTTGGACCAGATGATCTTTAAAGGTCTCTTCCAACGCCAGCCACTCTGTGATGCTCTGAAATTTGCGTTACTGCTCTCAGCTGAGACCATCCCTGTGCTTCTGCATGGGCCACAGATACACCCATTGTCCACTTGGAAAATAAAATGGCAGTGGGGATTTTCTCTGATGAAATGATCCCTGAATTTTGCTAATTTTCTTTTCTTTTTTTCCCCTTTGTAGGTCCAAGTTCCGTGAAAAACAAGAAAAAGGGTAAGTTTGAGTTTCAACTGAATTTTCCTTTCTGTGCTTTGTGAGTTCTCTTTGGCGAACACGAGGGAGAAACCAAAGGCAGCTTCCCTCTCCAGGAAAGGCTGGAATAACACCCTCAAGCACCCCTTAAAACTTCCTTAAGCACTGAAGGAAGTTAATTATGTTGTACAGAAGTAACCCTGAAGATTCTCCAGTTGAAGAGTTGAGTCAGTACCAAATCCCAGGAGCTGTTGCTGTTTGCCAGCCTTGGCTTTCATCCCGATCCTACCAACCTGCAGCTTGGATTCTCCTTCAGACCCACCAAACTCAGCGTGGGCTCACTCTGCATCCTTCTTTTCCTTGTGTTAACCTCTGAATTATCATTTTATGAGCCCCTTCGGAGTGTTGCTCAGCCCTCAGGGTTTCGTGGATTTGATGATGTTCCTCAGGCAGTTTGCAGAGGATTGTTGGGATTTGGGTTATTCAGGCAGCCCTATTTGGGGGGGTTCCTGATGCCATCCTTGTTTCTGTAGGACTGCTGGGAACACTTAGGGTCCCACACTTAGGGTCCCACTCTTAGGGTCCCACATTTACTACCAGGAGCTTGAGTGAATCCAAGGATTCACTGGAGCAGCCGAGTTTTCCATGTCCGTGCTGCTGTAACAGCACATCAAATGGCTTTAATGCTTGGGTGCACACTGCAGAGCCTCAGCTGAGAGGTGGGAACAGGCCACACTTAGCAACTTCATTTGTGTTTACTCTGAGGAGCAGCGTAAAATTTGATGTTGGAGAAGTTTGTCCTAACAAAGCTCAACCCGCGTTCAATCAGCCCAACAAATAACAACTGATGGCTGCAGCCTCCGGAGCAATTCCAGAGGGGCAGGGGGATCTCGTGGAGCTGGATTGCATACAGCTGTATGAAGTAGCTTAATTTTATGGTATTGTCACATTTAATTCCATTTAGAGTTCCAGTTCATTGTTTGATGAGCGAGGGTTATGGAGAGCTCCCTGCTTCTGCCTGCTCCGAGTTTCGGAGCCCGTGGGTACGGACGTGGGAGACTTGGCAGGCTGGGATTTGGGTGCTGGGAGCTGACTTGGAGCCCTGATAAGGGAGCTGTCAGATAATAAACTGAGTATTTTTTGTCTTGTGAGGTTTGTTAATGCAGAGAAGTGGCTGAAATGCCTGGAAGGAGGGGAAGGCACAGAAATGTGTCGCTGGGATGAGCGACTGTGTCACTGCTGGAGCAGCAGCTCCCTGAGTAGCAGAGCAGATTTGGAAGGCAGATGAGTTAAACCAGCTGTGAGGTGCATCCCTCTTGGGAAGGGAAGCCTGCAGTGACAGCAGCATTCCCAACTCCCTTGGGAATGTCTGCAATCCTCCCTTGGGATGGCCTGGATTGGGGGATGTCAGTGAGAGGAGTTCAGTGTGGTTTAGAGAAAATGGGAGTGGTTCAAGGGGATCATTTCCAAAGCACAGCATCATCCCAAGGAGGAGAAGTACTGGATTAGAGGAAGGCTGGATTGTGGGCAGCTCAGGTTGGGAGTCATGGCTGCTGATCTGGACAGAAATATTGCTGTGGACATTAGTCCCCTGAAGCCTTTTCCCACTTTTTGTAGGACACCAGTGCCACTTTGCTCCCCCCTGCTTGTTTTAACTTCATTTTCTGAACGTTTAAATTATGCCCACAGTTGTCCCACCCTGCTGTCCCTGTGCCCTTGCTCCTGGCTAGTGGCCATCCAGAGTTTCCCAGTCCTGTGCTAAAACAGATGGATTTTTCCTCACGCTTCTGTCCATTACAAAGATGGATATTAGTAGAGAAACAAGTACATAAATGTACTCAGAAACTATTCCAACAACCATAATTTCATATCCCAACTGCCGCTGTCATCTAAAAACGAGTTTAATTCTGTCCTACTGGGGACCTTGTGGCAGCAATTGAAGCGATTTTGCTCCATTTATGCTCCTTGGCAGAAAAGCTGTTCCAAAGTGGCATTTTAAAAACTACATCAAAAGAACATCGTTTTTGTCGGGAACATGGAAAATCAGGAGAGCAGGGACCAGGCTTTCCCTGCAGAGCTTGTTTCATCCCACTCTGTGTGTGTAGGAGTCATTCCTGATGTGGTTATGTCATTTCTCTTCCTTGGTGAGATGTTTGAGGATCATGGTAGGGAAGAAGGTTTTTACGATGAGGCTGGTAAAACACTGGCACAGGTTGTCCAAGTTGGGAAACTGTGGCTGCCCCATCCCTGGAAGTGTCCAAGGCCAGGTTGGACAGGGCTTGGAGCACCCCGGGATAGTGGAAGGTGTCCCTGCCCATGGCAGGGATGGGACTGGATGGGCTTTAAGGTCCCTTCCAACCCAAACCATTCTGGGATTCCATGATTGTAACAATTCTCCAGTGCTTCCATCCCCTGGGTGGGGTTAGTCCTTCCCGAGCCCCTCCCTCCATCCAAAGCCCAAAATACTGAACTATTTTGAGGCACCAGCAGCACAGGGGCTCCTCCAGCAATTTTGGAGTGGAGCTGGAGCTCAGCTCTGAACTGCCCTCTGGAGGAGACCAAGCCATGGGGATCATCTCCTAATCCTAGTCTGCAACAGGTAGGAAAGATTATCCCTGTTTTCCATCGAAACCCAGCAAACTGGGTAACTGTGGAGTGAGTGGTTCATCCGGACTGAAACACTCCAGCCTGGGCTGGGCGCGTTGGAACACGCTGTGGGAGCATCCAGAGATCATCTCGGATCTGTAGGGATGTGCCCAGCTCCAGGGCATGGGATTTGAGGACTGACGGCTGTGGGAGCATCCTGACTGTATCCGGCCATGGGATTTGAGGACTGACCCCGTGCCGAGAGCGGAGTGACTGGAGCTGTGACCGGAGCTGTGGGAAGAGACCCCCTGAGCCTCCATCCCTTAGGAGGCTCTGGAGAGCCCCCGTGCCTCGTGTAAATGTAATTCCCAACAGGAAGGAGCCTGCAGGGTGGTGACCCGGTCCTGCCCTCTTGGCAGCATTGTCCTGGTGGTGTGGAGCCGTGGGACACCCATCCCGGCTGCCCTGAGGCTCCTCCTCATCCCTGCCTGCAGCCAGGGCTGACCCATCCCCAATCTCCCGTTTCCCGCAGCTCCAAGCTCCGGGTGACGCCTGTCCTTGTGTTTTCCAGGTAAAAAGGCCGGTCCTCCAGGGCCCAACGGCCCCCAAGGGCCACCGGGGCCCCCCGGGCCGCAGGGTCCCCCCGGCATTCCCGGCATCCCCGGGATCCCAGGCACCACCGTCATGGGACCGCCCGGCCCCCCCGGCCCGCCGGGCCCCCAGGGACCGCCCGGAGTGCAGGGCCCCTCAGGTAAGGATCCATCCATCCATCCGTGCCCTCAGCTCCGAGCGGGGAATGCCGGGGGTGTCACCGGGGTGCCACCGGCGTGTCCGAGCTGGGAATGCCGGGGTGTCACCGGGATGTCACCGGGGTGTCCGAGCTGGGAATGCCGGGGTTCTCACCGTGGTGTCATCCGGGTGTCCGAGCTGGGAATGCCAGGGATGTCGCCAGGGATGTCACCAGGG
>VWZT01008289.1:14889-35856 GCA_013397055.1 Pachycephala philippinensis | reverse complement strand
TTTTTTGGGTTTTGTTTTGTTCTTTTTAATTAATATTTTGCAAACCAGAACACATTTCTACAGGCTTCACCGAGCCACGTAGAGCAGCCACAAGTACTTGTGACAACACTCGGAGGAAGTTTGTTATGTTTAAGAATAAAATATTCAAACAGGAAATTTTATTTTTTCTGTTTTAATAGCAACTGTCCTGCTTTTAGATGTGGTTTTTAGCCTTCCTCCCCCCACCCCTTTCCTTTTGGCACCCTCCTACCTAAAATAAGTGGTGATGGAGACTTCAGCAAAGGAAAAAAAATAGGATTTTAAAATCTGGTCCAGCATGAAGTCACCACTTTTTCTTTTCTCTGAGCCCTGCTGAGTCTAGTCATAACCCGATTTCTGGTGACTAATAGAGGAGCTGGGACACTATTGTTTCTTTTGGCTTCTTGAGCAACTCCGTCCCGTTACCTCCCCTCAGCTGGGGAGACCTAAAGCCTTAAGATGCTCTGGAGCTGAGGCAGAGGCACAAATTGCTCTGTTGTGTCAGCCCTTGGCTCACACTTGCTCGGCTTGGTTGGGCTTTGTTTCCCTGTGTTTCTTTCCAGAGCCTGTTCGTGCTTTCAGGAGGGGAGTGAAGTTGCAGCCTCTGTAGAAACGGGACAAGTCCCAAAGTGACATCTTCAGCCAGGAGCAGGGAAGGTTTTGGGGACCTCAGTGCCTAAAGGGGCTCCAGGAGAGCTGGAGAGGGGCTTTGGACAAGGGCCTGGAGTGCCAGGACAAGGGGAAATGGCTCCCCACTAACAGGGGGCAGGGTTAGATGGGATATTGGGAAGGAATCCTGGCTGTGAGGGTGGGGAGACCCTGGCACAGGGGGCACAGAGAAGCTGTGGCTGCCCCTGGATCCCTGGAATTGTCCGAGGCCGGGCTGGACAGGGCTTGGAGCAGCCTAGGATAGCGGGAGGTGTCCCTGCCCATGGCAGGGGTGGCACTGTTTGATCCATAAGGTCCTCCCATCCCAGTCCTGTGATTCCACGATCTCGGCGATGGCTCTGTGCAGAGGTGGCTCACGGTCACCTGCAGGGTGTGGGAGGGACGTGTCCCGGCGCTGTGCTGTGGCCACGGAGGGTCCGCCCTGCCCGGAGCATTCCTGGCTCCGTCCCCAGCGAGTGATGTCCCTTGCCAAGCGCTGCAGTTATTGGGAGACAGAAATTCCTCGGGGCAGCGGCGTTGGCCGCGGCCTCGCTATTCACAGGAGCCGTGCGCTTCGGGAAACAACTGCGTGACAAATGGGCTGCTCTGGCTTCTCAGTGCCTTCTCCTCCCTTCGGCCTCGACATGTGGGACGGGCCAGAGCCTCGGGGGCTCTTCGCTGGGCTCTGTGGTTTTCTTTCCTTTCAAACGGATTAAGAGGGACATGTTCCTGTGACAAGAATGAAGCGGGACAACTGCGTGCAGTGAGAACATGAAGCAAATCGTTAACAGGATTGCTTTAGAGCAGGCCTGAGCAGCGAGGCTGGGGGCAGCCGTGAATAACAGGGGGTTGGGAGAGCCGGGCATGGAGTTTGCATTCCTTGTCCCCCGCCGGCAGGATCTGGGATGTGCTCCGTGGCTGCGGGCAGGGGGAGGCAGAAGGAGAATCCCTTTGGTCTGTAAAAGGCTGGAGTGTTGCTGTCCCCTCTGGTGTGTGTGCAGGATGTTGGAGGAGAGCAGGAGAGAGCAGTTCCTGCATGGAAGTTCCCTCTGGTGCGTGCTTGGGATGCAGGAGGAGGGGGCAGGAGGGAGCAATTCCTTCATGAACGTGTTAACAGGCTTTTTCTGGTGCTCACGCTAACCAAAGTGTGAGTTGGAGACATGGAATTGGAGCTGGAGAGCAGAGAAAAGCTGGCTGCAGGTGGCCTTGGCAAACACAGCCTTTTCCTGCTCTCGGTGTTCCCGCTGGGATGTCCCTCCCCAGCCACAGCAGGAGCTCCATGGAAGGTGTGTGCAGCCTCAGCAGAGCATTGGCTGTGCTTTGTGAGGGGACAGCTCCATCCTTCAGGGGTGGGAGAGGCACCGTCCCCTTGCTGGGATCAGAGCTGCCCAGGAGTCACCTTCCCAATGCCCTGGGAATGCACGGAAGGGCAGATCCCATGGGCTTGGATAACCAGGTATCCTTCTGCTCCCGAACACCCAGGCTGGAGCCCATCACCCACGGTATGGGTGTGACCTGGGCAGGGGATTCTGTCCCCACACCCTCCACGCCTCAGTCCTGCTGCTCGTTCCTCACATCCTCTGGAGACCTCTCCCACAAAAACCTCGGGGGGAACAGGGAACCTCTCCAACAGATCCTGCCCTGGGAGCCAGCGTGGAGGGCAGGAAGGCCAAGAAGCACAGGATAGATGGTTTCAGAGCAGATCTTCCCCTGTCAGACCGTGCGGTTCACTCTGCCTTTATCACAATCCAAGAAAAGCCTCTCGGTGTTTGCCGGGTCCCATCCACGCTCAGTGCTCCTGCCAAGGGAGTTCACAGCCTTGGGATGCAAATGCCCAGGGATTCTCTGCAGAAGTCCCTGATCCAAATTGGGGACTTTTCAGCTGCTGGCCGGGGCTGTGTCACCGCCAGACCCGTGCCCAGCAGTTGGGGGGCAGGGGGACAGCCTGGGGCTCCCCGGGCGTGGCAGGGCCGGACGTGCCGGGGCTGGAGTGCACCCGGGACCAGTTCCGCTTTTGGGAGGGCTGGGGGGTCATCCAGAGGTCGGTGTTTCCCTGGCAGGAGCTCACATCTGCACAGATGTGCTGTGTGCTCACAGCTGCAGCCCCGGCACTGCGGGGCATCAGCCCAAAACGCTGTCCCTGGCCACATCCCGAGGTGACAAACTGTCCCCCACCACGCCAGCTGTCAGAGGGTGGGCGGTGACATTCCAGACGTGTAACTCTGTGTGTGTGTGTATATATATATCTATATAAATAATCTATGTTTATTGATTTATGTATTTTATGTCTATATATTATTTTTTTCCTGCCAGACACCTCCAGGATTAGAGCATGAGCTCCATGGCTGACACTTCACGTCCTTGGACAACCCCTCAGCAGCCTGAGTCGCTCCGTCACATGGAATTGGCCACGCTGAGCCAAAAAAAAACCCCAAATTGTGCATTGTGGAGAGGGCCCCGTGAAGCACGAGGGGCATGTCCCCAAGGAGTGTGTCAGCACTAGGTGGCACAAGGACACGGAGATGCCACCCCAAAAAAAAAGTCCCTGTGGGTGGGGCAGAGCTCCGGGTGCTCAGATCCCACCTGGAGCTGCCGCAGGAACTGTTCCCTTCTGGTTCCTGCCCTGGGCCAGGAGGTGACCCGGCAGCCTGGGAGGGGACACGGGGTGTGACAGCGAGGAGCCCAGCGCTTGCACACCGCAGGGAGGGAGAGGAGGAGGAGCAGGGGGATTCCAGCTCTGCACATCCCGCTGGGAAGGGGCAGCGAGCCCTGGGAAGCTCCCGAGAGGGACAGAGTCCCCTGGGCTGGCTGTGCGGGGATGGGGAGGGACTGTCACTGCCCGGGTGTGACAGTCAGGTGATGCCACAGCCAGGAGCTGTCCCTGGCTCAGGATGGCTGCAGAGCCCTCTCCAGCTGCCCCTGGTGTCCCGGGAGCTGGCACAGCCTGTCCCTGGCACAGGGAAACTCCCCCAAACCCTCTCAGCTTTCCCTGTGCCACCTCTGCCCCCTGGCATTTGATGTCACAGCGGGTCCGGCGGTCACCTGAGCTCCCTCCTCCTCCCCATCCCGCCCTTTCTCTTTCCCTTCCCTGTGGCTTGGTGCCGTTTTTTCCCCCCTCTGCGAGCTGATGTCTTTCTTTTCCCACTTCCGTAGCTACGAACACCCACATGCCTTATCTCCTTCCCCCATCCCATCCTGGAGCCTATTTATACAGAGCCTGGCTCCTGCCCAGGCTGCCAGCGACGCCGCAGGAGCGGGACGGGGCTGGCGGCGCCCGCAGCCCAACATGCTCTGGGCTGCTCGGGGATGTTTCCTGCTCTGCCTGCTCCCGGCCATCCTCAGAGCCCGGGCTAGCCCGGAGACGAGGCCCAGCCCCGCGCTGTGCCAGCAGGTAAGGCTGTTTTCCAAGGAGCACCTGGGCTGGGATGGCTCCAGCAGCCTGGCTGGGGCTGCCAGCATCCCTCTGGATCTCCTCCCTACGGCTCTCACCTCCCTCCAGCCTCCATCTCTTTAACTTTCCCAGCTTTTCCTCTGTTTTCCTGCCTTCGAGCTGGTGTCCTGGGAGGTGGTCCCTGGCATCCAGCTGCTTCCATGTCTCTGCCGTGCCTGAGGTGCTCAGAGGATGGAGTGCAGGGATTCCAGTGGATGGTGGTGAGGCAGCTGGGAGCCTGGATGGGGAACAGCAGGTTTCTGTTACCCCAGAAAGAAATCAGCTGCTCCCCATCCAAGCTGCCAGCTCCAGAGGAAACCAGAACGAGAGGAGAGGTGGAGCCTACACAGCGCCCTTGCTCTGCCTAAACAGGGATGCTCTGGAGCAGCTGGGCTTGGGAAGGGGGAGCAGTGCTCATTCCCACTTCTCGTGCCCATCTTGGACAGCAGCTGGCTCGCCTGGAGCTGTGGTTTGTAGCCCCCCTCATTCCCACCTCTCCTGTCTCTCCACAGAGCCCCACGAAGGTGTCTTGCAAAGGAGTTGGCCTGCGGAAGTTTCCCAAGGAGCTTGGCCAAGGAATTAAGTACCTTGAACTCTCCAACAACTTCATCCAAAACCTGTCAGGCAGCAACACGCCAGGATTTGGGCAGCTGGAGTACCTGGATGTGAGCTTCAACCAGCTGGAAGCCGTGTCAGCCACCGCCCTGGCTCGGCTGCCTCGGCTGGGCTCGCTCCTCCTGGGATCGAACCACCTGGACCGGAATTACTTGGCTAACGGGGAAGCTTTCCATCTGCTCAGGAATATAGAGGTCCTGGACCTGTCTGTGAATAACCTGGAGAGCCACATGGCCAGCTGGTACATCAGCAACCTCACCAGCCTGAGGGTGCTGGATCTCTCCGGGAACGTGATGACCAAGCTGCTGGCAGGGACCTTCCGGAGCTCGCCGCGGCTGCGCCAGCTCGACCTCAGCAACAACTACATCATGGAGATCCGGGAGGGAGCTTTCGAGCCTCTGGAAGAGCTGGAGGTGCTGAACTTGGCTTTGAATTCCCTGCACTGTATCTACGGCTTCAGCCTCACGCAGCTGCGAGTTCTAAACCTGAGCCACAACGCCCTGGAGCTGTTCTCCTCCGAGGAGGGAGCGGAGCCCTACCTGCTCCGGGTGCTCGACTTGAGCCACAACAGACTCCTCTCGTTTCCAGAGCTCCCCAAAGCCCATGAGCTCACACACCTGAACCTCTCCAACAACCTCATTGCTTCCCTGCTCCCAGGCTCGCCCCATCCCAGGGAGTTTGTCCTGCCCTACAAGGAGATGCAGAGGCCCAACAGGACCCTGCATCCTGCGGCCGCTCTGACACACATGGCTGACCTGGATCTCAGCAATAACCGCCTGAAGCTGTTCCCATTTTCCTTCTTCCACAGCCTGGGCTCCCTGCACAGGCTCAGCCTGGCAAGGAACTGTCTCCAGGACGTGGCCAGGGAGTCTGTCTCCAACGGCACGGAGCTGTCTGTGCGCTCACTGGACCTCCGCAGCAACTCCCTCCGCGTGCTGCCACGCTGTTTCTTTGATTCCCTGCCTCACCTGGAATCCATGGATCTGGGTTCCAACAGCCTTCAGCCTTGCGAGAGCCAGGGGAGCAACCAGGGAAGGGATTTGGGAGGGGATTCTCACACGTCAGCCTCTGGAGGAGACGCCTGCACCCCCTTCTACAACGTGCCTCGCTTGAAGCACCTGAGCCTGTCCAAGAACAACATCTCCAGGCTGCAGCCCTACGCCTTCAACCGGACCCCGCTGCGCTCCCTGGACCTGTCAGGGAACAGGGACCTGTCCATGCCCACGGGAGCGCTGGGGGGGTTGGAGCTGTCCCTGCAGGAGCTCTCCCTGAGGGACAACCAGATGGACGAGAGCCGGGCAGCGCTGCCCTGCCTGGGCACGCTCCGGGTGCTGGACCTGTCGGGCAACCACCTGAGCCTGCTGCCCTCAGGGCTCTCCTGCTCCCCGCTGGAGAGCCTGGACATTCGGGATAACAACCTGCAGACGCTGGGGAAGCTCGGGAGCTGGTCCCGCAGCCTGAGGGCCGTGTCCGTGGCTGGGAACCCCTGGAGCTGCTGCTCGCTGGGCTGGCTGGACGCGCTGCGTGCGGCCGGCGTGGCCGTGCCGGACCTGCCCCAAGCCCGCTGTGCCTTCCAGGAGCACGGCCGGAATGTCTCGGCCAGGATCACCGGCACTCCCCGGTGGATCTGTCCCCAGCCCGAGGGCACTGCCTCGCTGGCTCTGCTCGTGGCCCTGATGGGCATTTCCCTCCTCGGTGCCTGGGCTTTCTGCCTCCTGAGGAAAGGGCGGAAGGCGCCGGGATGTGCGGGACTCAGGAGCAACAGTGTGGGAGTCTCCCAGCCCCATCCCAAAGGAGAGGGGCCAGCCGAGGAGAGGCCACCTGACAGCACCACCAAAGTGTAGCCCAGACCTGCAGCCATCGGTCAGAACTCTAATTATTATTATTAATAATATTAATATTAATAATATTATTGTGGTTTAGGTCTCAGCGGTACCTGCGTGATTTGTGAACCCAGTGGCGGGAGTGTGGAGGGAGCTGGGCTCTGAGCCACCTCCCCTTCTCCAGAAGGGAGATTCCCCCATCCCCTCTGATCCCTGCCAGGAATGAAACACGGGATTTGGGGTGCCATCACACATTCCCATCCCTCAGCACAAGAAACCAAGCCCTGAGCTGGCTGCATCGATCACCCCTCTTCCTCCACATCACGCTCAGCTGGATGGGAATTTTCCCCATTGGGACCACCTGGCTGTTTCCCAGCTTGCCCAGCAGCCCCTTTAAGAAGGTTTAACAGCTCTGCTAAATCCCTGCTGCTGCTCCTGAAGCATTCCCTCATCCAGGAAGAAGCAGCCTGGGAATGGAGCTTGGTGGTGGCTCACAGTGCCAGGGAGGGGAGGGGGGTTCTGTGGGACCCTGCCCACCTCTCTGCTGCCTCTGCCTGCTGCGGATGCCAGGAATTCTGCCCTGTCCTCACCCACTGGGACAGTGGGAATGGGAGCAGTGGGAGCCTGTGCTGTCCCTGATGGGCACAAGGTGTCCCACCCTCGGTGCCAGGACCCCTGAGGTGACGGTGGCAGGGGCAGCTGGTCCCAGCACGGGGTAAGTGCTGCCCGAGTCGTGGTCCTGGATGGATTTGGCACCCTCTGAGCACCCCCCAAAGCCAGGGATGATCCAGGGGCTCAGAGCCCAGCTCGGGAAGGCAGCAGGAGGAGCTGTCGGGTGGGATTGTCCCTGTGTGGTGGTGTCCATCTGCCCCTGGAGTGACCTGTCCAGCTTCCCAGCAGAGTGGGAGCACCTGAAGGGCAGGGCCAGCTCCAGGAAGGATAAAACCGGGGCTGCAGTGAAACCTTTAACGTTTCACATCCTTTTGGTTCTACCTCGGAAGTCCCCAGCTGGGCCCAGTCACCTCCACACACCTGCTGGGTT
Source organism: Pachycephala philippinensis (assembly GCA_013397055.1). Lineage (NCBI taxonomy): Eukaryota > Metazoa > Chordata > Aves > Passeriformes > Pachycephala > Pachycephala philippinensis. The sequence continues at coordinate 28,280 of VWZT01008289.1, read as the reverse complement.
GGAGCTGTGGGAACAAAAGGGTTTGGAAGTTACTTAAAATCCCAATTGCTTCATTTTCTTCCTTTTTTTTTTTCTTTCAAGCTTATCATGGTTTTACCGGGAAGCAAAAAGGGCATTTTTGGTGTAAAATATGTCAGGGCTTCAGCTTCCTGTCCTTTGCTGGGGACCGAGCTCCAGGACCCCTGGTGACTTTGGTGGCCCCCACATTTCAACCCCTGCCTCAGTTTCCCTCTGACCCAGAGCTCTGTGCCCTGTCACAGCGAGTGGCTGTGGCAGGGAGCCTGTCACTGTGTCACCACCCTGCAGGACCCTGGGGACAGGAGGAAACCCAGCCCCCACTCCAGGGCATGGAGAGTCCCAGGAGCTGCTGTGCCCACCTGGTGCTTCTCCTCTGGAGTGTGTCCCCTGTCCTCGGGTGGCACCTGAGCTCCCTGGAGCTCGGATTTGCTTTCCCAGTGTCCCCAGGTGAGTTCAGACTGTCCCTGGGGCAGGGATTTGCTTTCCCAGTGTCCCCAGGTGAGTTCAGACTGTCCCTGGGGCAGGGATTTGCTTTCCCAGTGCCCACCAAGTGCTGGCACAGCAGGTGGGTGAGCTCAGCACATCCCTGGTGCCGTGCCACCCTCCTGCCCCAGCGCTCGGTGACATTGCAGGGACACTTTGGGGCCCAAAGTGCATTCACTGGGTGTTTCTGGTGCATTTCTGCTCCTCGTTTAACCCTTGCCAGGCTGTGCCTCCCACTCGTGTCCCCAGGAGATGTCCTGCCCTTCGTGCTGCCGCTCCCACCAGCGCTGAGCTCGGAGCTGGGGACGGGCGGGGACACTGGGGACGGGCAGGGACACCACGTACCACGGGGTGCCCAGGGACACCATGAGCTGCCGGCACTCGGTGCCAGGCGCTGCCTCGGGCATCCTGAGTGTGCCCAGCCGTGTTTATCCAGTGTCGGAGCAGCAGCTGGCAGGGTTTGACCCCTTCGGGGCAGTGGCACTTGGGGACAGCGGCTGCTGATTCTGGAGTTTCTCTGGGGATCGAAGCATCTGCTGAAAAATGTGCTAAAAATAGGGGAGGGGAGAGTCCTGGGGCTGGTTTTACCCCACAGGAAAGGCTCCCAAATAACTGGACTTGATCTTAGAGGATTTTTCCAGCCCTAAGGGTTGTGTAAAGCCCAGGGTAAGGGGGGAAGAGGCAGAACTGCCCAGGCCAAGGAGGGCTGTGAAGGAAAACGAGCCAGGGCAGTGGTGCTGGGCTATCACCCTTATTGATGTCCGTGTGCCTTCCCAGCTCAAAGGAAAATGGGATTCCAGGCTGTGAGCGCGTGGATTTGCCAAGAATTGAATCCGAGGGCAGTGTCCCCTTCTCCCAGCCCCAGGAACAGCTTGGCCAGGAGCAGGGCACGGGGCGAGCCTGTGCTGGCCCAGGGGACAACAAGGTGGCACCAAACCACATTTGTGTCCCCAGGACCAGCACGAGGCCAAGAGAAATCCTGAGTTCTGCGCCGCTCCTCGTCCGGAGCTTCCCGTGCTTTAGGCGAAATGGTTTCCCTATCCCAGGCGTGTCTTGGCATCTCCAGCGTGTTCTTGATCCAAAAGGAGGGCAGAAGATCTGTAGAATATTAAATTTTGAACAAATAAAGCAGCGATGCCAAAAATGTTGCATTTTCATGTCAGGCTGGAGGGCGGCGGGAGTGTAAATTTTGGTCTGACAAAAAAAGCAGCGGTGATTAAAATGTTGTGACCATTGACAAATTTTCTAGAGAACTGGTTGAGAAATCCAGCAAAACTCATTCTTTCCAGTGGAAAGCCTTCACATTTCCCTGGATCTGCATTTTCAAAGAAGAATAGATTTTTATCAAAAATTTCCACCGAGCTGTTTCACTAACCCAGGCGGAAATTACCTTCCCTCGGCTCACTTCAGTTACAGCAGATCTTCTTTTCCCCTTTTTCTTCTTTTTTTTCCCTGGGCATGATCCAGAGCTTCATCTGCTACAGGAGCTGAAGGATATCCTGGGAAGTGCCTGGCACATCTCTCCTCAGGCCACCCCTCCTCCTTTGTGTTCAGACAGAGCCTCAATTAACCTAAATCTCCCCAATCCTGATAAGATAAGGAACACAACAAGTCCTTTCACCCAGCTGAAGGCACATGCCCTTCCAGCGGGCTGCTGGAGGTACCATTTCTTTTATTTTCCCTGATATTGCTGCAGTGCCCATTCCCGAATCCTTTGGATCTCCTCAAGGCCCACCCTCGTGCCCGGGATGTGCTCCTGGTGAATGTGGCACTTTCCCTGTGGCTTTGGGACGGGACAAGAGGCACCTCCAGGACAGCACCCTGTGTCCCTCCCATCCTCAGGGCTGCTTCCCATTATCCCTCCGTGACTGGCACAGCTCCCCTGGCAGCTCTTCCCAGCCCGGGGGGAGCCCGGGCATGTCGTTCATGACACTTTTCCTCCTCTCCAGAGGCTCTGGCTGGGCTGGGACCTCCATCCCGAGGCACTTCGGGCTGTGGCAGATGGGGAACGTGTCCCCCCGGCCTTGCAGAGCCCCGCAGTGTCACCTCCCCAGGCTGGGGGGGGACAGCTGCTGCCAGATGTTCTGCAGCTGGATGCTCCCTGCCAGCTGTGCCCGGGCTGCCTGCACGGGGGCACTGCCGTGGGCACAGGCAGCTCTGCCACAGGGAAGTGTCACCTCGTGTGGGATCCTCACAGCAGGTGCTGGCCCTGCTCCCAGATTTGGGGCTCTGTGTGGCTGTGGGCACAGGTGGCACCGGGAGGTGGCTCTGCAGGATCGGGTCCCTGCCACCCCCAGCCTGTTCCTGGTACCTGTCCCGTGCTCTGCCCTGGAAAGAGGAAGGGGATGGTTTGGTTTCCCTGAAGGAAAGCAGAGCTCCAGGGCAGGAACAACTCCTGTCACTCAGGGTGACCGTCCTGCTGTCCCCAGGCTCCAAAGGGGACTGGATGCTCCCAGTGTCCCCCAGCAGCAGGAATCTCATCCCCAGCCCCCGGGCCGTGGCAGGAGCTGGGACGTCAGTGCCACAGGACCACGTGCCACCACCCCCTGCGTCACTGTCACCGCGCTGGCACGGCCTCCACGCAAAGGGATGTGGCTCCTCACAGGGTCGGCCGGGAGGTGAGGGTGGGGTGGGGAACAGAGGTCACCGGGTTCTGAGGGGACACTGATGGCAGGGGAACCCCTGGAGCTGCCCCTCTGAGCCTGGGAGCCAGAGGCCACGGGGAGCTGGGACAGTGAGTGGGGACTCCCGGTGCTCACGCGGGTCACAAACCACTGACCGCTGTTGGCTTTGGCCCCTGTCCGAGTCCCAGGACAACCTTTGGCCATCCAGGACAACCTTTGGCCATCCAGGACAGCTCTTTGCTGTTCCTCCACTAAAGCCTCATCCCAGGAACTCCGACCCAGCACCAGCTCCCTCCTGGAGCTGTCCCCTCCCTCCTGGAGCTGTCCCCTCCCTGTGTCCCCAGGGTGGCCAACACCAGGCAGGTGGGGGGGGACCTTTCCCAATATTCTCCCAGCTCCTCTGGTCTCCCTGCTGTCAGTGAAGCCCCAGCTCGGGAAGGGAAGCCTCTCCTGGGCTGGGGATCCCCTCCTGCCGCCCTCCTTCCCACAGAGGCAGCCCAGCCTGGAAGGGGAAGGAAGGGGTATTTTTAGCATTCACCCTCCGGTTGTTCCAGGGATTGAGCTAAAAAGAGGAATTGACGTTCAAAGGAGGGCTGGCTTTGCTTTAAAAGGAAGGGTTTGTGTTTTTCCTACTGCTCAGTCGTTGCAAAACTTTCCTGTGAAGAGGGATTGGTAAAAATACCTCTGGTGGGAGGTGGCAGCCTGTGACATCGGTGCCCTGTGCTGGCACTGCTCCCCCTGCCCAGCTCCCAGGGTGAGCTCCCATCCCAAAGGGAGGGATGGGGTGGGACTAAGCCCCCCTGTCCTGGTGCTGATCCCAGCTCCCATCACCTGTGACGGGAATTCCCTGCTGCCAGCCCATCCTGGAGTGGCTCCTCTCTGCATTCCTGCTCTCCGGCAGCTTCTCCTGACCGTTCTCACCCATTCTGAACCCCCTGGGAACTCAGGTGCCTTCCCAGCTGCCATCCAATCCCCTGGAGATCCTCCAGGTCCCAAAACGAGACCCCATCCACACCCTGAGGAGGAGTTTACCTGGAAGCCACAAGGGACAGACCCCAAAACACGGGATTTGGTGTTTAGGGGATACAGACTTGGGTTATCCCTGTGCTCCTCCTTTTCTCTGTGCCCTTTAACCAATCCCCTTGTAACTGCTCAGGATTTGGGAGTGACCTGGGACCCTTCCTCAAGGGCCATTGCTCCAGCACAAAGAGCCCTGGCCTTTGCATCCCGAGGGAATCCTTTGGGAAGGACAATGACTCTCAAGCCCTGTGTCCTGCTTTTAGTGCACACGATCCCAAGCCAAAGGAAGGTCACGAGGGGACAATGATCAACCATCCAGGCATGTCCTGCCAAGGTGAGAGGTCACTGGGGGGTGACAACCAACCCCCAGTTTGGTTCTGTCAAGGAAAAGCACCTTCCAGAGAGAGGGGAAGTAGCACAGCCAGGGAGAAAGTGAAAGCCTAAAAAAGTGGGTTTCGACCTGTGACCCTTTCCAAAAGCTGGGGTCAGCTGGGCTTGTGTCAAATGTCACCTCCCACTGTGGGAAAATCCCGGCCTACCTGGTTCCTCACGGGCTCCAGGAGGCACTTTTCGTTTTGTACTTGTGGGAGGGAGAGATCCCGAGAAATGCACCCTGTGACAGGCACGTGCCAGCCCTGGCCATGGCACCCGGGCAGCTCCTGCTGGCACTTCAGGGCTGGTGCCTGTGCCAGCTCAGGGATGTGCACTCCTTGGATCAAGGAAAATGTGCTTTTTAAAGCTTTTTGTAAAGAAAATAAGAAAAAAAGATAGAAATTATGAGCCTGTGCTGACCTCAGAGGAGGGTGCAGCCAGGGGGAGTCGGGCTCTGCTCCCGGGGGACAAAGGACAGGACAGGAGGACACGGCCTCGAGGAGGTTTAGTTGGATATGAGGGAAAATTTCTCCTGGAAAGGGCTGCCCAGGGCAGTGGTGGAGTCACATCCTAGCAGGGATTTAAAATCCGTGTGGATGTGGCACTTTGGGGACATGGTCAGCGCTGGCCTTGGCAGTGCTGGGGGAACATCCTGCAGGGCTCATCCCTCACCCCCCTCCCAGGTGCTGTGCGGGGACGGTCACTGCTAAGGACAGCTGGACCCCTCTGCAGCCCCTCCTTGTCCCTAACCCTGTGAATGGCACCGAAACCGCCTTTGTTCCCCTCCCCGGGGGGCAGGACCGACCACCACCGCTGCTATAAAGGGGGTGGTGGGGTCGAGCATCCCCAGCCCTGCTCCCAGTCCCCATCCCAGCCCCATTCCCGGCCCCATCCTTGCTCCCAGTCCCTGTCCCAGTCTCGTCCCTGCTCCCAGTCCCCTTCCCAGCCCCATCCCAGCCCCATCCCAGCCCCATCCCAACCCCATTCCCGGCCATGGGCCTCCCCGCCGCCGCTGCCACCGCGCTGCTGTGCCAGCTGGGCCTCTCCGCAGCCATCCAATGGCTGTGAGTAGGGATCTCTCCTTCCTTGGGGCTGCCCCCGGGTCCCTGGGGTGCTGTGGCCCCCCGGTGACCCCCAGCTCTCCCCACAGCGGGCTGGCGGGCAGCGGGGTGGCGTGGAACGAGAGCCAGCACTGCCGGCTGCTGGTGCCCGAGCGGCTGCAGCTGTGCCGCCGGCACCTGGAGGTGATGCCCAGCATCGTCCGGGCGGCCCGCCGGACACAGGCCCTGTGCCAGCAGAGCTTTGCGGACATGAGGTGGAACTGCTCCTCCATCCAGCGCGCCCCCAGCTTCGGCCCCGAGCTGCTCACGGGTAAGGGATGCTCCTCCGGCCGTGCCCCCGCTCCCGCTCTGCCCCGGGAGCATTCCGGGCTGGCGGCGCGGTCCAGGGTGGCTTCTGCCTTGGATTTCTGTTTTGGAGTAAACAGAAACAGTCCTGCCTTTACGTGGTGTTAATCCCGTGCAACTTCCATCTGCGGGAGGTGACAGACAGGAACTTCCATTTCAAACAGCTGCCAGAGGCTCCAAAAAAAGGGGGGAAGAGGTGGGGATACAGGCAGTGTAATACAGGGGGTCACAGGTCAAAATCTAAAAAAATGAGGCCTCGGGTTTATCCCGCTGCAAGACGATATAAAGAAACTCCTCGCACTGTGAGATGTGCGACAGGAGGGTCTGGCTGGGCGGGGAGGAAGGAAAATATCCCTGTTTTCTCCGCAGGAACACGGGAAGCCGCCTTCGTGCACGCCCTGGCAGCGGCGGCCGTGGCGCAGGGCATCGCCCGCTCCTGCGCCTCCGGAGAGCTGCCGCTGTGCTCCTGCGGCCCCGGCCCCGCCGAGCCCCCCGCGCCCGGCTCCCGCTGGGGCGGCTGCGGCGACAACCTGAGCCACGGCCTCCAGCTCGGAGCCGCCTTCACCGACGGCTCCGCCAGAGCCGGCACCGGGAGCACGCCCGGGCTCAGGGCCGTGAACCGGCACAACGGAGCCGTGGGACGGGCGGTGGGTGCGGGACCCCCGGGGCTCTGCAGCTTGGGATGGGGGTGTGGAGCCCACCAGGGCTGGGATGGGGGATATGGAGCCCACCAGGGCTGCCACAGTCTGGGATGGGGGGTATGGAGCCCCCCAGGATTGCCCAGGGGTCACACAGTGGGTCCAAGCCCCCCTAAGACAGATGGAGCCCAGCACTCCTCGCAGCAAGGGCAGGGGTCCCTGATTTAAGGTAGCAGACTCCAGCCAGGTTTTTGGGATGTCCTGAACATCAGGAGGCAACTAAATGGTTAAAGTGTGTTAGCAGACACCCCCCTCCCACTGCTGCCCACCTCCTTTCCACAGCCAGTACATCTGACACTTCCCACCAGTATTCCCAGTTATCTGACACTTCACACCAGTACTCCCAGTGCTTCTTTCCACCTTTCTCACTGGAAACAGAGCTCATCCTGTCCCTCTCCAGCTGGGCTTGGTGCTTCCATCCACTCCTGCTCCCCAGGTGGAGGGAAACCTCCAGCCCCGCTGCCAGCACCGATGGGAAGTTCCCCAAGGATCAGGTTCTTATCAGAAGGGATTGAAGCCAGGGCTGAGCCCTGATTGCCCCATTATATTCAGCTCTGAGCTCTTTCAGCCCTTGAAATTTCCCATGTGTGCCCTTGGGAGTCAATCTCTGGGGTTTGAGAGAGAAAACTCCCCTGTTCCCCTGTGCTCTGCAGGTGCTCAGGGACTCCCTGGATACCAGGTGTAAATGCCACGGGGTTTCAGGCTCCTGCTCAGTGAAGACCTGCTGGAAAGGGCTGCCAGAGCTGGCTGAGATCGCCTCTGACCTCAAATCCAGGTACCTGGCAGCCCTCAAGGTGACCCACCGGCTCGTGGGGCCCAGGAAGCAGCTGATCCCCAAGGAAGGGGATGCCAGGCCAGTGACAGAGATGGACCTGGTTTATCTCATCAACTCTCCTGACTACTGCACCCCAAACCCCCAGCTAGGCTCTCTGGGGACACAGGACAGGTAGGAAGAACCCAGCCTCTGATCCCAGGAGTGTCTGTACTGCTGGGTTTGAGTGGCCTGGGAAGCTGGTGTGGAGGGGCTGGGGTGAGCTTGCAGCAGATCCCTGAATCCCCGAATCCCCAAATCCCTGTCTTGTGAGACCCCACCTGCACTCCTGGGTCCGGGTCTGGGGCCCCCAGCACCTGACAGACAAGGACTTGTTCTGCAAGTCCAGAGGAGGCCACGGAGCTGCTCCAAGAGCTGGAGCCCCTCTGCTCTGGAGCCAGGCTGGGAGAGCTGGGGGCGTTCACCTGGAGAAGAGAATGCTCCATTGAGACCTCAGAGCCCCTTCCAGTGCTTAAATGGGCTCCACGAGAGCTGGAGAGGGACTGGGGACAAGGGATGGAGGGACAGGACACAGGGAATGGCTTCCCACTGCCAGAAGGCAGGGTTAGATGGGATACTGGGAAGAAATCCTTCCCTGTGAGGGTGGGGAGGCCCTGGCACAGGGTGCCCAGAGAAGCTGTGGCTGCCCCTGGATCCCTGGAAGTGTCCAAGGCCAGGCTGGACGGGGCTTGGAGCACCCTGGGACAGCGGAAGGTGTCCCTGCCATGGCAGGGGTGGCACTGGGTGATCTTTAAGTTCCCTTCCAACCCAACCATTCCATCATTCCATGACCCTGCTGCCTCCTCCTCTGGGCACACCAGCTCTGGGAGAGGCCAGGGTCCCCAGGTGCCACATCTCTCCCCAGGCCGTGCAACAGGAGCTCCGTGGGCAGTGACAGCTGTGACCTGCTGTGCTGTGGCCGTGGCTACAACACCTACACGGAGGAGGTGACGGAGCGCTGCCACTGCCGCTACCGCTGGTGCTGCTCCGTGGTGTGCCGGCGCTGCCGGCGCAGCCTGCAGAGACACGTCTGCAAATAGGGAGCAGAACTCTGCTGGCACCCACCAGGCACGGCTGGACACCCGGAGACCATCCCAAGGGATGCCCCCAGCAAGGAGGAAGCTCCGCAGGACGCCTGGTCTCTCATGGAAAACCTCACACTGAGAGATTTTGGGATGCCTCCGGTCCCTTCCAAGCCAGAGCTCAGGGCAGGACAAAGCTGCCCCCCTGCAGCTGGTCAGTGGCCAGCCCTCTGTCTCCAGCTGGGAGAAGCCATTGATCATCCCACAGGCCCCTTTCTCCAGGGGGAACAGGGACCCTGGGCTGCCATTGTCCCTTTGCAGGAGGATCCTGACAGCGGCCTGAAAGGCAGGAGTGATGGATGGGAGGGGGGTAGAGTTATCCACCGGGAGAAGGCTGCAGGGATGGAATGTTCCTTGGGGTGAGGGGGTCGTGGGCAGCTCCTTTGGGAACAGGATTCTGCTGTGGGGTCATGGGCAGCTCCTTTGGGAACAGGATTCTGCTGTGGGCTCATCCAGGATGTTCCTCCTCAGGGGAAAACACTGCTCCAGTGCCCTTTGCAGCATCCCATTTGCATGGAGATGGTGCTGCTCTCGTTGGTGGCAGAGACACCAGGGACAGGAGAGGTCCTGGGGGCTGCCAAAACTGGGCAGCCTGGCAAACCCACACCTGCCAGGGGTGTGACCTGGGCATCCTGGCAAACCCACACCTGCCAGGGGTGTGACCTGGGCAAACCCACGCCTGACCGTGTGTTACGAACCCAGCCATGGCATCACTGTGGCTTCTGTCCCCACATCGGAGGTGGGAGCCCACTCAATACGTGAAATGCTCATGCCTTGTCCTTCCTGCCCCTCCTTCTGGCCCACTGAGGGTCTTCAGCCCACTCCTTCCACCCCTCGGGACCAGGTGTGTTGGAATTCTGGCCTGGAGAGGGGACACGACTCCAGGGCCTTGGGGAAGCAAGAAAGAACCTTTAGTCGCTGTACTTCCTGCAAGTGGGATTCTGGTGTGTGTTTTTAAATAAATATGTTATAAATACGTTATAACTCCCTGTGCCTCATTTTCTAGGACAATCTTTGCTCCATGTCTCTCCCAGCTGGTCCTGGAGAAAGAGAGGCTGTATCCCTGTGTCCATAAAGCCTCTTGTCCACACTTTTCCCTACACATATCTGAGGACCAGCTCACTTTCAACTCTTCCTGCTTCTCACTGGCCCAGATTTGCCTTTAATTACAGATGCCTGTCAGCCTCTCGTCCTTTTTTATCCCCTGCATCCTCAGGTCTCCGGCTGCCTGGGATTCAGGGCTGGTGCTGGAAACTGCGGCAGTCCAGGGTTATTTTCTGATCCTTGGGAATGCGGGCTGGACTAGCCAAGGGTGTGTGTGTGAACAGCGAGGGGTTGGGAGCCAGGGATGGGGGTTCCCACGTGTCGCTCAGCGCGGAATCTGGCCAAGCGCTTGGATGGGATGAGATTCCTGCTGGTGCAGCCATCGGAGAGAAAGGGTGAGGCCAAACAAGTGCTGGAGAGCCTCCACAGCTCCACGAGGACAGGTAAGTGGGATGGGAATCCTCGGACGGATTCCTGCAGCTCCCAGCGCTGCCTGGAGGCTCCAGCAGCTCCGCTTTATTTTTGGTTCCCATTGACTGGAGTTGGCCGCGCTCAGCCCGAGCCCAGCTGGGCGATTACTCATTTCCATATCCATTCCATCACTTTTAATGGTCTCTGCTGGGTCACGGAATCAATTCATGAGCTTTTCTTGTAAAACATCCCCTGCCCTTAATGTGCTCCAGGTTTCTGTGCGAGCAGGGAAGGAGTCGGAGGTGGCTCGGGAGGATGCGGGGGCTGGAAGTTGAGCCCGAGCTCGGGGAGTGCCAGGAGTGAGTTAACCCTCGTTATCGGTTGTTAATGTGCCATTGAGTGGCTCTGCCTGCTGCCATCTCCCTTCCCGGAGCGCCGGGAAAACCGCAGCTGCCAAAGGCCAAAAGCTATCTCGAGTTTTCCTTTTAAAATGCAATTAGGGGTCAGCGCCCGGCATTCCTTGGGAAAAGGAGTTTCAGCTGCCAGGCTGCAGAACAGCCGCAGTTTCTGTGTCCGGAGGGCTTCAGGTACTAAATCAGGATTGCTTCAACGCCTTCCCTCCATCCACCTCCCAGCGCATCCCAGATCACAGGGAGGGGACACCGGGACGGGCTGCGAACCCCGAACTCCGCCGAGCATTGCAAAACGAGCTGGTGAGAGGGGGAAAAAAAACCGGGAAGGATCTTGTGGAGTGAGAACTCCAGCCAGGAGGGTGGGAAATGTGATTTGCATTTGGTAACTACAAACACTCAGCGCCTGGGGGAGAGGAGAGGAGCCACAATAGCAAGGAATGCCCAGGGGAGCTGTCGGGATCCCTCCTAGAGAGGGCCCGTTGGAATTCCTGCCTGGGAAAAGGCAGGGTCAAGTGCTGAATATGCAGAATCCACTCCTCCTCTCCCTCCTTGACTCCAAGCCCGACAGGGAAGAGCTGGGAAAAGGCTGGAGGGGTCACAGTGCAGCCGGAATCCTGCGGGAAATGAGAAGGCGCCGGAATTAGTGGGAGAGTGCAAAGGGTCAGGCTGGCAGGGGGTGACAGCTCTGTGACAGCGCTCTCAGTGGGAGCAGCTGGGATCCGGGCCCACACCTGGAATTAGCAGGGATGTGAGATCTGCAGGGCCGGGAGCATCCCCCAGGAACCGGGAGCCAGGGGATGGATGCGGTGGGAATGATCCCTGTGCTTTCCCCAGGGGTTTTAAGGGAGTAACGTTGGTGTGAACGTGGTTATTTGTCGCTGGTCAAACTTGTGCAAACAACAAAGTCTGGAGGACGGCGAGTGATTTTCATGGATTCTTTTGATTTTGCTGTTAAAACACTGATTTATTCATTTTCCCTTTTATTTCCGTATTCATTGAGGGATGCTGCATAACTCATTCCAGGAGGATAATCTGAGCAAGGGCAACAAACTGTTTGTAATTAAGCGTTTTGGAGGAAGGAAGGATGACTCTGTGTTCGAGGATACGCTGGGATATTTCTTCCGCACAGCCCTGGATTGCAGCTCCCGCTGGAATGTGGATCAGGACCTGCACCTGCTTTCCTTTGTGCTGCTCATGGAGCTGAGCCAGGAGGAGGAAAAAACCCAGGATAGGGCTCAGCATCTCACAGGATCAGGGAATCCTGGGATGATTTGGGCTGAAGGGACCTTAAAGCCCATCCAGTTCCACCCCCTGCCACGAGCAGGAAACCTTTCCCCAGCCCAGGTTGCTCCAAGCCCCGTCCAACCTGCACTGCTGGGAATATTTGGGGGATGTTGCCGTGACCTTTGGGATGGTTGGTCCCTGCACCATCACACCACAAGACACACACATGAGTAAACGCCTGTATTTAAGGAAAAACCCTTCCCTCTCTGTTCTCCTTTATTCCCGGGCTGTTCAGCAGCGTCGTGGTGCTCTAAGGATGACAAACAAAAACAGGGATTGTCCGTGTGGGGATCTTCAGCTGAGGGACAGGGACAAACAGGGGTGAGTAAGAGCCATAAGACCCGAGGGGGAACCAGCTGCAGCCTGAGGAATTTTGGGTGTAGCTGGAAGGTCAGTTCCGAAAGGGGCTGCGGGGGGTTTGGAGGGGGAGCAGCTCCCCATTCCTTGGAATCACGGAATTCTGGGATGGTTTGGTAGGAGGGACCTTAGAGCCCATCTTGTTCCATCCCCAGGGACACCTCCCACTAGCCCAGGTTGCTCCAAGCCCCATCCAACCCGGATTTGGACACTCCCAGGAATCCAGGGGCAGCCACAGCGCCTCTGGGAAATCCATTCCAAGGCCTCCCCACCCTGACAGGGAAGAATTTGACTTCTCCCAGGCTGGGCAGCCATTCCAGTGAGGAGGGAGCCTTGGGACTCTCTCCTCTGCAGAGCAGACACTGACAAGGCCATGAACCACCCTGCGGCTGCCATCCCGCTGGGAATATCCAGGAGATCCTCCCATCAGCCTGGATGTGGCTATGAACCACCCTGGGGCTGCCATCCCGCTGGGAATATCCAGGAGATCCTCCCATCAGCCCAGACCTGGGGCCGGGCAGGTTTTGAGGACCCACAGCGCTCCTGGGCTCTGTGAGTAACAATTTATTGCTCAATCTGTCAGAGGCATGAAGGAAACAGAGTAAATCGTAAAGTGAGTCATCCTCAGAGGCTGAGTTAGAATTACTCAGGAGTCACCAGCAGTAGTAGTGGTTGCTACATCCATATTTTGCTCGCAGCCAGGTCAATTACCTGCATTTCTAAGGGAAATAACCTGCTCCTAAAACGCACAGATTTAACCCTAACCTGCCCGATGCCTGGTTGAATTTTAGAGCTTTTAGGAGTGAAATGAAAGAGAAAGGAGAAAGGTCGTATGTTCCACTTGTACTGTAGAAATAATAGAGGAGAATAGGAAGGTGCTATGCTTAAACAAATAAATTGGTATTTATTGACATCCAGCACTGCACTATCGAGAATCTCCACTGTGTACCCCTTTTATACAGCGGGAGAACGGATGTTTTCTGCCAATATTCTTAATTATCCACATTTTTTCCCAGACTCTATCCCAGTGCTCCCTGCCAGGACCCGTGCGGGCCGGTGCGCCCGGCAGGACCTGGCAGGGAAAAGAGGGGGGGCACTGGAGGCCTGTGAGCGCCCCCGGCGGCTCCGAGCCGTGTCTGCCCGCGGTGCCCGCCCGCCGAGGGGGTCCTGGGAGGCTCCACGGCCGCGGGGCGAGCGCGGGGCCCTCACGGCGCCCACCGGGGCCGCCGCCCCTCAGCCCGCCCTCACCAGCATGGCGGCGCCCGCCTCCCGGCTGTGGCTGTGCCCTCCCCAAGATGGCGCCCCCGCTGCTATAGCAATGACCTCCCCAAGATGGCGCCCCGTGTTGTGGCTATGGCAGTGACCTCC
>VWZT01008288.1:12560-27582 GCA_013397055.1 Pachycephala philippinensis | reverse complement strand
ACCTCCAATGGATCTTCAGCGATACCCTGTCTAAGGGATTTTTTACTTAAATTTGCATGTAATTGTGTGTGTGTGTGTGTGTGTGTGTGTGTTTTGTTTGGTTGGGTTTTTGGGAGTTTTCTTTCTGTGTATGTTTCTTCTTGAACTGAAAATCCTGGAATTACAAAAGCAACAGAAAGAGCCACTCATTTGCTTCAGGGATAGGTGTTGCTGTAGCCACAACAGCGCAGAGTTGCCAGTGAGCTGGTGCTGTGGAGTGTTCTGTGGTACTGCCCTTAGATTGATCTTTGCAATAAATTAACATCTTCAGACATGACAGACTGAAGGCCAAAGCTCAAGCTGCAGAGTTGCTCAGATCTGCTGAAGGATGCAGGGTCTTTTTTTAAGATGCAAATTTTAAGGATATTCAGCAACCTGGGGATTCCGACAGATACATAGCAGAGGCATATAAAAAATTACTGTCTCCCTGCTAGGAACCTGAATTCTCTTTAAAATCTGGCGTTAAGCCTTTAATGTTGGTATGTGTCATTTGCTCAGGTAACGTTGTAGTTATCCCCATGCTTTGCCAGTGCTCACAGTGGCAAGTTTAACTGTGTAGGAGTTAGGGAAAGTATCTTGGACTCCTGGTAGTGTGGAGCCAGTTGTATATACACAATCCAGGGACTGGTAATAGACTCTCAGAAAAACAAAAATTCAGATGAAAGTCCCCTACAATATTGGCTTTTTTGACACTGGCCACTGTAGCTGAACTCTGAATAGTGAGGTCTTTCCTTTCTCATTACTCAAGCAGAGAGGTAGAAAAAAACATAATACCAAATATAGTGGGAACTTTTTCAACCTGCTTCATATTTTAAGGTATTTAATACTATCTAAGACTGTTAAAAACAGTGCATCAAACAGCCTTTAGTGTCTTCATCGGCAGAAAATTTTAACTCCTTGTTAGGTTTTGTGTATTCGTCAGTTCCCTTAAACCCCTTGGTTGGTTTTACCATTCTTTTTCTACCTTCCTCGTGTCTGCCGAAGTACTGGAAGCTCACGAAGTGATCTTCTACCACCAGGAACACCAAGGAATTGCTGCCAGAATCCTCTCCTTTCTAGCACTGGTACAGAGGCAATTATGAAATCTCTGGCAGTGCTGCTCCGTGGGATGAATGATGGCATGATTGTAGAGGAAACTGTTTGAAGTGTAGCCTATTTATTCCTCCCAGTTGCAAAGATTACATATGCAGTGAATCTCCATATTCATGTCTTCTCTTTTTAGAGCTGCTGGGACTGACTAATGGAGGGGTTGTGATACAGATGTATGTAGAGAAAAATATTCCCTCTATATGAAAAAAGCCCAGTTTAAATCTGCACAGAAGCCCTTGAGTGCTGGAGAAATGGGTCAGAAGGAGCACAAGATACTTACAGGAGGATGTTTGTACAACACCAGGCACCGCAGAAAGAATTGTTCCAAACACCCATTTTAGGGGCTCTGACACATATACAGTATCTGTCCTTATTTAGTATCCAGCTTTTGGTAAAGACAGGTTGGTGAAGCACAGAGCAGCTGAAGAAAGAACTTGAACTAAAGTAAGAAAATTGTTAGTGTATTTTTGTATATTGATACTTGTAATAAAAATTTCAGTTCAGCCATAGACTTAATACAGAACTAGAAGAAAGATGTCCAATTTCAAATGTATTTATTTGAACCTGTAATTTATATTATTTTTTATATAGCTATAGGTGGAGAGGGAAGAAGAACTGTTCTTTAACCAGAGTACATCAGAACCAAGAAAGCCACAATATCAGTGTCTTCTCCCACTCTTGCATTCTTCTCTGGAGTTAGTGGACAATCTAGGTGGAGCCAAGAGAGTTAAAACAGGAAGGCAGTTGCATGGACAAAGTGCAGGAACCCATGTTTTGCTTACGCAGAAGAAATGGGAGACAAAGTAAATTGCTTAGTGTAGATTTTTATCACTTACGAGTGTTTCAGTTAAAGTGGAATATAGTTATCCAAAACTGACTTCTGAACAAATTGCCCAAGAATAGCAGAGATCTGGTTTTGCTAGAGAAATAGCATGTATATAGACACATCAAAATTATTTTTATATGGCTAATATTTTTTTAAGAACCTTATTCTTCTAGAGGTTTGAGCAATGTGACACTTTACTCTTTGGCACTTTAACTAGAGTGCTCTGTGTGTGTGTGGGAAAGGCGACTGAAGATAAGACTGTTTTCATGTTTGGGTTCTGTTCCTCATCTAAAACCTCCAGCATTAAACCTTGCCTGTGGATGTGCAGAAGATACAGAAACGGGGCTAAGTTCAATTTAGGGGCAGTCAAAGTACGCTACCACAGCTTGCTGGGAGGTGGACCAGTACTGCAGACAGATACTCTGTGTGCAGGCTCTGGTCTCATATTTGATGAATTTCTAAATGTGAAACATGATGAACTTCAAAAACACAGAGCCTATAATTCCTCCAGTAATCATAAGTAACCAGAACAGTTTTGATGGTGTGACCTGGTGGCTCAACCTAGGAGGTTCGCTGCTGTAAAAATAGCCCTAATTCTAGTGAAACCAGTTGAGTCGTGCCTGCGTACGGAAAGTCAAAATTGTTTTAACAGTGAGTTTAACTTACTGTGTTCAGCATTTAAGCGATTGTATTTGTATTTTGAATGCACCTGCAGAATAAATTAAAATAATGGATTCCAACAGGCTTGTGATGTAGCTTTTTCAATACTTGTGCAGCCATAGATAGCATTTTTGGGGAGTTATGTCTGATGATGTAGTTCATCTTCAGCTGCATGATAAACAAGTGATACCAGTTTATCTCCTTAAATTTGAGAGCCATAAAGGCTACCTTTACTTAAAAGCTTGGTTTAGACTGAGGAAAATGCCCAGCTGAAATCTCTTGAAAGCTGTGCAAGTAGGATTTTCTCAAGGCTTCAGTTCTAAAAATGTATATACAGGGGCTTTTTTGTGATGAGCCCATGGTTGCTGTGGAAGAACTTTAGTATTTTGGCTTATTATTTACCTTTTTGTATGTTTAAGAAGTGACATATTAACTGTAAACATTAAGTTAATCTGAAACACATGAGCATATAGCACCTGGCCAAAGGCATATAAGTGTATATTGGGTGTGTAAAATAAGCTGCAACATGTATATTGACATGTATTTCAACAGAAACAAAGAAAATCCCTTTATCTTCTCTAGAACCTTCCCTTGTTTGTCTTACAAAGCTGGCATAAAGGCAGTAGAGTTCTGTAGCATTTGACTTCAGTGGAAAGAGTTGTAGCCTTCTGTTGCTGAGATAAGGAAGTGCCACCTCTGAGATACAGCACGCTCTTGTAGGGCATGTATCATGTCACCTTCTGCAAAGTGAGGTAGGAATAGGTATAGAGGCCACTTGGGATCTTTGGAAAATGATTAAGGACATTAATTATTAGAATTATTAAAAGAAAACATTAATGTTCAAACCCATTTCCCAGTGAAAGATAATAGAAAGATGGGAGAAATATTAAACCTATGCCAAATATGAAGTGTTCTCTAGAAAAGAATATATCCTGAAGTCCTAAACCACAATTTAAACCTTGTAACACACTCTGCCTTTTCCAGTCCTTATTGGGCTATGCTGATGAGTCAGTTTTACAGTTCAGATAGGGACTGCTTATCATGGGGCTAATCTTCCTTGGGATTGTGCCACTAGCAGGGAGAGATCACAGATGGTGACAGCACAGGGCAGGAGAGAGCTGTGCATGTTTCATAGCTGACCCTTGTGATAAGAAATGCCACATCTGGATTAAGGAGCCTCAAATACCAACGCATTATCCAGAACTGCCTTCTCCAGAGTTACTTTCTTTAAAACGTTTCATTCAGTGTGCCAAGACACTAGAACAACCTGATAATCCTCAGAAGTTTTTCTCTGATACAGGTAACCTAAGTGGAACTCTTAGAAGATCAGTTACTGCCCAAAGTGTAGCCAGAAACTGACCTTGTTCAAGCCCTCGCTGGACCAGCTTCGCTCTGCCTTGGGATGCACAGGGCTAGAAAGGGCCCTGTAACTGGGCCTTGCTGACCTGCCTGCCAGCACAGACCCCTCTCTGAGGCAGTTTATAACCCTGGAGAGAAAATTATTGTGCCAAGATTGCTTGACTTTCTCAGTGTGTCAGTCTGAGTGCTGCTTGCAGTTTGGGTTCCAGTCGGGAGCACTGCAGCTGAGGCACTGGTGTTACTAATTCCAGCTCCAAGGTGCACTGGGGATGTGCGACAATGCACAAGGGGGTGCATTTGAGCAGCCTCACTCAAATGTGAGTTTGTTCAGTGCGTGTTATTTGGGCCATATAACCCCTCCTTGTCTGTATGCCTAACAGGATTTTGAGCTCCTCACAATTTGGAGGAAGGAGAGAAGCTACAGCATGCCTCTTCACTGGAGCATAAGCCACGCTTCCACAAACCACCATCTCTTCTGCACACAGGATTAAGGATGCAGCCTGTATGTGCACAGCCATATCTGCAGAATTTCATGGTCTCCCTGTCTCAATCAGATAAATGAAAATACAATTTTGTATATGCTCGACATGGGCAAAACATCTTTCTGCTCTGCTGTGTGCCTCCCAGCCTACACTGTGGGATTAGAGCTTCAGTGGAAATGAAATTGAGGAAATCTGATGCCCACCACAAGTGCCAAAGAAGGAAGGAGGAGGGAAGAGGCTCTTCATGCACTATTTTTTTAAAATGTCAAGTGAAAGTATAGTGAATTCACCATGGGTGTAAAAATATTGAATCACTTCCCAAAACCACCAGCATCCTTGAATATTTGAGACATAAAGTTTCTGGGATATATATAACATGTCGAAGGAAATAAGTGCTTGAACTGCTGAAAGGACTCATAACTACAAAACTCCCGGGCGTTTTAGAGAAGACTGCATTAGGCATCAACAGAAATGCAGAAATTTGGTAATTATGAGGCAGGATCATTATGTTTAACTCCCCAGCTATCCTAACTCATGAAGAGTTCCTCTGACTTGTTAGTTCTTTCTTATTTCCCATTTTCCTGTTTGTCTGAAGCGCACTATAAAACCGGTGTAATGTTACGCTGTGTCACGAGCTCCCACTCGGCTGTTTGAGGCGCTATTTCTGAGAGGTCAGCCAAACGCAAAAAACCCTTGAGCTCCAGGGGGAGCTCAAAGCCAGCTTGATACTTGCCCTCTTCTCTCCTCTGGTCTTTCCACTGCCCTTTTCCATTCTGTTATGGAGGTTTGTTCTGTTACAGTTTCATGAAACTGTAAGAATGTATGCCTTGCATTAGCTTGGGAAAAGATTCAGCAACATCCATGGAAGTACTAAATTAGACTTTTTTTCTGGAGCATTGTTGCTGTGCAAAATGTCTTGTAGGCATTTATTTCTTACGTTGATCCAGGATGGAGGGGTTTTGTAAGAGCATCTCCCACAAAAAGGTATGAAGGGACTTCGCATTCAAGCAGTTTGCAAGACTAAAGAGTTGTAGGTGGCAGGAATAACAAGATGCACCAGTACCAGGCAGGAGGGAACACCACTGAGGGTGACAGATATGGGAACAGAGCAGAGAAATAAAAAACAGAAAATCCTTTCAACACCTCAGTCTTGTAACGTTCTCCTTTCAGATACCATGCGCAGCTTTTGGCAACATAGTTCAAGACAAAGAGTAGTCAACTAAAGGCAGAAAACCCATATTCTAGCAAGAAGAGGAGTGTAAGACCTCTGGGGTAAAGGTTTGGTTTGTGCTGCTGAGAGAGGAGGATGCTGAATGAAGGACTACATTAATAACCTTTGGATTAGGTTGCAGAAAACAAATCATTGTGATAGACAAACTGTTAACTGCAGCAAAAAGGCTTGTGACTTTGTAAAATACTTCCCAGTTAAAAGAGTAGCAGAACTAGAGTGTACGAGGAGGTGGCAATTTCTTCATCACTGCAAGTCTTTAACAAAAAGGGAGATAAGCATCTCTCTCACATAACCCACCCCAGGGCACAAGGGAAGCCTGGACAGCCCCTAGTTCTGTACTCCACCACTAATAACAGATTTAGTTTGTTATTCAGCTGCTAAATTTTGAGGGAAGAGGAGCAGGGGAAATGCTGTGCCAAGCTGGAATTCAATCTAGACTTTGTAATATAAACAGTTAATATCCATGATTAGTCCTCTTTATAATGATCACTATTGTTCCTTGTTGTACGTTGAGCATTAGCTGTCAGCTAATAATAGATGTAAGCTTTTCTAGATTTACTAATTTATTTAGCATCAGATCAGTCATGCAAGCCACTTGCTAAAAATAGACATCCCAGCCTCAAAGCATTCTCTCATGGCTTATCAGCATTGCCATGCAAACACACGAGGTACACTGGTCCCACATACAATACATGGAAATAACAAAACGGTCGTTTTTTTCAAGTTCAAATTTCTCTCTGGTTCACTTGCACAGTATCAGAAAAGTTACTACACAAACAGGCTTAATCAGAAGCAAAAGAGTACAGTTAAGCAGACTGTAAACTTCTATTTAGTTGCTTACATTTTTGCTAGCAGAAGAAAACAGTGTTGACAGTACACGATTTCTTACACATTAAGCAGTAAAATAAAAAGTCAGAAACACAGGACATGGAGCTAATTTGAGAGATTCTGCTATTTATATACAACATTCTTCATTGCTATTTATAAGAGTCCAGCCACCACTGCTCTGAGATCAATGAGCTTCTGTAACAGGCTTATAAAATACTTTGTGTTACTAGTCAAAGGCATCATTTTTCTGTTTGTCTTGGAAACATCAGCATATACCCTAACCATCCACCATGCACTATTCTTGTATTAACAAAAGCACCAAATTCCCTCCTTATGGTCTGGTCCTCATCCAGCCAGGAGCCTCCAAATGAGGCCAAGCCCTTAATGTATCACATTTCTTCAGGTTAAAAGCAGTTTAAGCTGATGAGCTCCTTACTGTGGGTATGGAGCATCCAGGCAGCCTCTGCTTGGTACCCCTGGGCTTGCAAGGGTGCGGTGGTATAGCTCCTGGGGACTAACAAACTTCTACCCCCAGGGCAAGACAGCCTCAATGATTCTTCCCTCCTCCTGCTCCCTGACAAGCTGGACCAGCCACCACTGCTGTTTTGCAAGACCATCCTCTCGGTGGTGGACGTGGCAGTGCTGGGTTAACAGTTGAACTGCACGATCTTTCCTAACCAATCTTTTCCAAAGGTCTTTTCCAACCTGAATAGTTCTATGGTTCTGTGACTAGGGTTCACCCTCCGCCTCCCTCCATCTTTCCTTCTCCCTGAGCTACTAACCGTTTCAGAGGTAATTTTCTCACAAGCATAGGCCTCTCAACACCATGTATTCCAAAAAATAAAGCCAAAAAAAAAAAACCCAAAAAACAACCAGACCCCAAAACAGTGTCCCCTTATGGAACATTAAGTAAAATTTTTGCTATTTAATCAGAAGCATTAGCTTGACATCTCATGAGGATGTGGTGTGAACAAGGAAGTGGTTCTTGTGCTCAACAGCATGAAGAAACAGTTTGGGTTAGCTCTCAGCAGTTAGTAGTTGTGAATGTCCTTGTTTCTAATTACTTTCAGTAAAAAGTATCTTAGTTTGTAATTATGGTCTCCCTGAAACCAAGATGGTAGTGATTCAAGCAGAGCAAAAAGGCACCTCTCATGACACTGAGGGCAGTACGTTAATGGTGGCACCAGCCTTGGATGCTCTGCAGAGTCCCTGTCATTCCCGAGGAAAATACTTCTCAGGGAGGACACTGCTGCAGCAGGGTTTAGGAGATATTTCAAAGATATTTTTGTTTAAATATACATACAGTCTATTTGCTTAGTTTCATGAAATGTTTATTGACAAACTTCAGTTTTCTGTAAAAGACTACTTCAGGCCCCATAGCAAGTTGAGGGAGAAAAGACTGGGGGGGGGGAGGTGTATTAATAGTACAAACAAAATAACTTTGATGTTTTACAAATGAAAAGTGGGGTCAGTGGTGAGGTTTTCCCATCTGGAGGAGGCTGTCACTGGATAGATATGTTTGCACTACTTCCATAAACTTGGCTACTGGGCGTGTCAGAAATCAAGAAACTTGAAACCTCAGAATGCACATTTATAGACACTTTTCACTTTATCCTTTGTTGACACAAAGCTAAAAAGGAGCTCTCCTTGGTGTGTTCTCTAGCAGAGTTCTCTGGTGTTTTTGTTGTGGGCGTTTATTGTTCAGTGTTATTTGGGGATTTGCTCATTCATGCAAATTTCACATTTGTGAGTTAACATCATCATGCTTTGGGATCTGAGGTCTGATAGCATAATGCAGACTCCTATGCACAGTTCTGTGGATGAATAAATATGACTCAGTGGCTCCTAGAACATACTGTCTCTGGGACAGATTGCATGCCATTTGCAGCTGTAAATCGAACCCAATGGTTTGTCCTCAGCTTTCGAGTGACCAGAATAGCTGCTTCGAGTCATTCAACATAATAATTTCAATTAGAAGGGCCACCCCAGATGCACCCAATACAGGGATAAGAGTTATGGTCTTTTTTCTTGTTGATGGACTTTCCCTGTGTGTACTTATGCAGATACAATGATTGGCTCCAGAGTTTTGTATTACAAAGCAGATCATTACTTACAGTTCCAGGCAACAAATGGGACCAAGTGTTCCAAACTGACTTTGCAGTTTCTTCTGCCAACACTGTAAATGGCAATGCTGCATAAAACATGATTCTAAGTATATTAACTCATCTAAATATTAAGAAGGTCACTGGTCATAACACACATGATATTTTTCAGAGTTCCTAAGCCTGACTTGTCTCTGGATTGACCTAAACAATGTCTTCCACAGAAGGAAAAACGTGCTGTTGACAAAGGAGCCTCCTGGTGCTGAGGAGCAGAACCTGGCATGGGGCTGTTCTTGTGCCTCTTTGCTCTGAACCCCTCATCCTGTGCCTGCAGCAGCCCAGGTGCCTTCGTCTTCTGTTGGGAAAATAACCCAAGAAGCTGAATTATTTTCTGCATCTGTCTGGCATTTGTTGCACACCACTGAGCTATTTCTGTCAGCCAGGTATAGGCTCTTAAGAAAGGAATGTGAAGGTGCCGGGAAACAGCATGAGTCTGGGAAATGGAGAGGCAAAGTAGAAACACCTCTCCCTGGGTACTAACTGGCAGTGACAAATCACACCGGGGTGGCTCATAGAGAAATACATCTATACTTGACTTATAAAACCCAGCCTATTCTGGGAGCACAAGAGCAGGAGTGAAACCATCTGATGGAACCAAGGGCAACAGCAGATTTGTCACGGCAGAAAAGCTGAAACCTGCCAGGTGTCAGATGGCTCTTTACCCACTAACTGGCAGCTGACAGCCCTTCTTGGGTGCCCCTGAGCCAGGAAAAAAAAGATGGAGCACAAAGGGGAAGAATAACAATGAGCCATTTAGCCATGAATGTTAACACTTGTTCTTGAAGCCACAGTTTCAAATGGAAAAAAAATAAATGATCCCTTTCTTTTAAGCTTTGCTCTTCATGTATCTTCCTATGGGAGGAACTCTGTGCTACTTCATAGGGGCAAACATGTGCTGTTTAATATACCTCGGCCAATAAACACTTTCCTGGTATACAAATAAAGGGCCAAATTGTCAGTTCTCAGTCACACGTGCTGTGGATGGAGCATCACTGGGCAGGGCCTTAGTGCAGTTTGGAGCAGCTTGAATTCATCATGAAATGCTGTGCTTGTGCTGTAACTCCTCTTCAACTCTTGTACTGAGCACATGAAAAGGCAAGGGCACTGAAGTAATCTTTTTCCTGGCTGTGTCTTGGAAGGAGCCAGAGCTGGGCAAAACTCTGTACCACTGTATTTGTTATCTTTCATACCTTGATATGGATTACTGAATTTCATCCAGTGATGATCTATGTATGCCAGACTGTTAATCATAGTTTCAGGTCCAGCTGAGTAATGCTGGCAAGGGACAAAAGATGGCTTATAAGGTTGATGCAACTTTTAATACAGAGTTGGCTCTCACAGATTGTTCAGCAGCCTCTGCTTTTTATTTGATCAATTAATATATTCTGCTTTTTATTTGATAAATGCATATATTTATGTGTTCATGTACATATTCAGATTTTAATCTGTAATTTTACTGCTAAATTCAGAATTGGGCCACTTCAACTATTCCATTGTATTCATGCTTCTGTACTATGCCTATTCCCACAATATTTGAATGCCTTCCAATGATAACTAAGTTCATGACTGAATTCATGTTCTCTTTTCCACTCTGGAGGAGCAGAAGAGGATGTAAGTATTTGCTGAATTTTTAGTTATATGCATGTATATAATTCTATTCTTATATTAGTTAGAGGACTCACACTTCAAGGGATGCTCTTCACTGACCCTCCAGCAATCTTCACTGACCCTCGAGCAATCTTCATTGAATGACCCTGGCCAGAAGTTTTACCTCCCAGATATAAAGAATCTGCAGTCTTGCCAGTAAAAGTTTATATATCTTCTGGAACTAAGATCATAAAATCACAAAATCACAGAATGGGTAAGTCTGGAAGTGATCATTGGTGTGGTCATCTGGTCCCACCTCCCTGCTCAGACCAGGTTTCCTAAAGCACATTGCACAGGATTGTGTCCAGGTTCTGGAATATCTCCAGTGAGGGAGGCTCCAGAGCCCCTCTGGGCAATCTGTCCCAGTGTGTGGTCACTGTGCACTAAAGAAGTTCTTCCTTAGGTTCAGGGGGAACATCCTGGGCATCAGTTTCAGCCTATTGCCTCTTGTCCTATGGCTCGGCACTGTGGACCAGAGCCTGGTCCATCCTCTTGGCACACTTCTTTCAGGCATTCCCATACATTAATGAGGTCCCCTCTCCATCATCCCTTCTTAAGACTGAGCAGGCCAAGCTTCCTCAGCTTTTCCTCAAAAAAGAGCTGCGCCTGTCCCCTCATCGTCTTTGTAACCCTCTGCAAGCCTCGCTTTAGAGCTCTGTGTCTAGACTAGGCAAATATTTAACTCCTGTTTTTTTCCCTTTTCCGTCCTTATTTTCTGCTTATTCTGCAATGCAGCTGATGATTTTTGTTCAATGAAACATGGCATTTTGCAGGGGCTTATCAGGGAATTTTATATAAATTTCTTTATACAAAAGAAGAATGAACTCTCACTATTTATGTTCCACCTGAACTAACTCTGGTAGGGAGGAAAGGACATTCTTTGAGGTATAACTGTTTTATAAAGTAACCTTAAGGATGTTCTGCCTGTTTCTTTGTTACCTTTGTTATCTTTAGGACTTGTGTGTACCCCTGCCTCTGGTCTCTAGGTCTAAATGTGCATCTTTCTTGGTCAGCCTCTGATAATTTTTGTTACATCAATGCCATGCCTCCATAAGCTATGTGCTCATAACGTCAGCAGCAACCAGGTTGGCTCAGCCACACAAAACTGAGTTCTTCACCAGGAGAAACAGCCTCTGCACAAGCCTGGGGTCAAGGCATTGTGCTGACGCTTGTGTCTGTCATTTTGTAAGAAGGCAACATGCAGGGCACTGTGCAAGGATCTGCGGGGAATCCTCCACCCTACACTTTCATACGCTGCTCTTAAAACCCCAGAGACAACCCAGCATGTGTGCAGCAGCAGAGGGATATTTATCTAGAAACAAGGGTTTATTTTCCAGAGTCCTGCTGCATTTGCTGCTTGTCAGATACGACTGTCCTTCTGCTAGAGTTGGACACTTACAACTCCCAGTATTATCTTCCCTTTCCCTGCTGCTGGGCAGCAGAAAATGCGGTGTTGTCTTCACTCCTCCCATGGCTGCCAGCTCTGTCTGTGTTCCACTTGCAGTGTGAGTTGTAGGAGAAGGTGATTCATTTGGAAAGTGCTGAGGCCTGGCTGCCAGTGAGCCACGGCCTCCTGCCACCTGGGACTCCCAGCTGGTCTGAGCCACCTCAAAAAACTTTTTGGTTGATGCTTTTATCCTGCTCTGCTACCACACAGCTTTGTCAGAGCATTTTGCTTTATTCACCAAGGCAAAGGGACTGCTGGGCAGTTTTTGTCACTCCATATGCCCAACAGCCTGCTCATTTGTGGGAACAGAGTCCTTAGTACTCTTCTTCTGAAGGCCCCGTTGTATCCAAACCTTTTTCCTTGGTGTTATTCTGCATTCAGGAGTTTGATTACAGTGTGTCTGCCTCTTTACAGCATGTTTGCATACAGTAAAGTACAAATTTCAGCCAACAAACCAGCAACAGGCTCACACAGTGTAATCTACTATGTCACCCACAAAATTGCAAGCAAAAGTGTTTGAAATTACAGGAAATCTGTTCTATTTTGGAGGGAGTCTTTCTGAACCTGGGAAAACCCTGTTGTTGTGCAAAGGCAGGACTTCCTTAGCCATTGAACAGCCATCTGATCATCATCCTAGCTCTCAAATATTAGACTACAATTGGCTAGTGCTGCAATCTTCTTTTAAAGGAAAAGTTCTGCTAAGTTCAAATACTTCAAAAAGATTGCAAGGTTTCCTCTTTTGTACTTGAAGGACTTTGTTAATGTGTTAAATATTCTAAAAAATTAAAGCTTAGGGTTTCAACAGAAAAGAGCCCAAATAACTTTCTACCTACCTTATAACCACAGATTTGGAAACATCTGATCTATCTCCGGTAGTTTTCCAGTGTGTTCACATTTTTCAGCCACAGTAAGACACTGATGTTGCACATCCCAGTTTGAACTGCAGCAGATGCCACCGGGATGTGATTTTTCAGACAAAGCCAATGCAGGTAACACTCCTGTCTTCCACTACATGCATACACCCAAGTGCTGTCATAAATATATCAGCCAGGCACAGTTCTTTACTGAGTACTGGTAGTCACAGACTCAGCACAGACATCCTGGTTACTTAATGTTGAGTATGATAAAAGAAAACAAAGCAAAAACCAACTGAAGCCCCAGAGCCTTTATACACAAAATAGCTGCCTCTGAAGATCATGATGTCACAAAGAGGTCTCCTGTTGGATGCTATCAGTTCATAGTTAGGATATGCTGTGGTATAATTTAGCAAAAACCACCAGTAGAAATCAGCTGGGACTGCTTTTCAGCTCAAGAAGCCAGGCCTCAGATGAAGGAATTTATGCCCAAGCTCTCACAGATGTGCATATCTCACAGAAGTGCACAGCCAACTCCACTTCTGCAGGTTCGAAGCAATCATCCTAAATGAAGGATGAAATCTTACAGAAATCCAGCCTTTCCCATGAGACTTCCCAACTGACTGAACTTGGATGACTTTACCACAGAATAAGGGGGCAGAGTAAAGTAGCTGAGAATCGCATTTTTCCTGCAGTGACCTCAAAGGCAGTAAGACAGAGAGTAAAAAGTGAGACAGGTGGATGTACTTATGATCTTCTCCAAAGTTATTAATCTTGCTGTACTTGTTTTCAAGGGAAAAATCTGTAAGTGTCGTGTTGGCCTGCACATAGCTGCCATGCTCCCACCAGCTGTTTCAGCTGACCTCAAAGAGTGTCCCTTGTAAAATGAAGGGATGCATGTATTTTAAATTTCAACCCTGCTTAGTTAGCAAAACTTTCTGTACAAGTTCAAAGAGTTCTAAGAAATGGATAAAAAATCTCAAGTATAATAGATTCATTAGCATGCATTCTCACCCAGTAAAGACAGGATCTTTAATCCTCCTTTATATATTAATTTAGAACACATTTTATTTATTAAATCTACCATACGAATAACATTGTATTATCCTTTAATTTCATCAGGAAATGTAATTATCGAATGTTTTATTAAAGTCTTGCTCTTTTCAGTAGCTGCTGTATTTTTTCAAGGCAAGTTGTGCAAGGCCTAACAACAACATAAAAACAATTAAAGCAAAAGAGGAATGATGACTGTATTAGGATGTTAGGTAACTATTAGTATTAAAAAGTTTAACAAGCACAAATGACATTTTTGTACATCAGGTTCTTTTTGCCATTTCTGTAATATATCAGTACAATAGTCACATGCTGTCAAACAGATAACAAGTGTAAGTGGTCATACACACTGATGCACGTTAGTTTTTCGGTTCCTATCAATCACATTCAACAAAAACATCAAGATAGCTGAAGAGCCTGACCCTACTTTTGCAAGCTGATTGATGCACACAGCTGCTAACTCAAGACACACGAGCTCTGGGTGGATGCAAGATCTGTGCTGGTGGATCACATTACAGGAGGGGTCCTTTGTTAGGAAAATGTGGACTAATTACAAGTGGAAACTTCTCACTCATGAGGTTAAACTACCCAGGAACCAACTAGATTATACTACTTGCTCCCAGACCTTGCATAAGAGTGTTTCCCCAAAGCAAAATCAGTAAGTTGTGGAATAGCTTCCTTCAAGCATTTACAACTTATTTAAATGCAGATTATTCCCTTAGGGCCTATAAAATGTCTTCTAGCTGCAGAGTTTAGAATTTTAATGAATAAATATAATGGTATGCCAAAAATTTGCATCTACTCTAATCCTTGCTTAGTGTATGGTTTTGTTTTGCTAAGACTTTACTATAGAATGAAATGGCAGAAATCTGAGTAATTTTGGTTGTTATTAAAATACTGTATATAAACAGGAAAAGTCAGAATAAGGCATTCTTAATGCAAGCTTGAACAATGTACGTTTTCATGCCCAGTGCAACTACCATTTCAATTTCTTCCCAGAAGTAGTGGAATGTTGGTTTTTTGCTTTTTTTTTTTTTTTTTTTTTGCATGTAAATCCCCAAATACTTTTTCAATTTTACAGATAAAAAGCATTATTTCATATATCAGTTTTAAAAGCATTGGTTTGGTATTTCCTTCCATTTTGTCTGCCAAAGGACTATGAACCTGGAAGGAAATAGTTCAAAGAAACTCACAACATAGATAAGACACCTACTTCCATAAAACCAAACAAAATAGCATTTTGTTTCAAATGTCACCTAGGAACACTAGAGATGAAGTATGCACATTATGGTAGGTAGTTAATAATCCCCATGTTTTCACCTGCCGGTATTACTGCAAATTACAC
>VWZT01008284.1:20254-88330 GCA_013397055.1 Pachycephala philippinensis | reverse complement strand
GGACTGGTGGGCGGCGGCGCGGCCGGCGGGGGCAGCGGCGGGGGCAGCCCGGGCTCCTCCTCGGGCGGTGGGACCCAGCGGCAGCGAGGCGAGGCGGAGCGAAGCGGCCGGTCCCGTCGGGAGCACCGCGGCAGCAGCGGGCGCTCCAAGGAGCGGCACCGAGAGCATCGCCGGCGGGGAGAGGAAAAGGCGCAGCAGGAGGGGACGGCGGCACCGGGCCGGGGGGCATCCGAGCCCTCCTCGTCCTCCAAATCCCGCAGCCGCCACAACCATAGTGGGAGCCAAGACCGGGAGGGACTCAAGAGCAGCAGCGGCGGTGGCAGCGACGGCCGTAGGAAGGGCTCCCTCGCCTCGCCCAGCAGCGGCAGGAAAGACCGGGAGAGTAAATCGCACCGGAGCCGGACTAAAGCTGCCAAAGAGCCGCCATCGGCTTACAAGGACCCTCCGAAAGCTTACAGGGATGATAAGCCCGAGCCCAAGGCGTACCGGCGGCAGCGCTCGTCGCCCAGCCCCGGCCGGGATGACAGCCCTCCTCTGCACCGCTCCTCGCAGAGCCAGCGCAGCCGCAAGTCGCTTAGCCCGGTGGGCGCCCGCTCGCCGCTCAGCCCCTACAGCCGCCGCCGATCCCCCAGCTACAGCCGGCACAGCTCATACGAGCGCGGCGGGGATGTGTCGCCCAGCCCCTACAGCAGCTGGCGCCGGTCGCGGAGCCCCTACAGCCCCGTTATCCGGTGAGTCCGGGCCCGGGAGCGAAGGTGGGATGGGGAGGGGGCCCGGTGTGTGGAGGAGGGAAGTAATGGCTGGGGCAGGAATGCAAGAGAGGCCGGAGACGTTTGCATCCAGCAGCAATCCCTCTCTCTTGCCGTTTTGCTGCCAGAAAGCTGGGGTGGGGGAAAGGGGAGAGGAACAAGTACAAAGATCTTCCTGTCCTGTCTCTCGGGTGGAAAGGGAGACGCGGGTGTCTGTAACACTTCTGCGGCTAGTTTTTCTCCGTGGGAGACCACCTGGCTGGAAAAAGGCTTTTAAATGGGTACGAGAACATTTTCAGATGAGAGTGACTGAAGGAAGATGCTCCTTTGAGGACAGGTTTTCTGAAGGACCAATTTTGATTTTTAAATCTTTACTTACAAAGTACAGACGTTCTGTGGTACATTTTTATGTATCCTATTCCCGGGTAAAATAGGATGCATATTGAGTATATTTGGGTTTGGTTTAATTTGTGCTAATCGAAAGAGAAAACCAGCTGACAGGCAATTTGTGTTTACTAGTGTTTTCTTGTTCTTTTTAGAGGTCTATAGAAGGACTTGGGCTTTCTGCTTTGCTAGAAAATGGAGTCAGTGTCAAGTTTTGATAAATTGTCTTGTGCTTTACATAACCTATGAAAAACATAAGCTCTTTTCCTAGTAAGGTTGTGCACGTGTATACAGTTAATGTATGCTTGCAGATAATTTTTTTTTCAGTGTTAATGGGAACGCAGGTCAGCATTGCATGAGTTTTTGAATTTTATATGGAGAGGAAGTGTGGGCTGTATCTTTCTAATCAGATGCAAACCGTGTTGAGGAATTAAAGCTCTTCAGAATATTTTAACTTGCAGAAAAGTACACTGGGAATTTAAAAGTATCTGCTTAGTATGTGTTTATAAGCGAAGATTTTTATTTTCTATGTTGGAATCTTACTATTGTCTCATTGTTTGTAGGCCTGCTTAAATTTATGTCGGACTTTAATTTTAAATGTATCCAGCAATGTGCTGTTCCACTATCTGAGAACTGTTCTCTGGTGTTTTTAATAAGCACTTTGTGTTGATCACCATTTGGGGTGTCCTGTAGTGTATCCAGGGAACATAATGAAGCTGTTCTATGTTTCACTGGCTCTTGGTGGAGTCTGCTGTCCTGGGTGTGCATCAAATACTGTTTAAAGAGGGAAGTAACAAAGCTGTGTCCTGCTTTGTTCAGAGGGATAGAGCCAAAGTGCCTTATCCTTTCACAATAGTGATTGTCTAAAAGTTTGGTTGTATGGAATAATTTTGTAAGCAGTAGGGTGTTTCAAGAGGAAAACACTGCAATTGCTCTGAAAACATGCTGTTCTTCTGTGAGAGTCTGTTACAAGTGGTTAAAATACACTTTAAAAATTATTTGAATAATTAAATAGCAGGAATTATTATGTGCATAACTTGATTTAAATGCACTAGGAATCAGATTGTTTTCTGTAGGTGCATATATCCTGGAATAAGAAAGCTAATAATGATGCACAGAATTACGTATGTGAGGTTTGCATTTAGGAATAGCTCAGCATTTAGGAATAGTCGGATTGACAGCCCAGTTGAGTTCAGGTTTCTGTCATAGGCACTGACTGATTGAGCTGTAGTAGAGTTTTGTAGGAGTGGGGTTTTTTTCTGTTGGTAGTGGGCCTGTGGTTTGAAGCATGAGAGTTTAAATCTCCTGATTTTGGTATTCTCTGTGGTAAGTCTTTCTTGAGCCTCCAGATCTGTTTCTAGGAGTTAGCTTTGTGACTCCCCGCCTTTCTTCCTCCCTCCAGTTGGATTGTAATTTGCGTTCAGTTTTTAACTTCGTACAGACAAATAAATGCAGACTGTAAGGTTTACGGGAGAGGGATTGGAATGGCCAAGTGAAAAGGAGAGGTTTCTGTAAAGAAAGGTGTGTCCTAATGGGGCATTCATTGCAAAAATCTCACTTTCTTAGAAAACAAAAGAAACCTAAAGTGTGAAGATAAAATCAGTTGTTCTTAATGCTTGCCTGTTGTGGAGAAATGAAAACCAGCAGTTTTTCCCTTCCATACAGCTAGTGATCATAATGTGTATTGCAATGGCAGTGGGGAAATAGAAAGGAATGGGTTTATACTTTTTTTAACCATTCAAAACTGTCATAATCACTTTTTGCTTGACTCTGTAGTACTACAACCAAAATGCTGAACGTTTTTGCTGTCCTGTTTGATATTGATATAGTGGCCTTAGACTTGATAGAATATTACAGTTTCATGAAGGCAACAGCTTCTTACAGCACCTGTGTTCTTCATCTGGATGATTTAAAGGCTTGATTCTGGGCTTGTATCCAGCTGTAATGATGTCCAGACAGTAGGAACTTTGTTTGTGACTGCGTATTTCAGCCTGCAAGTCTTTTTTGCTCTTTTTGTTTTATGTCTTATATATGTGTCTTCTCTAATGTTATGTAAATTACCCAGGTATTTTGGTATGTAGAAAATGATTACGAAGCAGTTCTAGCATGCTTGGAAAGCCCATGTGTCTAGTGGTGGTTTTTTAATCTAGGTGTCTGAGCTGCTTAGGGAGAAACTTCTAGTAAACAGCTGTAGAGAAACAAGTGAAGTCAGCTTTGCTCGTTTGAAGCAGCAGCAGCAGTGCGTTGCTGTGGGGTTTGAACTGCAGTACTGACTTTGCTGGTTTTAGGTGGTGTTGTTTGGCTGTGGGTTCTGAGGGGAAGCAAAGACACTGGATATGTGTTCCATACTTGGTGATTTCTCTTTGAATGGTAGACTAATTGCCTTTTCCATTATAATTGCAGGAAAAGTTTGTGTTTTGGATAAACTGATTGAGCTGTATTCACTTGTCAGACAAAACACCTTCTCTTGCTGCTGGTGGATTTGTATTACTCTATTTTCTTGTGGATAGGGTAACACAGCTGTTCTAAAATAGCACATGCATATTTTCAAAATGGAAATTCTTCCAAAAGTATGAGGTATTTGTTTCTCTACTGGTAAAAAGACTGGATTAAAAAAAAAAATTCTCAGCCAAACCCCATGGTTGACAAAATAAGCAGACAGTCTCTTGCTTCCTACGATTTCATGCTAAACTAGTTTCCAGAGAACTATTTCTTGTAACTTGAGTCAGGTCATATGTTATGTGATCATGCATTTAATTCAGTGAGCAGTATAGATGAGTAATTGCATTTTTCCAAATGTGGATACACCTACCCATCTGCTTAGATAAAAGTGGATGGGGCATTACTGGCATAGTACTACTATGTGCATGGATGTTGCTTATAGGAAAGATACAAGATTTCTTTTCTTTTTGGTACTATAGTCATCTTAGTTTGTATTGGTAGCTAGTCTGTAGTAGTGAGGCTCTGCAGAATATGGATCATTTATGTGCAAAATCACAACAAGCTTAAGAAAACAGTAAAATATATATTTAGCTAGTAAATGGAGAAGCCATGGTGCCATACACTGATATGAAAATAACTTTGATTCCAGTAATTCTACTACTTTTGAATTTAAAGGATTAAGAGAGAGTTTAACTTTTCCCCCCACTCTGATTAGTGAAAATAGATTTTTTTTTTTTTTTTTAAATTTAAAGCTCTTTAATTTTGTTTAGTAAAACTGTATTTTGCAGAATTGAAAATGGGCCACTCTAGGTTTTCACTGTTTGGAGTAGCTAATTTTTCCAGTGCACATTGCTGGCCTTTGCCTTTTGCTCATGTACCTTTCCTTTTCAATATTGTTGCTGTTTCTTTCCTTATTTGAAAAAGGAAACTTCATTTGAAAAACTTAACTTCAAATGTGTTTAGAATTTAGATTTTGAGTTGATTTGACCTTTCGCTGGTTGATTTCTTTGTAGGCCAAGTTCTCATATGAAAATAGAGGGTTATAAAGCAGGTTCAGGAAACAAATAAAAGCCAAGCTCAGTTTTCCAGTATGTATTGGAGACCCTTTTAAAGATTTACAGTTTGAATCAGTAAGGGAGGTTATGTAGTCTTCATGTACAAAGCAGCTGAGTAGCTGGTTGGTTGCAGAGTCGCATAGAATGTAACCTTGAACTAGGGGCTAGAGAAAATAAACAAAATTAATGAATAAGGTATCAAGTGAAAGAATACTATTACTGTAATGGCTTAAAGAAATGAACTATATGTTTGCCTGCTAGAGCAACATGGAAGAGCTATACTATGAACTAAAATGTTTTGTCTAGGTGATTTATGTTACCAAGGGATTGTAAATGTCTTGGAAGGTCTGCAGTGGAGCCAGTTGATTCAATTTAGGTCTCTCTTTTCAAATACACTATGACCTTGCTGTGCAGGGAAGGATGGCAGTGGCAGTCAATAGTCCAGCATTACCTGCAGGTTAAAGAAGGAGCTGGGCTAGAGTGGTTGCTTTAACCTCCTTTGGACTGTTAGGTTTCTTGGTCCTGCCTTCATGTTCTCATTAATCGGTTTGTGTTACGCCTTGTCAAAAAGTTGCTGACAAAGTTAGTTTGCTTGTTCAGCTCACAGAGCCTTATGTATTTTGACTGTAAAATTGTTTGCACTTAGATAACGTGTAGCTGGCCACCAGCATGAGGGATTTAGCTTGCTCTTGAAGCAGTTAAGAAGAACCGAGGTTTTCAGGTTTAGAAACATGAGAAGGTAACACATGATCGTTCTGATTTGTCAATAAAATGTAACTTTTTTTTAGTATTAAGGGGGTATTGAAAGGGGACAGAAAGAAACACCTAGAAAAGTAGCATGGCAAGAAAAACTGTGTAAGCTGAATGAAGCGTATTCCTGGAAATCTGACGCGGGTAACAGTTTTCTTTCCTCTCTGGTTTCAAATATCAAGAAAGTAAACGATAGCACTCTAAGCTACTATTTGAAGTTCTTTCATTCTCTGCTCAAGAATATAAGTGGTATTATATCAGTAGACTTTTTTCTTTGTTAAATTTATAAGTAAATTTACTGTTTGGTAATTTATTAGTGAGCCAGTAAAGTGCAATAGAATGTTGCCTATCAGGAACGAGAAATAGTGTAACAGTTTTGAAACCTGTAGTTCATATCATTTTGATCTCTTAAGTAGTTTTTTATAAATTGACTAAGTACATTGTATGAAGCAGAGAAACAACGAATACCTGTTTGTTTTATGAAATGTTGGGTACTAGGCAAAACCAAAAAAATAAAAAGAAAGAACCGTGATGCCTAAACCAATTTTTTTTTTCCCGTGCTTGAGGGGAGGGAAAAAAAAAAAGGCATTATTTTTCTTGTTCTGAAAAGTGGAGCTTTGGTTTCAGGGTGACTTCCTTACTAGTGCTTTCTTCCTCTATCACTTTATTTAAATCTGCCTCTTTTCCTATGTGTTTTGTAGATAATGTCTTAACGTTTTGTTTTTGTTTTTGTTTTTTACTTTTATTTTATAGCTATAGCTAAAATGTAGTTTCTTCCATGTCCCTTTGCAGCTAATCTAGTTGTGTTCCAAGGCTTCTTTGTTGCCGTCTCTAGGGAAGAAACAAAGCAGCTTTAGAACTTATCCTACTGATACTTATGGTCTTCAGGCACATCAGTTTTATTTTTTCTTTTTCTCCCCTCCATATATAAAAACATACTGAAATCTGTATGTGGCTCATAAGGGATTTTAAAAGTGTCATGAAGTATGGCAGTTTTCCTCTCTGCAGGGATCTACACTTGTCTGAAGTGAATTCAAGATGCTGATAGAAGACTGTTAATGACTTTAGTGGCAAAGGTACTCATAAATGGGGTAGAACTTCCGGGTGCAAACAGTGAGAAGCATCGAAGGAAAGTTATCTTCTTAGTAACTTAGGCTTCTTAGTAGCCTCTCCCCTTGTGTGTTACCAGCACATGCTGATGCTTTTGTTTAAGAGAGTGAAATGTGGCCTTTAGGTTTAGTAAACTTCCTGATCTCTCCTTACTTTAGGAAGAGAAATTTGAAGTTCATTGTTCAGTGTATTTGCTGTTTGCAGTGCAGGTCTGTGCAGTTGCAGCCACTGTTCTTTTGTTCCTTTTTACTGTGTTAAAAACAAGCTGCTGACTACATCTGAAATAGGTGTCAAATGTCAGATAAGGCATTTGATATGTATGTGTATGCATGCACACACATTTTATAGAGACCTGCTGGAAGATTTAGGCTTTGTACTTCAGATGTCTCTCCTGGTGTTTTTTTCAGGTTCTCACTAAGTGGTCACTGTCCTATTAACTGGTAGACACTGGCTGTTGTATGAGCCCATTTCTGTGCTGCTGTGACTTCATCTTTTATGTCAAATGTTAGGTCTGAACAGAGTGAGCTGGCTGGTTTTATTATGTATAAGGCAATATTTCTCCACTCTGAGTGCTGTATAAGCTTTTGAGGGAAAGCTTGTAAATGTGTCCATATATTTGTGTTTGTGCTATTTTTGTAGGTGCAAACTTGTACATAAGTTGTCTGGTCTGTTGAAA
Organism: Pachycephala philippinensis; assembly: GCA_013397055.1. NCBI lineage: Eukaryota > Metazoa > Chordata > Aves > Passeriformes > Pachycephala > Pachycephala philippinensis. The sequence continues at coordinate 81,164 of VWZT01008284.1, read as the reverse complement.
CTTCTGAACTACACAGATGAAAGAAAGTGATAGTTGAGTGTTTGAAAAGATTATTAGGCTTATGAACACAGCAGATTTTATCATTGTAACTTGAATAACTATCACTTTGACAAATCTGCTTTTTACTTAAAATTCAGGATTTAGTTGAAAATGTTAATGTTTTTGCTGTATTCTCTGGAGTCTAGCTCAGTGGTTCAGGTACAGGAAGGGATTCTTGCTAAGGTTTTTGGGTTGCTAAAGGTACTATATATAGGTAATATAATAGCTTTTTCTGACATAAATAATAAAAAAATTCTGGAAAAATTAAACCACTGCAGAGATTATAAACAGTCAACATATTTCATAACTAGGCTGCTATCATTTTGACTCACTATAAAGGGCTGTAATAGGAACTGGCACTGAAACTTAATTATTTGTGTGCATGCGTAGCTGCTGTCTCCCACATGAAAACGTTACGCGGTTGTCATGTGGAGTGTGAAACCCAGGATGGATGATGGTTGGGTTTGGTTTTTTTTAGCTGAGATTGCATAAATTCAAGTCCCAAACTCTCTTGACTAGTATTGGTAAAATACAGACATCAATCCACTGTCAATTCTTGTTTGTTTTTGAAGAAAGTATAGAAGTTTAGGTTATTTTTGCCCTAGTTTTTCAAAACTGCCTCTTCCTTACTAAGTTATGGTAGCTGGTCAGATGATCAAATTAGTTGTCACTGACTTGAACAGATTTTTTCATTTTATCCTTAGTAGTGAGCTAAACGAACCTGTTTTATTTTGTACCAAAGTGGAGCAGAACCAGTCTTAGAATCAGGCATGGTGTCTCACCAACTGTGTTGTTTTAAGCTGCTACTTCTCTTTTCTAGTGCATGTGAAATTATGTCCTTCTTTCTGTTAGTCACATGATTACTTTCTTTGTTAGGTACCGATCAAAACAAACAAGAAACCCCAAATCATACTTATGAAAGAAATAGAACTCATTTTGAGACCTTCAGGGCATGTTTTAAATTTGGTACAGGTTGCAGTGAAGTACTTGGGATTGAGCTTATGTTCTACAGGTAATTGGAGAGAGTGTCAGTCTGAAATAGCTGATTTAGGAACAAGATGTGCAAAGAAATTTTTTCCAAGACAGGTCAGTGACATCCTTGCAAATGACGCACCATTTATAGAAGTCAGTTTAGGACTAATGGGGGCTATTAGGTTGTGCTTGATGCTGGAGAAATGTAATTATACTGATTCCAGAGAGGGTGCAGATCTGCAGTAGTAACACCTCTGGTTTGAGATAGTAATTCTTCTCCAAAAGTGAGACAGCAATGTGAGGAGAGCTCTGGTCTAGCATTTACAAGTGTGTGTATTTTCTAGATTTTCTCCCTTCCTGCTACACGATCTTAACTCTGTATAGTGGAATTTTAAACCTTTTTACTTTTACTCCTGTTTGGCCAAACATCTGAAAATTTTCTTTGGGATTTAGTGTTTGGATTTTCAAAATAATAATGAGAAAAATTACTTCAGCAACAGGATTCATAATGGAGCAGAAGTGAGTTTTCAATGCAATTTTTGTGCCCAATATTATGATTTTGATGTTTATTAGACATGAACATTAATATCTCTTTCCTAAGTGAACCAAACGTTAGATTTTGGTTGAAAATTGTTAGAAGAGAATTATGAGGCTTTTTTTAAAATTAAAGGCTTTTAATTAAAGTGTAAAAAACTTTTAGGATTATTATTTTTATTGTTGTTATTACTATCTGTCACTGTTACCCTGCTGTGCCAGAAAATCCTATAAAATTTGCTTCCTGGCATAGAATTAAACTGTGCTAGTTTCCAAGAGTTACCTTCATCTGAGATTTGATTTTTTTTTTCTTTCATGAGTCTCTAGCAAATTTGGATCAATTTCAATTTCACCTGTAGAATTTTAAGCTTGTGCTGTACTATGCAGTGTGCATACACATTGTTTTCAGTCACTTTTTGATTGACCTCGGTGACTTTTTGTCGGGTAAGAGTTCCTGCATTATAAAAGGAAATGAATGTAAATTTAGAAATTAGTTAATATTGCACACAAAAGAAACATTATTGTACTAGATTAAATATTTGTTCAGTTGAAGCATTGAGATGTAATTTCTTGTGTTGATAATTAAAACTAAATTGAATTAATTGTCAGTAAAATTAAATTTGATGTGGGATGGGTAGTCCTCATCATAGGGATTGTAGTTGGCATTCTTTTTGTTTGTTTATTGGGACTCGGTTTTTTTGTTGGTTTGGTCTGAGTTTTTTGTTTCTTTTTGTTTTGGCAACCTCCATACACTGGTGCTGTCTTTTGAACTCTGACATTCTTGTATCTTTGGGAAGTCGTATTTTGGCTATTGCTTGATACATTTTTCTTTGTCCAGCTGATGAATACTGGGTGTTTTTAGTCCTGAGTATGCTTTTTCCTCCCCTTCAAACGATAAGCAAAATAGATTTCCATCAAACTTTAATCAAAAAAATACTTGTAAATCTGATGAATATCGTTGTTATTCTTGGTGTGGTAAAATGGATTAAAACCGCTACGTTTAATTTATTTCGTAACATTACTCTGTGGTAGCAGTGGATTAGGCTACTTTACTTTGTTCCATGCCTTTCAGCTCGATTAATTTTTTTTCCCTTTACTTCTTAATGAAGAACCGACTCAAAACTAGTGCTAGGCACTAGGCAAATTAGAATATCCCTTTGAAATTTTGAATGAAAAGTCATTAATATTAAATGGTACTGTTGTACAGTAAAAGTTTAAGATTGCCCCTCCCCATCCTCATTCTAGGTAATTTTCTTGCTATGATTTTGTAGATGGCTTAGATTTTTTTTTTTTCCTTTCTGATAGTGTCTGCATTCAGATGCAGTTATAGCATAGGCCCATTTGTGGGTTATGTTTGTTTGTCAATAGCTGTAAAAAATATTGGGTACTTGGGCTTTTTGGGAGGGGGGGAGGTTGTTCGTTTTGGTTTTTTTTGAAGTTGTACAATTAGATTTCAAAAAAGGAAAGCTGTCTTTCAGTTGGCTACATTACAGTCTTTAGTATTCCATTTTTTTCTCAATTAACTTATTTTAATGATATTTATGAAAGTGAAAATTCAGAAGTTCCTACAATTAATGCTTCAGTGTTGTTTAGATTTCTCTTGTCTCTCTTGTTGTAATTTTAATTTCATTTTGTTGAATTCTGACTATGTATTAAATTGAGTTTTTCTCAAATATTGTACATAGTGAAGGTGTTTGTACAAGTTGCATACGTTGAGATTTTCTGTAAAGAGAAAAATCTCTTTAAATACTGAGGAAAGCAGAACATTTCTTGCCTTATGTAAGTATTGTATTTCGCAGTCCTGGGAGAGGAGAAACGACATCTAAGAATTTTAATGTTTTCTAACAAAAAGGTGTAGAATCTTGATTGATTAATTGTAGATTTTTATGTTTTTAATGCATGGTTTTTCCTATTTCATAGACTTCTGTTTTTTCTATGAGCATGGTGATAATAGTTGGGTTAAAATATGTAGTTTGTCAAAAAAGTAGATATGCCAGGAAAGCAGCTAGACTTAATTTTACCTGGGTAAATCTTTACTTTTTTGAAACAGGAGATCAGCAAAATCTCGAAGCAGAAGTCCATATTCATCGAGGCACTCCAGGTCTCGTAGCAGACACAGATTGTCTAGATCCAGAAGTCGTCATTCAAGTATTTCTCCTAGTACATTGACTCTGAAGAGTAGCCTGGCTGCTGAGCTGAACAAAAACAAAAAAGCAAGAGCTGCTGAGGCAGCGAAAGCCAGTGCAAAAGCTTCCAATACTTCAACACCTACTAAGGGAAACACTGACACTGCTGTAAGCGCACCTCAAATGAACAATGTTAAGGACTTGAAGAAAATCAAAACTGAGCATACACCTTCTCCTACCAGCAGTGCAAATCTGAAAAATGACAAGGCAAAAGCAAAGGTCTCACTTCCCGAAACAAAAGCGGAAAATAATTTAATTGCAGACAAAATTACTAAACAGAAGCCTGCAGCAGTAAAAGAGAATAAATTGACTGTTGTGAAACAGCCACCAGTCCCTGTAAAAGAGAAGAGCAAACCGAGTACACCAAGTGTAGTAGCCAAGGAGAAGGATCGAATTGTTGCACTACCGACCTCCACACTGCCACCCTTGCCTTTGCCTCCTACACTGCCTGAAGATAAAGAAACTGATAGGTGAGTTGTGACAGAGTTGCTTTTGGGGTTGTTTGTTCCTTTTTATATAATGATTTCTGTTACTTCCTTTGGAAAATATGTATAAAACTGTATGCTAGATCATGCTAATGCATTATTTAATTTGTTCTTGCTCTTCAGTTGTTTAACTGGTGGTTATTAGTGAACTGGAGGAATTTGATCTTAAAAATAATTTAATTAGTTCTTGAAAAAAGAAGAATTTTGTTGAAGAGGAATCTTTCAATAAAAAGTCTACTAAAGAAATCTTTTAAAAACTGCTGGTACATAATAGCTTTGGGACTAATGAAAGGATGAATTCAAGAATTCAAGATTTTAAGTTTGGTGGGAACATATACATACTTCTGGGGAAAAGTTTAATTCAGTAGCAATATGTGAAAATTCTTTGTTTAGCTGGGGTTTGAAGTAAAGATTCTCTTCCCTTTGAAAGGCAATTGTTTTATAGCTGGGCATTATTTTAGTGTAATTTATTTCAAAGATCAATATTATTCTGAGTATGTATAATGGAAGTGAGGTTCATGGCTTGTCACTTGTGTTAATTTTGAAGTGTAAAAATTGGTCTGTAGTGAATAAATTAATTTCTGTGTTCCAAGTGTCATCTGAATTCACACTGTATTAAGTCTGTTCGTAATCGTAGCAGAGAGTATGTGCTGTGATTTGTATTGGAAAATTATGCTGTTAGAGAAATTATTTTTGGTTTTACTGAAGGTCTTGCATGCCTCTCACATGTATGCAAGAAATCACCTCACAAGTAAGCCAGAAAGTTTTAGCTAGAGGTGTAAATGTTTCTCTTGTGTTTGCTAGTAATTTAAGTTTGTATTAGACATTAAGGGTGCATAGGAGGCCTTGGGAAATAAATATAACCTAAAGTAGTATTATTTATATATATATTTTTTAGTAGTAAAAAAGAAATAGTTTCTTGCCCTTCAGCATTAAACTCTAGCAAATGTAATAATGGTGTAGTGAAGGTATGATTGCATTTACGTTTGTGACAAAGCCATCCTCTCTAGGTGAGGATGAATCAGAGAATCCTGTTCTGTGAGCAAGATTTAACTGTTTTAATTAAAAACTAGTCTAACTAGTTTAACTAAATATGACTGGCATTGCAGTATTAATTGCAACAATATGAAATGAGATTTGATATTGAAGCTGCCTGATTGCTTTGGATTATTATTATTATTATTATATTTTAATGGATCACCTGTTTTAAGTTAGCTAAACTGAGGAGTTATGCTACAATTAAGCTGTGGTTCTTTCAGCACTGGGCTTATTGTACTTTCAAAACATAAAACCTACTGCTTGCAAACAGCTGCGTTAGAAAGATTAATGAGAAGTAATATAATGTCTTTTATGCTTTGCTTAGTTTTGCCTATAGGATGTTTTAAACTTCGGATCAGAAATTACAAGTCATGATAAAGCTTAAGTCATCAAAGGAAGATCAATGTTTTTAAGGGCAGAGGAGGGTAAAGGTATTTATCTTGGACTCAGAGTTACTATGGGGAAATTCTGTTAACAAAGAAAGCTTGAGGCTGATGCTATGCAGAACTGTCTGGTTCCTTCTGTAAGAATCTCATAAACTCACAAATGAGCGACCTGAGGGAACATCAGTGTTGCAACCCCACAGTGTAGGTTAGCTGAAAGGGAAAATTGCCCTGGTTGTCAATGATGTGTGTTTTAGCAGACCTGAAAAAAAAGGCTGCTCTTGGCTGTCTCTATTTTCGTGTGCCACTTTTAAAATTTGTTTTAGAACCTTTCATGTGTTATGCTTTCACTCATATTGAAAATTTTGGGGAAAAATTGTGACAGAAATACTAATATATGAACTTCAAAAATAAGAGTTTTTTATTGCCATGACAGTTACATGCACTGTGCTAAGGTGGTTTATTCTTTATAGCATGTTAACCATTATATTTGTGATGAGGGCAGTCTATGCTTCCTTGTGATGCTTCTTTAAAATGGGGCAGTGGCAGTCTGGGAAGTGGTAAAAGACATAAAAGTGTTCCGTTTTCATGGAAAAGCATAGACATACGCAAAACACTGGAATGCTTTATTTGAATATATACGGATTACTAATTGCAAGAAAAGTAAGAAAAAATGTATGCATTCTCCATTATGGGAGTTGGCAATATCTTTCCATTTACAGAAGTTCCTGCTTTATCTATGAAACTAAGCAGGTAGGAAGTTGTAGGAAAACCTTCACAGAGAAGGATGAATAGTGCGATTTGGCAAATGCAGCTAACTTGGAAAATGTCCCCTCAAAGCCTGACTTAAGTTCTATTGATACAGTGACAGAAATTAAAAGAGTGAATACTGTGTGAGTCCTGTAGGGGAGAAACAATTATGTAGTTATATAAAGTTTAGAGGTGGTCGTGGCTTTTAAATTACCGGATATGCAGTAGCTGAACAAATCTAGCTAAACTAAAAGAAGGTCTGATAAAATGGAACCATCTACTTAAGAAAAAAAATCCCGCAGCAGTTATGATTCCCCATTAGAGTGGGAAGAGCATCTCTAAGATCATTGTGCAATTGTTAAAAGAATACATTGCTGTACATGTGTTTGGGGATTTTTCTCAAGCCAGAGATGGACAGTTAGTATCTGTTACCTAATTATGGTTGGTTAAAAATCAGTCAGATATCAGTAACCCATGTCAGAAAAACAGTGTCATTTTTTCATCTGATTTTTTTTCCCACTTGATACGCATGCTGATCACTAGAAATATGTTGAATCTGGAGTGTTTCAGCAGAAGTATGCAATTAGAATTTGTAAATGAGGTCATGTGGACAGCCTTGTAGTGCCCTGCAATGTTAATGTAAGCATGAAGCTCATTATCTATGGAGACCAGTTTTAGAGAGAACTGGATTAGTTAGATCTTCTCTCTTATATGCGAAGTCCTAGTACAGATTTTACCACTATATTTTTGATGTCTGGCAGCACCTGAGCTCTAAATGTTTTTAATAGTCTGGGCCATAAGCTTGGAAAGAAGCTTATGTGGCAGAAGAAGTCTGGCCTGGTAAGACTCACTGTGTCAACTGACCTCAGCTTTCACCAGAAAGGTCTGATTTCACTGTTCTGTAGAATTGTGGTAGTTAACTGTGCATCCTCTAAAGAGCTATTTGTGAGTCGTTTATCCAAGTCCTGCAAATTTTAAGAGCAGAGATTTCAAATATTGGTGCATTGACAGTCTAGAATGCATTTTAAAAAAAAATCTAATAATTTTTCTTTTTATGTTAGTATTGTACTATCTTCAACTTATTAGCAAACTGTGGGTTTTTTAACAGTTTGAGAGAGAATCTTTCAGTGAAGTCAGTTAAAGAAACAGAGAAGAAACTTCGCCATCTGCTTGCAGACTTGCCACTTCCACCTGAGTTGCCTGGAGGAGCTGAGGTACCCAAAAGTCCTGAAGAAAAGAAACCAGCAGTTCAGTTACATAGCAAGAGAAGACCAAAGTATGTTTATTAAACTTTTTTTAAAGCTTATCAAGCAAGTAGAAATGATAATAGTTTCTTTAAAATATATTCTTGTCAAAAGAGTTCTGCTTTTGAATGACGTTTTTAATACTAATGTGTCTTGACTCAAACTGCGTGGTTTATTGCCATGTAATGGTAATAAGACAGTTAACTAATAATGTCTCAAATAATTAGTGTTGAGGGTGTCTTCAAAGTTAAGACAATGCCTAGATATTCTGTCTGTATTCTTAAAAATGTTTGTTGCTTTCTAGAATATGTGGACCACGACATGGTGAAACGAAAGAAAAAGAAATAGACTGGGGAAAGCGCTGTGTGGATAAATTTGATATCATTGGTATTATTGGTGAAGGCACTTATGGGCAAGTTTACAAAGCCAGAGATAAAGATACAGGTAAGTTCAAAAAAAGTAAATGTAATCCTACAATTTTAAATGAACAGGATGGTTTTTGGTTTTGTTTGATATTGAGTAAAGTATGTGGTATTGTGCCCTCTCCTGTTTGGAAGGATTTTAGTTGCTGGTGTGTTCAGTTTTAAGTCTAGCATTTGTTTAAATCAGAAGTTATTGTTTGCTGCATTGGAAAATCATTTATCTGTAAAGCTGTGGCTGAAATCAAGCCGAGTATTCTTAAATTCTGTTTCTTATTTCTTGAGTTTTGATGCTCTGTATAAAGTTGAACTAGTAAAGAAGAGAGGCTAAATATCCTGGGGAAACTAAGTGCCACCCTAGACAGGTTGGCAAACAGTAATGAACTTAGTAAGGGGATGAAACTGTGAAAGAAGCTATGCATAAAACTTGGTCATTGTTGTTTGTACTCCAGTAGTTGCTAGTTCACAGTAGGAAGAGAATCTGCTTCTGTGCAACACAGCCCTGAAGAGTTGCACATGGGGTATTCTTGGGTAACTGACTTTACAACATTATTTTTTAATTTCACGTTAAACTATTGCTGAAATGAGCAAGCAGTCACTACTAGGATACATAATATTGTCACTACTTCTAAATAGATGATCCAAATTCTTTATATATGCTGTATGCTGCATGATTGTTTTATGCTCAGTTAGTAGTTCTTTCTATGACTGCTTGCCCTTTTGGCTTGTTTGTGCATGCTTTGAATGCTGGACAATTTTCTACTTCAGCAATAACTGAATCCCATAGGACCACATACCAATCTTAGTTCCTTCTTTCTGATCTCCAGAAGACTAAGCAAGAATAAGTGTAATTATAATTCCTTCTTCATTCTTTACCTGTCCTTGTCTCAGTTTGGTTCTAGTTGAACTGTCACAGATTTTTACCTCTACCTTGAGAACCTTTGCTAATCATTGTTAGGATCTCCTGGGATTCTCTTCTTTGCACATTAGCATTTTAATCCTGCCATAACCATATTGCCTCTTTGGCAATCTTCAGGTTATTTGTGCATCACAGTCATCTCTTAACCTCCCATAGAAGTTGTTGCTTTCTGCATTGATAGGTCCATACAAATACAGCAAGCAAATCTGTTAGTTTTGGATTCAAATCCTGTGTGGAGAGTGGCATTATGGCCTTTGAGATACCTTAGAAAAAGCTGCGTAATGGGCTTTCAGAGCAAGTGGATGTTGTGTCATGCTGGAATGTGATCTATTGTGAGTGTGTCGTATAAGTTGGTGTAGGGTAAGTACTTTTTAGAACTAACAAAGATACCTGGGCTGTCAATAAACGTCCCAGACACAGCAATAAACTTTCAAGAACAAAATGATTGAGCTAGCATACATGGTCTGTAGGCATCCTCCGTCATGAGTGGATCATTTTTTAGAATCCAGTTTGATCCAGCCCACCGTACAGTAAAACAATACGGGAAAATCTCCTCACTGTAAAAATGGCAGTGCCACTTGTGCTTGTAGAAGGTATACTGATTAATTTGAGAACTCTTTAGTCATCTGCCTCGTATCTTAAACTGCGTAGTATTTCTGGCTAGATATATGCATTCTGACTTGTGGTGATGTAGTAGTAAGAAATCCAGAGCAGTCACAGGCATCTGTCTCTAAAGCTGCTGCTGATAATCACTCTTTACTGGTAGACATGGTGTGGAATACCGGGATATGTGAGTGAGTTGTGCAGAAGGAAGAAGGGTAGCCCTTATAGTGTGTAGCTGAAAATTCTCATTTGTAGTTTTGCGTCCCTATGTGATGCTGATTTCTGTTCAGCATAGTGCTTGGTGCAAGCATCAGGGTTTTAAAAAACAAACATACAAGTCAATGCTAAATCCCATGGTTTGGTTGCTAATCTTAATGGGTTTTATTTAAATTTTCTCTTAGGGGAAATGGTAGCACTGAAGAAAGTACGTCTGGATAATGAAAAGGAAGGGTTTCCAATTACAGCTATTCGAGAAATTAAGATTCTTCGACAGCTTAATCATCAAAGCATTATCAACATGAAGGAAATAGTGACGGATAAGGAAGATGCTTTAGACTTCAAGAAGGACAAAGGTATGTATGCTAACAGGGGTAGCTCTTTCTGGACCTGTTCTTAAAGTGATAGTCTGCTATGCTGGCTTTGAAGTTACGCTGCATTAAAAAATATGTTTGCAAATTATGATGACAGGGGATTTTAATTTTGATTTAAATACTATAAGAAGTTGTTTATTTAACTCAGATATGCCTTTTGCTTATAGAAACATTTTCTGCAAATATTTTGTGGGATAAAAAATGTATTGCTTGATTCTGGTTTTCCTGTAGAGGAAGAGATGTTTGACTCCTTGACACCCATGGATTAGGGAGGCCAGCAATAATAGGAAGCTCTTAATTATAAGGTTTTTTTAACCTTTTTTTTTTTTTTAGTACTTTGTCATACCATTTAGAGTATAGTAGGCTGAATGCTGAAGAGATGTTTTTCATTTTACGCCTTGGTGTTATTTGGATTGTTCTTCGGTTACTTTTTTCATAATTGAGCATGTGTGTTTTGAGGGCTAGAAGAAGAGTACATTAAAAGAATGAAAAGCAAGAATTGTATAGTGGTAGTGTTCTTCACCAAATAGAAGGCATGCAGACTTCTACTCTTCTGGTTCCTTCAGTTTTAAGTCTGTCTTGTTTGAATTACTTCAATCTTCTTAGTCTAGAGAATCAAGCAAACAGAGTAAAAATCATGCAGTGTTGTTGCTTGGTTCTTTTGATATTGGAATGGTATTTTGCCACTGGAGGGATTTCATTTTAGGTCTAGGTGTTACAGACCTATCATTTTGGGGGTATTTTAGTGTCCTGTCGGCAATTTGTTACATAGTTTGGCTTAGGAGAGTGTTTGGAATGTGGTAGCTGTCCTTCTTCCCTGCTCTCCCTCCCTGAATTTCTATACAGCATGCCCAGCAGCAGAGCAGGTAGAAAATGCTATATGTAATGCATGGCCAGCTGAAACACCGGGTGATGTGATAATTCAGAAGGTGGATATCAAGCAGGAATTAGTTTGAATTTTTTTCCTAGCATCTTTAGAGAGTATAATACCTTGAAGGGTGTACAGCACTGACATGCTTTTTTTATTGTGTTTAAAATTGGGAAGTATCTAGCAAGAGGTTCTCAAGAGTTGTGCAGGTTCAGTGGTCAGGCCCCACTCAAAATCCTGACAGTTTGCAACAGCCAGTTTAGTCTTTGTATGTGAATCGTGCACTAAGTTTTAATTAGATCTAACCTACTTGGCTAATGAGACCACACGTAGTCTTGACTTAATACTTAATGACTCATTAATGAATTTTCTTTCTTTCTGTTTAGTGTCATGTTTAGAATTGAATAGTAATTTTTTTTTGTACTTCAAGCTGTGTCTCATTAATTTCAAATGGGGTTTTTTGTCCAAGTCTGTATTTGTGCTTTTGATATTACTTTTGATTTAATTTCTTGTTCTTATTTAACAGCATATTAAAATAACTACATATTTTTAAAATTTACAAGGGCAGACGCTTCTCTGGAGATCCTAGAATATAATTAATTTTTGATAGTTGAGTAAGTTCTGATGGTTTCTTGAAAACATTTGCAGGATATTGAGACTACTGTTACAACTTGTCTGTGAAAAGATGGAAGTTGTGGTTTTTTTCGGGCACTGTATTCTGTATTTCTTTAATGAGTAGTTCATTGTGAGATAGGGATTTATAGCTGAGTTGTGGCCAAATTGTAGTCTGTGCAGGGAATGAATGCAAGTGAGAGGAAGTTTGGTCATTTTCACAGTAAAGTGTTGCAAATGCAAAAGTAGGATGCTTAACAAGGAAGGGTTAGAAAAGTGGTAGTGATATCTTACAACAGGCAGAGCTTACAGTAAAAGCAGGGTGTTTTGCCCATGTGATGAACATGCTTATGCTTAATGTATGTTACATGTTTACCATAGCTTTGAAATATGGCTTGGAAAACCCTGCTGATATCCCACTTGTAAGAGTAGGGAATGAGAACATTTTTGCTATCACATGTTTTTCTAGTTAATATGAGTGAGGTTAATTTTGTTTCTAAGGCTGTGTATCATATCCTGGTGTAGTAGTCATCTGCTTTTTCACTTAAGGCAGTGTGGTGGGTTTTTTTTTTGGTTGGATCTCAGTGGTTTAATATACAGTACATTCAGTTTTCTGACAATAATGTAAGTGTTGGGCCCACTTTACAGTACTTGATTTAAGGATGCTTTTTAAGATAGTAACATTGGACTGCAAGCCAGCAATGGCTCGGCTTGTACAACTTTGTCCTGATATTTTGAGCTGCATTACGTGTTTTTAACTGACATACTCAAAAGTTTGGAAGAGAGAGGATTACTGGTTCCCCATGTTAAAGTCTGTCTTAATATTTTCAATATCTTTCTATTTTCAAAGAAAACGGAAGAAATTATGTCCGTGTTTTATCCTGGCCATCTTGCACTATAAATTTAAAGACAGAACAACTTTGATAGATAGTATTGGTTTTATTCTTTCTGTACTAACTATTAGAAAAAGAAGTGTAACACATTGGAGCAGCGTGTTATAGATTTTCTATGTGCATTTCCCTCCATCAATGGAAATAAGCACCTTAGGCAGCATAATTGTGTGGGTTGGGCATATACAAAGCAGAGTGGGTGATACATGGGTCTGTATACTGAAGATCAGAAGTTTTAAACTTTGCAGTCTTCATTATGCATGAGGCATGCTTGATGATAAAGTTGGAGAACGGTATTACTGATTACTAATTGGTAATGTAACATCCTAGTTCTCAGGCACAATCCTGACAGGTAATATGTATATGTTGGGTGTGGCCACAAGGAGTATCCATTTTATATGTTTCTTGTGTAGGCTTTTCTCACCTACCTATCATTCAGAGGGAGATAGGTGAACCCACAAACTTAGGGATGGGAACTCGTGACTCCAAGGTTGTATTTGGTCTTTCGTGTGTTGAGCCACTTTTATCAGTTATAAAATGAATTACTGGGAAAACGCCCTTCTCGCTTTGGGCTGTTGTCAGTTTTGGTTTTTTTCCTTAGTGAGTATATCATTTATATGGCTTTGGTGTATATCTTTTTAGTGTGGGCACTTGAGATGGCTCTTCAGTTCTCAGTTGCCTCTAACAGCTGGAAGATGTTTGCAAGTGCTCAACAATCTAGCTATGGGATTGACATGATCTCTTTTTACTAAACAAATGGAAAATGCCTGACTTGGCTTTTGTTGCTGTGGATGTAAACACAGTAAGTGGTACTGCCTGACATCCCTTCCTCCTTTTGGTTGGGATAGGCATTTTTGCTAAGCTGAGGGAGGATGTAAAACTTGGCATGGAGACCAGTAATAAAAGATCTGGTTAACATTGCAGCTTGGGGGGTTTTTCTGGGTTTTTCTGTGTGTGTGTGTCTCTTATCTTTTTATGTATGTGTATTTCCATAATTAATTTTAAGATCTAAGTTTACTTTAGATTAAATTTTGAATTGATTTGCAGTACAAATTAGCAAACTTTTTTAGGCATGAAGTTGATATTTATTTTGACAGTACTGTAGTACAGGAGGACACTGACTCTGCAGAACATTGTAAGATGACTGACAGGTTACTTTCTCACAGCCGTCAAGGAGTACTTATTCCAAAATCTTGTGGTTTGGAAGGAGTCTGTGATGGAAATCATGTAGTCAACATTACATGGTAGCTAGTTTTGTCTGTGTTTCCTAGGAAGCTGAGTAAAAGCAGAGATCCAAATTTCAGAAATGGCTAATGCCTTACAGTTTGCCTTGGTGCTCCCAAAATAGCTGGTAGAAAATTACCCAAATAGTTTTCATGCTAGAGCTAAGTTATCAGGAATAGCGTGACTGCTTGAGTGATGCTTCCCACTTGTGCTGTACTGGGCTTTGGTCTGGAATGAGTGCAGACCTAATTGTGTGGCTTTTCAACTTGATCCATGTCAAAATGAGAACAATCTCTGATTATTAATCAAAGATTTTTGTTTGTCTGTTTTAAGTTTTTGGTTTTGGTTTAGTTGTTGGGTTTTTTTTTTTTTCTCTTATATCCCTGTATTATGTGAGGAAACAAGGACAGTATTTACTCCAGGGCTTCTGTATTCCCTTGGCTTGTATTCCTGTTTCAGAACATACGTGGAGTTCCTGCACGAGGAAAATGCAGTTGAACTTGAAAGGGGAGAATAACACTGTCATTAAATAGAAACTTAATGTTGGGTGAAAATGTAAAAAAATAGTATAGCAGCAATGTTTTCTTTAGTGTTAAGGTGATTAATTCAGTAGATATGGCTATATTTGTTGTTCTGGAAATTAGAAAATAGATTAATAAAACCTGAGTCGAAAGAAAAGACGAATGTCTATTGAAGGAACTTTAAGGAATTCAAGTGTAAGGAACTTCAAGGAATTGGTGGACAATTTCTTCTTTAGTTTTCAAGTTGTGGTTGATAAAATCCTGTTTAAAACTCTTGGAATAGTATATCATGAGTACTGGAAGAGAAGTGTTAAGGAAGTAGAAGAGTAAATGTAATCTCATATTTAATCAATCAAGGGGGAGAATAATCTAAGTATTGCATAAAAGAAGCTGGAGGAGGCTTATTAGCAAAATGAAAATATTATGGAGTCTCCTTTTGAAAACTGAGTACAGAACAGATGTTGAAAACCTGTTTCACAACTCAGCATTGTACGTACTATGCACTGAACGAGGCGGGGATACTGGGGTTTGTTTTAAGTATTTCTGTATTTCGAGATACTATTGTAATGTGTCGGCGATTGAAATCACGGACCCAGAGCGGCAGGACAGCTGAATCCTTTTTTTATTTATTCCCAGAGCAACCTGGATTTATAGACTTGTACACCAATCACACATTGCCACATCAGCAGCACACCCCTGAATGTCCTTCTGTTGGGTCACCTGTCTGTCAGCTTCCGGCAGGCACTTCCCACCAGGGTCCGGTGGGGACAAGCCTCTGTGCCGCCATGTGTTCCTTTGTGCTGCCGTGTGCTTCTTTGTGTATTCTTACGGTGTTCTGCAGGCACATCCCACAGCCCACAGTCCATTTCCATCCCATCTCATCCTACAGTAATGCATTTATACTAGAATTGAATTTGAATTTGCATGTAATAAGACATTTCTGGTCTCTTGGTTCCTCCAATCTCTATCTAATCAGATATTTTGAGAAACACTGAACACCTTTCCTATGAATTACATTTGGAAAACTTGTTTAAAAGCCATCATCTATGGAGGCTTTTGGGTCATTCTCCCCTGCACCACCACCCTCCCCTCCCAGTCTGAAGCACTTTATCTTTGGGAACAAATGATGTCCTGTTTTGTTGGGTCTGTGTGATTTGAAGACAGTCCAAAGAAATCCAGAGCCTGCCTGTGTCGCAAAAATGCAAAGTGTGTTTTGTTAGGATTTTTTGGCCTCTGAGAAAATCCACTGTTTATTGCAGATCATTAGTGCCATGTGTTGTTGAGTTACCTCTCTTGTACGCATACCTTTACTGCATTTACTCCAGCTCATTTTGTGTTAAGAAACTGCTTCTGTTAGAGCTCCGTGACTTGAAACATATGACCAAGAGGGGGAGATGTGTTAATACTTATTCTAAATTGGTACCTCACTTGCTGAACCCCACTAGTCTTAGCTGACAAAATGGTCAGAAAGGTGAATTTTTCTAAGTGCAAACAAAAGGAGTAAGGTGAAGGACATTTCCGTCCATGTGAATCTCCTTTATTTATTGTGTACCTCCCTAACAGATTCAGCTGCTCTCTCTTATCCCATATTCAGAAATAGACAGCGTTCCTCTTGTTCAGCTGTTCCAGCTGCTGCTCTGTCAACATGTAGTGACATTAAGGTTTTTGATTATCTCAGTAGATGAAGAAAAGTAGATGAGCTGTGTGGTGTTAGCAAAGGAAATGGGGCACCCAGGACACAACCCCTGTGTTAGTGCTTTGTTGCAGCATATGGAAGTGGACTGTAGGCTTTCTCCCACCCCACAGGTGGGAAGTGCAGGTCTTTAACACAACAGCAAGATGAAGAACTTTAAAGTCAAGTAAGTAATTCTGAGTTCATTTGAATTGCATGCACTTTACTGTGAGAGAATTTTAGGTGTTTTTATGACACTGCTTCCCAGAATGGGGACTGGGCAAAGCTAGCATCAAGCAAAACGTCATTTTAAAATGTAACCTCCAAGTTACAAAATGTTTTGCCCTCATAAAAGAAGAAACTATTATTTTTTGTTATGTTTTCCTTTTTTGAGAAGTGGATATTTGTGTGACCTTTGTTTTGTTAGAACTAAAGTATGCTGTGAACTTCAACTCAGACTTAAGCTGTAGTAGGCACACTTCTGCCTATGCGTAGTTCATTAGTGATGTCTTCCATGACTGTTTTCTTCTTCCTGAATGACTAGCTGCTTTCCCTTTTACGGAGGATCAAATCCCCCAACGGGATGAAAAGCGATGAAGATTTGAAATTAGCGGGTGGAATAACGTAATGATTTTGTTGGCAGAAACTACAGATCCCTGTCAGAAACGGGCACCATGTTTGTCTAGGAATAAATTAACAGGAGTTCCACTTTAGTTTGCTTGATAACTTTTTTGCAGCTACAGTCACTTCCAAATATAGCTCAAGTAATACTGAAAATCAGGTTTGAATGGTAAGATTGCCAAGGTTAGTAGACTAATATTCATAGTTTCTCATAATGAATGAAGAAGACTACCAGTTTTACTTTTTAAAAACAAATTTTAATAGCATATAGGAAATAGGCAAGAATGCACAAGTGTAATGAATCTGTGCATTTGCTCTTGATCTCATAAGGAAGGAATATTTAGCCTTTATACTGTTTTAGTGTATGTTTCCTAATAAGAGTTGCAGAGAATGTAAATAATCAGATGTTACCTCCCAGGTACTACTCTACTTTGTTTATTAATCTTCTCTCTTGTTGTCAGCTTTCCTTCTTGCATGAGGGTACCAATTGTGATTGCTGGTTATAAATAGCAGTGAAAAAATCCTGGGAGTTAGTGACAGAGCAGGAAGTTGCTCAAGGCATGGATCCTACTTTGCATATAAACAGGAAGTCTCTGTTCAGCTGTTCTCACTAAACAGTTCTACAGTCAGTCTTCTTGTCACATACACACCTGCAACTGGCTGCCATGACAGTTAACTTTCTCTTGTACTCCAGAGCATGAAGGTACTAAGATTCACTGGTACTCATTCAATTCTGTTGAGCTGATGTCCTCTGAAGGGCATATCTAGGTTGTTCTGACACTGCAGCATTAATATCAGGTGTTTTGTTTTGAGGCATTTTAAAGTATGTCGTGGTTCATACTTAAGAAGTCGTCCTTGAAGTAGATCTAACAGCAGATTGCCAGCTATTTAGTTTGAAAAGACCAAGATTAGGATCCTCTGTGCTTTTCTATGTTGAACTGGTGAACTGGATTGGTGAACTCAGTTATGCAAATAGTAACACAGCAGACTTTTGATTATTCATAGCTCTTAATACTTCCTTCTCTCCTTGTGAAGTGATGGGATTGTGTTGTACCTGTTTGATTCACCTCCTGTTTCACCCCCTCTGTACATAACAGCAGGGTTATTTTATGATGAGTATTTTGCTTCCTCCCTATAACATACAACAGGACAAAAGGACCTAAAGCAAAAACAATGGACTTCTTGAATGTCTTATGCAATGGCCTGTGGTTTAGCTGATGTATGCTGATTGTTGTTACAAGTTTAACACTTACTGTATGAGTAATCTTCTTCCTGAATAGCAGATGGACCTAGCGTTCTTTTTTCCCTTTTCAGCTAAACAAGAAAAGGAGTCAGTTCATTAGAATGTGGCTCTGTGTGTGTACGGCTTCTGTCAAGCTGACTTCTCTTTATTGCTCCAAGACTTTCACTAGTTTCTGAGTTGAAACTTATTTAGGAACAAGTGTGTAAGGAGTTCTTGTTGGGCAGAAGCTATTTCTAGTGGTGGATTTAAGGAGGTGCTTTTGGAAATGCAAGGTAGACAGACCATCTTGAATGTGGTTCCTGCATTGCTCCCTTCGTTCTGCAGGGGCTGCACTGTTCTGTGTCCCAGGGTGAAGAAGGGAAAGAATGAAGTACTAAAAAGTAGATTGTACTGGGAATGGTTGTGTTGGAGATTGGTTATTGCTGCTTCTGAAGCACTCAGCACTTTCCTTCTTTAAGAGTGCTCATATGTATCAAAGAGCCTTGGCTTTTAACAGCTTTATTGGTAAAATTATACAGGCTAACATGAGATAAGACCGGATTCTCTTGTGCTTAATACATGCATTTGGCAACTTAAAATATGAAGTCTGTCTTTGTAGAGCTGCTGTTACTAGTAGGTTAGTTCTGCTTTCTCATTTTGTCCTGTCTTACAGACATTTTTAGTTTGAGAAGGTCAGGCTTATTTCTGACCCAGTTGCACAGAAATCTTTAAAAAAAATTAATCACTGAGTCATGACAGATGAGCAATAATGCACAATAATGCTTGTACATATTTTGCTTCTAGATTTTTCTCCAAACTTGACATAGGTAATATTAACACAGTTAATTTTTTGTGAAATAAAACGGATGGAGATTGAGAGCTGTAGGGAGAGCACATGTTCATCGAGACTAAAGCACTGTGAGGTAACATTATACTTCTTCTCACAAACATTTGACTAGTATAATTGTTTATATGGAACAGCAATTTATTAAAACTTTTTACTGTATTTCATTCAGCATGAGATACAGCCATGAATAGTCCAGAAAATATAAGCAGTTGTATGAAAAATGCTTCTGATTTTAAAAAGTAGGCAACAGCAATGCTTTGGACTGCTGTTAAATCAGTTTTTCTCTCTGTGTTTCTCCTACCCTTTCCCTTTCTTTTCATAGGTGCATTTTACCTGGTATTTGAATATATGGACCATGACTTGATGGGACTGCTGGAATCTGGTTTGGTTCACTTTAATGAAAATCATATTAAATCTTTTATGAGACAGCTGATGGAAGGCTTGGCCTATTGCCACAAGAAGAACTTTTTGCACAGAGATATCAAATGTTCAAATATTCTACTAAATAACAGGTATGGATATTACTTAAAAGTACATAACAAAAGTTGTATGTTAACAACATCTTTAAATGATTCTTTTAGTCTTCACAGTTCACCTGATTGGAGTCATTAGCAAAACTTATTTTTTAAATTGCCTAGTTTCTTTAAAATCAGTTGCAAAATACTAATCCAGTAATGTTTCTGCTTAACACTGGAGCCTGCAGCTGTATATTGAACTTAATCTGTGTTAAAAGAGAAGACTCAAGTTTAATCCTGCTAAGTGAGAGTATTGGGGGAAACTTATCTGAGTTCAAATACATGAAAACAGAATTGTAGGATGTGAGTGTTTGATGTGTATTCTTTCTGCCATCTCATTTCAAGATCGAAGTGTGGCTAGGCTGTTTCTTCATGATCCTTCTGAGGTCCTCATTATCATCAGTCAGGATAATGCTTTAAAAGAGTATTTGATCAGGCATGTTCAAATGTGCCTTAACTTACAGTTATTGCTGTAATCAAAGGAGGAGCATAATTTGTTTCTTACTACTTTAACACATGGTAATAAATATATTATATTAAATCATATTACTAAGTGTGGTGTTTTTGGTGTGCAGCAGCAGCAAATAAAAAGCCAGTGTGAAGACAGTGGATAACTTCATTACCAGCTGTTGTGCATCATAACCTGGAGTACTAAACCCAGGGAGCAACTATAAGAGCAAAGCTTATAACAGCAAAAAAGGTTATAGTTAAAAAAAGAGCAGGTAGTCAGCTTCTGGGATTTGTTGTCACAGGAGGTTTTCGGGTAGTGTCAGGAGTTTCAAAAAAGATGAGACACATTCAAGGAATAGGATCATTAACACCTGCTAGTGGGAATGGATGTTTTATCATCGTTAACACAATGATTGTGGGTCGTGGTTAAGTATGAGGAAGATGAGCCCCAAAGGGAGTGGGTTCACATGTTCTCCCTAGAAATCTACTGCTGCTGTTGGAGGTGAAATACTGGGCAAAATGGATCAAGGGTCTATTTTGATATGCCAAGTTTTCTCCCAGCTTTCTCCAAATTAAATTTTCTGCTTCCTCTTCCTTTTTCCCTTAGAGCAAACTAACACTAGACTGCTTTCAGCTCTGTGTCCTACTGCAGCCTTGCCAGATTATGATACGGACTCTTAAACAGATGTACACATTTCTCCCCATTACTCACTGTGCCCACACACCTAATCTTATTGCCTACTAGTCTCCAGGGTTAGTGTTTCTCTCTGCACCTTTGGGAACTCAAAAGCTGGGTGTAACCTGACAGTGGGGAAGAGAGTGCATTATGGTAGAGGAGGAGCTTGTTATTTTACTGTGCTCTCCAATCCAGGTTACAGAGTTGGGTGTTCTCCCCCTAGGATAGTGTCTGAGCATCCTTAGATTTTTCCACCAGTAGCAGAAAAACGTGATAGTAGATCAGAATAATTTTAAGCCATTGTTTCAAAAATCCTATTACCAGTTACAGCCTGAAGCCAAACGTGGATTATGTATCTTTTACGTAGGCAACTTCAACAAATTTTTGAGCAAATACGTTTATTTTCTAAATACCTTCTCAGAAATAAGCATGTAAATGTGAGGGGAACATTTCTTTGTTCATGGGCGTTCTCCAAGAAATCAGAGTAAAGGTCTGAGGAGAACAGTGGATGAAAACTATAACCTGCATATTTGCTCATCGCAAAATGGTCATGTACATGCTATTACCACAAAATGGTCATGCTAGCAGCAAATCTTGCCATAATTTGATAAAATAACACGTATTTGAAAGTGATGGGAGTTACAAAAGTTTATCAGTACAGAAAAGGAGAACCATGTATAACAGTCCAACATTTATTTAGTGTGTTAGAGAAGCTTGCAGATAGCTTTCTGTTTGAATCATCCAGACTTTACAAATAGTAGGAGTTTCTGGTCACTGAGCAGTGCCTTTTAGCTGTGGGAACTGCCAGGCAAGAGCTCTGTATCCTCTTCCCCTCATACATGGGAAAACTCAGGAATGGGTTAGGGGTTATGTCATTCAGCAAGCTGGCTGCTGACAAAAATAGAAGCCCTTATCTGGTCAGTCACCCTGATTTAAAGGCTGTATTTAAACAGTACAAAAGCAGAACAGGACTTTGATGGCTTCCTAGAAGGAAGTATGACTGCCAGTAGTTGTTTGCTGTACAAATGCTCATGCTAGCAGTAAGGCCTGAGAAAATAGTAGTTTCTCCCTTCAGTTTTTTCCTGCAGAGTTACTGACTTGAATATTTTATGGTATAGACCTAAATTTCGACTAACATCCAGTGATGTAAATGCCATTTGATAAGCATACCTAATTTTGCTTACTTGTCTTTGCTATTAAGTAAGTTAGCATACTGTTTACTGAAGAGATGCAGAGATAGCAAAGCAATGCCCCTTCATTAATGTGGTTTGGTGAAGATCAGTTGCAGCTGTTTCAGTATTAAACTTTACCTGATTTTGAGGGGAGGAAAGTTTAACAGGATTAACCACTAAATAATTCTTTGCTTTTTCCACCAGAGGGCAGATAAAGCTCGCAGATTTTGGGCTTGCTCGGCTGTACAACTCGGAAGAAAGGTAAGATACAGTTATACTGTGAAAAAGAATTCAGAAGTTAAATCTTTTTGCATAACTATTATGAGGGCCAGAAGATTGTTTGGTTAGAGGAAATGTTACTGTACTGTAATACAAGTAATTGCTTAGGAAACTGAAAGAAATACATGTTGTCTTACACTGGATAAAACCACAAAAGTCTGTGCAAGTGTATTACTTTTCCAGGTGTTCTGGATAAATAATGGTAGAGACTGGCCATATATTGATTGGAAATTAGGTTACAGTCCTAAGTTTCTGGTCCTGTAAACCTAAAGTATATTTCTTCTGTTGTTATACTGAAGACTTTATGTAGGGAAAGCAAATTTTTTTTTTCTTTCTGACACAAAGTAGCATACAGTTCCTATTCAATAAGCATTACTTTTGTATAAGATTTAACCTTATATTTCAAGAGGTTCATTGTATTCTTGAGGCAGTCAGTGCTGTTGAATCTGCTGGAAACAGAGATACAAGTTTAAATAAAAGTTATTCTGAAACTTCTTGTGACTTGTGCTTCTGTTGTTCTTGGCTTCATCATGCTCATACTCCAGGAAACAGGTGCACAGTTTTTTATGTTTAAGAACTCCAATATTTACTTTGTGATGTTGTATTTGTCGTGTGGAACTGACTTTTCAAAATTCAGGCTGAACGTTCACTATAGTAGTCTGTCCATGAGGTAGTTGGACACAGAGGTGGCTGGATACCTGAGCTTACTTTGATTTCTGCATGTCTAATTTGGGAAATAATAGCCATAATGTTAGTTTTATGGGTTTATTGTTTTCTACAGAGCTCTTAGGTTGTTATAAATGTGTTAGCATCAATTTGTTGTCTCTGAACTGTTATTTCAGGAAAATATGCTTAAGTACAGTTATGAAAACTATTGAGTATAATAGCAAAGTGAGATTATCTTAAGCAGCTGCTAGTTAATTTTTTTTTTGTTTGGAACTACTTAATAATAAAAGGATGTTATCCTGCCTTCTTGTTTCAACATGCACCAAACTGGCCTAATGTTTTTCTTTTGCTCTGGTTTACCATGTTTTACTTGGGGGTTTTTTTAATGTCTGTTTTTAAATTAAAGTTTGTTTGTAAAACTCACTGTTCATTAAGGATTAAAAGTTCAGTGTCCTTATAATGCTAGTAACAGGTTTTACTGTACATCAGACAGCAACATTATTATGCCATTATGCATAAATGAAACCAAGATTAAGATTTAATTAAGCTGGCTAATAGAATTGTCAGTTGAACATGGGAGAATAATTAGAATCTCAGTAGATTTTTGACAGTTCTTGTCATTCATTTGCCTTCTGACCTGTAGTAACAGATGTAATTAATGTATATCAACAAGTGTATAATAACTGCTGTTTTTAATTCATGTACTTTGCATGTGGTTTACTGTTGCTTAGAATTAAATACTGTTTGAAAGGGTACACAATTTAGTAGGGGCAAAAGGGGGAGGAAATAAAAATTTAAGTAAATTCCCATTGGTTGTTGTAGTTGTGCTCCTTTAAATGCTGTTATGGTGGATTTAACGTGTTGGGAGTAGGAGATGTGAGAGATTGCGTGACAAGACAACTGTTCAAATAAAAACCACCGTCTTCTAATATATATGAGCAATGTATCTATAGAATTAGTTGATACCATGTAAACATTTCCTAGAAGAACGCTTGCTTCAGAGATAAATATGATAAATGATGGGATTGTTTCCAAAAACATACTGCCTTTTTGAAATGAATTGGGGTTATGTGCATTAATGAAAGGAAGACTCAGATGATTTTACAGAAATGATACCAGTACTATTGAGAATGCTTGTTAGGCTTTATTCTATGGTTGTTCATACTTAATGTTACTCTTTCTGTTCAGAGTTACCTAGTGTTGATAACAGTGAAAAACTGAAAAAAACTGAAAGAATTCTGGGATCACTTTTAAAGCATTCTGGTTGAAACAAAACCAAAATCAAACATCTCTTTTCTGCTTTCCATTCTGAACTGTTGATGCTGTAGTTCAGCCTGTGCCCAAATAAAGTGTGTCTGCATTAGTAGAAATCTTTTCTTTAGTGGGAGGATAGAGAGAATTATTCACAGTGACCAAAATTTCTGGTTAGAGCTGTGGAGAATGAAAGACGTTGTGAAATACAGGAAGATACTAGAAGCATTCCAGGCTTTAGAATCAAAATTGTTGAATGATGTAGTTCCAGAAAAAGGCTTTATCTCTTTTGCTCATACTTAAAGAGGGAAAAGGGACTTTTTTTTTTTCTTTTTAAAATGCCTGTAGAGGTCCTATATTCAGTATGGTAATAACCAATAGTTGCATGGAAGTTACTGGTTTTATCTAAGCAGGTCCTGCTCCTGAAATGACTAGCAATGTAATAAATACGCAGTATTGCATTCTAAATAATAATGGAGATACAGAATTCACATAGCATCAAGGTGGCTGTGGGATTATTATTCATATCTTCAATCTGACCTTTTGTAGCCTTCATCAAGCAATTGCGTTTGCATTTGTGCAGTTACAGCTTTGCAGGACTAAAATTAAAAGAGAGTGGGAGATTGCACTGTTCTTAAACAGCATTACAGAAGTAAAGTCCCTAAGGTATCATTTTTTCAGAAGTGTGATCATACTAAAATGATAGTCCTCTCTTTTTCCTCCTCCCAACAGCCGACCATATACCAACAAAGTTATTACGTTATGGTATCGGCCTCCTGAACTTCTGCTTGGGGAAGAAAGATACACACCAGCTATTGATGTCTGGAGCTGTGGGTAAGAGTTTGGACAGAAGTGCAGCAAGGATAAAAACAAGCCAAAAATAAATCTTAAAGTTTCTGTCAATCTGGACTGAAAGCCATAATGATGGAATTATGCAAAACTGTTTTACAGCTGTATCCTGGGTGAACTTTTTACAAAAAAGCCAATATTTCAAGCAAATCAAGAACTTGCTCAACTGGAACTCATAAGGTAACTTGCAAGCACTGCTACGTAGTAGGTGCCTCATAAACTGACAGGTTTCTTTTCTTAGTGTTAATATCTGAGATAATGCACTGCAAACACTTGCAAGTGCTCAGTTACTGCCCCAAGTGAGATGTTAGGGGTTTGGAGGGGCATGTAACACAAGTGACTTTGGCACAGACATGAAGGTTTTTTTGTGAGTGTTCTATGTTCCTAACAATGTACAGCTGATGAGTAAGACAGGTTTTTACAGAGTAGGTGGAGGTGCCTATGACTGAAATTGTAAAGAGAGAGTAATCAAAATGCCTGTAATTTTTAAGATGATGTTGCAACGTGCTTTCAGCAAATCAAAATGAGAACGTGGACAATAGTAAGAACAAGTGGGATTTGGGAGGAATAGGTGTTTGGGATGCTGCTGGCCATGAGTTCTTGTTTCAAGCCTACCGTGTACACACTTGGGCTTTATTACTTTTGCGGGAATATTTCTGTTCCTTACAAGCTGCCAGACATTTGATGGAGATAAAAGTTCTGTTTCTTTCCTTGTTCTCAATAAATCATAGAATGATAAGTATTTAATTCAGTGGAACCAGAGCATCTTTTTCTTTCACTTTATTCCGTGAGCAGAATTTGCTCTTGATTCTGATATCATAATTGACATTGTAAAGGAGGAGAGGTGCTCTTCCTAGAAACAAGTAGAAAAGAGAGTGTGTCCTACAGAACTTACAGAATGTGAACAGTAAATGGTCAAATTAACTTAATAAAAAGTATTAGAAAGTTATATATGGAGATGTTTTTCAAAACAGATTGAACAGTAGCATATTTTTGTGTGTTACTAGCTGGCCTGAAAAAATGAAGGTTTTAGGAGGTGAAAATTGTATCAGTGGTTGTTTTTGGCATAAGAATTTAACTCATGAGTTCGGGAATTTTTGGTTTTGAGCACTAGATGGCATTGAAGCACATGAGAATGAGTAATTAGAAGTTTTTCTTTCTTTGTGTTGTACCTTTGGTACAAAACCCTAAAACTTTGTGATTTCCTTCTGCTGGAAGCTTCTGTTTGTAGCTTGTTTTTCCTCTTCACTGATGCTATGCATTTTTTGATGTTTGAACATAATATATCAGTTTTATCAACATCTCTGCTGTGATCATGTTGCAGTCAACAATTCTACATTTATCTTTTCAAACCTTATCAAAGATAGAGCTGAAGTAAATTCTGATAGTAAGACATTTATTATTTTTATTCTCCCTCCTGAAAATTACATACCCCAACCAGCGTAAAGTCAGATTGGTTTGCATAGCATCTGGGCCATAACTAATAGATCATTACGTCTCTTACACTAACCATTTAAATCTAATAAAAAGGAGGAGTGAACTAGGGAAATGTATTTGCAAAATGTCCTTCTATGACTGCCTGCATCAGAATTTGAAACCTTGCATATATGGAAATACCTTATTAGTTCTTCTGCTCAGAAGTGTGGTGTTGATCAACCTATGCTTAGTCATCCTTGGTTGGAAAAAAGGATGGGGATGGAATGTGAGGCATAAGAGTATGGGCAGCTCCATTTGTGGAGATAGGTGAGGCTTGAGACATAAAACTCATAACTGAAGTAAAAAATACAGAGGTTTTCTCGTGGTTTCTGCCTTTAGGACCTACTGAATTGTTTGGGTTTTTTCCCTTATGTCTTCAGTGTTAAATAAATTCTCAGTGAAAAGTGCTTTTTCAGCTATTTGGTATATCTTTCTTCAATGGCATTGGGAGCTAAGGCCATAGAAGTTACTCTAAATGTGGGCTATCCAGTTCATATAGTCAGATACCTGGAGTACTCTTCAGATATAGTTGGTTAAGTTTTTCAAAATATTTGTGTAGAGGATGTGTGGGCTGGGCTGAGGCAGGAACAATAAGTTTAGTCTCTGTGGGGTGATTACCCTTTGTAGACAATTCACCATTATTTAATGGTTGGGCATTTGACAGCGGAGAAATTTTAGCTAAAAATAACCTGAACATTAAAATTGAAAATTATTTTTGTTTTCACTGTACTTGAAAGAATAAAAATGACAGCTGTGCTCACTTGTGGTTTTGGATCTCATACTCTTTTTTCCCTTCTTTTTGGTGCAGCCGAATTTGTGGAAGTCCTTGTCCAGCAGTGTGGCCTGATGTTATAAAATTAGCTTATTTCAACACAATGAAACCAAAGAAGCAGTATCGTCGAAAACTGAGAGAAGAGTTTGCTTTGTAAGGATGAAGAATTAGTTTAGTCAACTGTAATAGCATTAAGATTTCTCAGAGACTTTATGAGCTTCAGTATTTTTCGGAGAATGAACATAGAGCAAGTGTAAAGAAAAATGACTTTAGGTTCTTGTCCTTCCCATGATACCCACAGAGCTTGTATTAACCCTTATTTAATAGAAGCGTCAGGAAGAGGAAAGAAGGCCCTAAAATTTCAGCCACCTGCCAGCTTTCACCTAAGGAAACATTTGTTTGGTACACCTGCTTGTTGCCCTGTCCAAAAAACAGCTCAGAGTATTTAATTGTTTTTTATTAGTAAAACTGGCTACAGCTAAATACGTAGTCTGGTTAACATTACAGTCTTTTGGGTCATAAACTCATTCAACCTGAACCGTATGTTCTAAAGTACTACCATTGGACTAGTTTTGTGCATATATCACAAGTGAAAGGTATGGAAAACAGCTGTAAGCTTGTTTCAAAGGGGTTGTTCCACTCCTTCAGGTGCAGTGGGCTTCAAGAAAAATGCATTGTCCTGTTCATATTAATGAGACTAATATCTTTGAAGCAATAGACTTACTGTCCATGAATCAATCAGAAGTCCAACTCCCTGGTGGTAAATTCTAAAATGTAAAGTAACAATATAGTCTTGGCTTAAAAATGTGGGTGTGATTTTTTTTTTAAGGACAAGGTTTCAAGCAATGAAACAACACAAGGCGAAGAAAGCTTGGGTTTTTAATAACACAGGTAGTAAAAGGTGAAGTTTATCTCTGCCTCTTGCTGTCAAGCTTAGGTTGTGGGTGCGTTTTGTTAGTGTGTAAGTTGCCTGAGGACTTAATGATCAGTTGTCTTGGAAGGGATGTGTTCATGAAAATTTTGCACAGAAGTGTGTGATACAAAATAAAGATGTGGCGCTTCCCTCTGTTTTGCACTTTTGTAGCATCCCACCAGCTGCATTAGATTTATTCGATTATATGCTTGCCCTGGATCCCAGCAAGCGCTGCACAGCTGAACAAGCTCTTCAGTGCGAGTTTCTGCGAGACGTGGAACCATCTAAAATGCCTCCTCCAGAGTAAGTAATTTCCACTGGTAATGTTACTGACCTCTAGGAAGTGTGAACATGCACTGATTTCATTAAGTTCGTTGTGCTTCAGTAAAGGAGATGGTGGCAGAAATGTTGACATATACAGTTGTTGAAAGGTGATTCTGCAGTAAAATGCTTGTGTAGCTAAGATAACAGTGGTTGTGAAGATCTGAGAATTGATTCATCATTCCTAGGACTAGTTATTGAGTTACTACCTTTAAAGAAAATACTCTTCTATGAATGTTTCTAATATTTAAAAAACAATTTCCCTTTTATCTCGGTTTATCAGTGTCTACTTTTCCCAAGGATTTTGAGGTCCTCCATGAATCTGAATTGCCTTCTTTGATTATAGAATGACACTGGGTATAGAATTCTGCACAGGTACCTGAGAGTTAAAGTGAAATACTGTAAATTGTTTCATGAGCCAGATGAGTCTTGGTTTTACAGGCAGGAAAAGTGAAATTGTGCCGG
The DNA here is from genome assembly GCA_013397055.1 of Pachycephala philippinensis. Lineage (NCBI taxonomy): Eukaryota > Metazoa > Chordata > Aves > Passeriformes > Pachycephala > Pachycephala philippinensis. Next base: position 52,720 of record VWZT01008284.1, on the reverse strand, counting down.
GTTGTTCCTGTCAGTTTCTCTAGAGGAAATATATTGCAATGTCCTGTAGGATTTTTGGAGTGGCTTTGCAGTCATTTTAATCAGTACAAATCATATTGGAGCGTGTTCTGAGGAAAACAGTGAAAAGGTACTAGAGAATCTGCAGGTCTCATTCTTTCCTCAATGTAGCTGTCAGAACATAGAGCCTGTGATACTGTTTGAGTAAACTGAACCTTCAAGGCAGCCTGTACTGACTTCTTTTTAATTAGTTACCAACGGGAAAAATGTTTGAGTTTTATCTAAGGATTGTATTAAAATTCTTCCCAGACTTACCTGTTACATGTTATACAGAATCACAGAATGGGTGAGGTGGGCAGGGACCACATTGGGTCATCTGGTCCATCCTCCCTGCTCAAGCTGGGTCATCCCAGAGCACATAGTGCCGGATTGTGTCCAGATGGTTGTTGAGTATCTCCCATGAGGGAGACTCCACATCCTCTCTGGGCAAACATTACTAATGTTCCTGAAACATGAGGTAAAGAGGTTTCATTGCCTGAATATTATTATATCACTGTGTGAAAATCAGAAATCGGCAATCTCAGGCTGTTTGCTGAAGTCTTAGAACCACTTTTGTACAGCATGTTGCTTATGTGCATTTTAAAGTAAGTGAATGGGAAGATCATATTTTCTTCAGGGGTGTGGTAATGCATCCATTCTAGAAGCTGTTATATGGAAATTCAAAGCAAACTACTCACTGGTGTCCTTTTAAAAATTAAGAGGAACCACACTCAGTTCTGGCACAGCACAGGAAAGTGTCGACTGTTCTCTTGAAAGACTGAAGTTCTGTTCTGGGAAGGAGCAGCTGTTCATTCAAAAAAAGTGACATGCTGATTGCAAGGACCATAGGATACTTCTCACAAGGAGTTCTTGCTTCCAGTTGTTTTTCAGAAAATAATTGGCAGGTGGAGGGAGAGAATAAAGGAAACAGTTGTCATAATTGCCTTTCCAGTGTCTCTTGTCATCCATCAGCTAATTTTTCCATGTTCCTGGGTGACAGAACTACTAAGACAGTTAATATGTAATAGGAAAATGTAAACTACTATTTTTACTGCCCATCTCAGTATTTCTGTTATCTATGGATGGGTCTTTGTGTTCCTCAGGAAATCAGAATTGAGATGCCTGCAGGGAACTGTTATGGAAGGAGAGAATTGGTGGCAGATAAGTTTCTTAAAAGAATTTTGCCTCTACATTCATATGTCTTAAAGGATATTTCCTTATTCTTCCTGGTATCCCAGCTTTGCTAGTGTCAAGTGCTGTGTATTCATGCAACTGATTTCTGCGACCTTTTCCTTTTTTTCCCCCTACTTTCTCAGTTGCCTGAGCTGTACACTATAAATGCTAGATAGCCATGTCTGTTACTGTGGACAAATGTGTGACCTCATGACTCAGCAGTACTTTTATAAGCAGACAGAAGGACCCTGAAAAAAACCACTTTCATATTGATAACTTGGTTATCTGGTAGTATGCAAGTTGTATTTCATAGCAACTGTGCAGCATTGATTTTGAAGTTTTGAATTACACAAGTAATTAGGAAAATAATTCTCATTTTAAGATACTTTTTCCTGTTTTCTGCCAGAAGGACTTGTGCTTCTGAAAGAGGCACTCAGTAAAGAGATTTCAGAAAAAGCAGGTCTGAGATTTTGCTGGCTTTTGAATGTTTCATGACATTATTTCCAAGTTCTAGTAGGTTCACCTTTCAAAAGTTACATTAGGTATAAAGTGTTTATTTTACCAGTATGGTTAAAAAAAGATTAAAAATAGAGATAAAACTGATTATCTCCAATCATTCTTTGCAGCCTTCCTTTGTGGCAGGATTGCCATGAGCTGTGGAGTAAGAAACGCAGAAGACAGAAGCAGATGGGCATGACTGATGACTCTACAGCAGCTAAAGTCCCTAGGAAGGATCTGTCTTTAGGCATGGATGAGAGCAGAACCAACACCCCACAAGGCATGCAAACTTCTTCCCAACTCAAAACTCAGGGCAGCTCTAGTGTAGCACTTGGTCAGTAATATTTTCAGTTCTTATAATTACCTACTACTTGGATTGCACCTCTAGAAATTTTAGATGTTATTTGCAGAGTATTGACGTCTCCTGGATTCTTGAGGGAGGAACAATATTGTAAGTTTAATCTTTGTTACAAAATATTTGCCCTTGCTTTTGGAAATACAAGTGTTCCTTTCCAATTTGACCTAACTTTTCAGCCTGGTCAGAGCAACTGCCTTGCTTGCTCTGTATTTTGAGGGGATTTTAGCTCTTGCTCATCTATAATTCTTTTGTAACTCCACAAGCCAGTGACTGTTCAAAGTTTCTCACAATCTCCATAGATTGGATAAACTTCATTGGTATTGATAAACTGATCAGAAGGCAGAGTTTAGAACAATCATAATTTCAAATGGAACAGATTCCATCTGCATGTTATAGTAGTCTTCAGCTTTCCAGGTTGTTGGGGCTAAATCAAGTTGTTTAAAAAAAAAAAAAAAAAAGCACCACCCGTCTCCCCCCCACCAGAAGGTGGTATAACATGAAGTAGCTACCTCTGTGAATTGCACTGCCAGTAATTCTGAAATGTAACTAAAGTATCTTGCTTGAGACAAGTTTTACAAATATAATATAACAAAAGAAGTAATGGTTCCAATATGGAGACCATTTGAGATACTCAGCAGTTAAGTAATAGTTCTCACAAAATATATAGAGATATAGAGACTAACAACACCAGATGGATACCTGTAAGTTTAATGTAAGACCACTTTTGATTGTGCGAAGTGACCGTAAATCCTGTGGCACTGATAGAGGAGTTCAGCTGAAAAACACAGTTTAGGCATTCATAGTAGCTGACCTTTCTTTAATACTATCTATCTTGAATCAACCCTTAATTTAACAGTAGAGCAGAACTCCAAATATTCTCTATAAAGATACATAGAAAATAGTTTTTTTGATCATATTTTATTGCGATTTATTGCCTATTGCTCCATTCATCTGGTTTCTCATTGTAAACCAGCTGTGAGATTCTGCTAATCCGCACGTTTCGGCTACAGTTTTGGCAGCATTTTCAAGAATGACTTTCTGTAACTCTTTTCCTCTATCAATGAAACTATATTAGAAGTTTAAAGAGTCCAAAGGGTATCTTCTTGATGCTTTTGTAACATAAAAGCCTGATGAGAGACTACTGTTAGTCATTAACACTGATTATGCAAAATAAACTAAGCAAATAGAGAAGGAATCATTCAGACCTATATTTCTGTTTACCCATATGTACACAGAAAAATATATCTAGATAGAAAAGAAGACAGTTTAATTTTCATTACAGTTTAATTTTCAGTGGAGCATAGAGGCATTTCCTGTATCAAACAAAACACTTCTGGAAGCCGTAATGCACCTTAGATAATATTATTAGTAAGACACATTATATAACTCCATGACCAAATGCATGCTTTAGCCAAAACTCTTGCATTTGTTTCTAAGCACCCCAAAAGGAGAGATTAAAAAGACATTGGATCAATTGCTAATGTTCTGATTCATGAATGGGAGCCCTGGTTATTGCATTTTGCAATTTACCAGGAGCTGTTCAGAGCTCAATAATTTTGTTATGACAGATTTCCCAGAATACAGTTTCCTGTTAGAATGAACTTAAAGCTAACCAAAGAGTATGGAAAGGTAGATTAGTTTCCCTGTTTGGCATTTTTCTGATGAATTTCCACAGAGAGTCTGAGAGAAGTTTTAATGTTGAGTATACCATCCTTAGATGTGACAAAATCTTCCGTTAATCACAACATCTGAGAGTCAACAGTACAAGGCATAAGAAATGGTGATTTCTTTTTTCGTATTGCCAAAGAGAAGGTGGTTTATGTTTGTATAAATATATAAAAATTTTGAAATCCCTGGATCCTGCTTAAGCAGGTTCCAAGTGCTTGTATCCTGGTGCACATCCACAAGTAGAGTTGTGGGTTTTGCAGTTTTTCCAGCTGTGCTGTTCTTAAATCTTGCAAAGCAAATACTTAATATTTTTGTGTGTCATGCATGGCTTTTAATCTGCTATGAATTAATGTATTGGTAAGATAGCACAATGGCAAGGATAGAAGAGGACTGAATGTGTTTGTGGTGACCTGGGTTAAAAAAAATTGAGAGCTCTGCCAGCATGCTCACACACTCATTTTCTAATTTTTAACTGCTTTCTTTAAGTCATGTACTCATACAGCATGTTGCAATCCATGCTGCTTCACTTCTTTCAAAATAAATCACCACAATGGGTGTTTGAAGCTAAGAAACTACTTTGATATTCAAACTTCCTTATTCATATTCCCCTGCATCATCATAATCTGCTCTTATTTGTGGCAAACTCCATTTAATTGAATTAACTGTGTATCATCACATATTTCCTGCTACTGAGTGATTGACTTCTTGTCCCTCAAAGTCAGCACTTCCTTTTGCATTTATACTGTGAGCTCCTGGGCCACCTAGAGCCAGGTCACTTGGGCAGGTGTTAAAACCCAGATGCTGAATTAGAATGGGCTGGAGTATGACTGGAAATGGATTTTGCAGATGGCTGCATTTTAACAAAGGGTTGTGATATGTCAAAGATAGGAAATTTTATGGGGATTGGAAATCTTACAGCTGCCTAAAGCAGGTGGCCTTAAGCCCTAGCTTAGTTATATTGTGGAAAATTGACTCTAGCTTGGTGTTTTTCCATCTGTCCAAGTGTGTGTGTGCACGTCATGCAAGTCACTTTGGTTATATCGGATCTTACTGTTCCATTTCCTATAGATACTCCCCAAAGACAGTTAGTAAGTAAATGCATTCCATTTCTGTGTTGTCCAAACCCATGCTTTGCCAGTCGTGTCAGCCATGCTAGATTAGTCTTGAGTTTCTGAAATATGCCAGTTCTAAATAATACTTAAAAACACCTTTTTTGTCTTTAGCAAAAACAAGCACTGGACAGCAGTTAAACCAGAATGAAGTGGCAATCCTGCTAAACCTGCTACAGTCTAAAACAAGTGTTAATTTGGCACAGTTTGCCCAAGTATTGAATATTAAGGTAAACCCAGAGACTCAGCAGCAACTAAATAAAATAAATCTTCCTGCTGGAATTTTGTCAGCAGGTGAAAAACAGTCAGAACAGCAGCAGCCGCCGCCGCCTCCACCACCACCTCCAGAACAGGAGCCTCTAAAACAGCTGACGGTCACACAGCCCCCTGTGCCACCTGCTCAGCTGGGTCAGCCTAAAGTTGAGACTGATGCTGCCCAGGCAGCTGTGCAGAGTGCATTTGCTGTTCTGTTGTCTCAGTTAATAAAGGCTCAGCAAGCAAAACAAAAAGATTTTGTGTTGGAGGAGAAAGAAAATGGATCAGGAAATGAAATGTCATTACAACTCAGGCAGCCTCCAGAGCCCGCCACTCCTGTGTCTGTCAGCCGGGACGACGTGGAATCTCCGGCACCTGGCTACCCACATCTGATCAAGTCATTATACATGTCTGCAGGTACTGAAGACCTTTACTGCTTACCAGCAAATACCTGGAGCACTGGAGATGTAATAGTTTGGGAGTAGAGAATTAACATGTTTGCCATATGAATCTGTGTGAGTATAGGAGATTAAATTGATTTGGTCACATTTTACGTCTGGATGAGAGAATTTGTCTCTTAATGTAACAGGTGCCATGCCGACAGAGCAAACAATGATACCCAGCCTAAGAGGTACACAAGTATTAGTGATGAAATATTGATCATTATTCTGGGGGGGTGGGGTTTTCTTAATGGTGAGTGTGGTGGAGAAGACAGTCATTTCTAGCAGATGCAGAGATTTAATTTTCCAGTTTTGACTGTGTGTTTAGGTAAAGCTTATTTTGGTGATACAGTATTTTATTTTGGGTTTTAATGCTGACTAGAGCAGTTCCTTAGTGTCAAATTCAGTAGTTACCTGTAACTGTCACACACATGCTTAAAGGTTTCCATTGAGGCTTCTATAGTTCTTGCACAGTTTAGAGCTCTGTTCATATTTTTGGATTGCAAATTCAGGTTTATTATGGTGGTTCATGTATTGTTTTGTGGTGTTTGCAGCTGTTGAAAGAAATATTCTGAAGTGCTTTGGAGCTGTTCTTGGAGGGTTTGGGGGGTATTTTGACGTGTGTGTGGGGTTTTTTGACAGGTGTGCTTTTTTGTTTGTGTTTATTTTAAACCTTGAGTTTTGCTGTTCTTTGATAGGGTGGCCTTTTGTCCCTCGAGACTTCTATCCCCATCTGCGAATCTTTCCTTATCCTTCTGTGAACTTTTAGTGTTTGTGTTGCTTGGGTTTCGTTCTGGTTATTTGGTTTTGGTGGGTTTTTTTTTTAAGGAGCTTGTACTGTTTTTCTTTAACTGACTGTCTGGTAATCTTACTTTAAGGAGTAACCTGCATCATGCTCCTGAGGCAAATGACCTGTTGCCAAATTTTGTCCAAAAACGTCTATATAATTACTGATAAATTTAACTAATGAGAATTGAAGTTAACAAACCTCTGTGTTTTTCGAGGAAGGAATCCTTTTCTTTCTGGTGCTGTTATTCGTATATTTTTATTCCAAAGCTTTTCTTTTTCATCTTCTTAGGTCAAGAGGATTTGGTTAGGCAGTCTGAGGTGAGGCTTCTGAACCGAACACCTGAGCAGGAGCGCCCTCGGATCTTGCCTCCAGACCAGCGTCCCCCTGAGCCACCAGAGCCTCCGCCGCTCACTGATGAAGACCTTGATTATCGGACAGAGAATCAGCATTTGCCTATAAGTAACTCTTCAGGAACAGATCCTCACGCGGGAGTGAAAGCAGCTCTTCTGCAGCTGCTGGCTCAGCATCAAGCTCAGGCGACAACAGAGGAGCCAGTACAAACGAGTGTGGATTATCAGGCTAGAGACTCCTATGTAACAGGCCCAGACTACAAGGATAACTTTGGATCATCGTCCTTCTCATCTGCCTGTTATAGCACTAGCGATGGAATAGGAAGCGGATCATCAGGAGTATTAGAAAGGAGGAGTTTCCTTGGAAACTCAGATATTCAGTCTTTGGATAACTACAGTACTGCTTCATCTCACTCTGGTGCTGCCCCTCCTCCATCGGCCTTTCCAGAATCCTTTCCCAGCTCAGTAACTGGTTATGGAGACATTTACCTCAATGCTGGCCCCATGCTGTTCAGTGGAGATAAAGACCATAGGTTTGAATACAGCCATGGCCCAATCCCAGTTTTGGGGAGCAGCAGTGATGCTTCCACAGGGCCAGAGAGTACACACTCTTTGCCCACAAAGATGCACAACTATAGCTATGGAAGTAATTTACAGGAGAATCCCACTGGCATCAGCCACATGCATGGACAAACTTGGACTTCTCCTGCCCAAGGACCTGGCTATTCCCAAGGATACAGGGGACACATTAGCACATCTGCAGTGAGAGGGCGAGGCAGAGGATTACCATATTGAGCATCTGTTTTTCCTCAGGCACATCATTTTTATCTGGAAAAACTTTTTTCCCCCCCTAGCTGCAATTTAAAGCAGCAATTCAACAGACTTGAATAATGTTAATTCAACAGCTTTATTTTTATGTGGAAAAGGGTCTTGCATACAGTAGGACAAATTTAAAAATGCTTACAACTCATGCTGTCTAAAAACTAGATGACTTGATTGTACATGTCCACAAACTCTAGTTCTGACTTTTATTTTGTATTTTGGCAGTTTTAAGTGGATGCTAAATTTAGGGACATCAGCTTTTTATGGCACTCTTTCAGATCTTCTGAACTATGCACATTTGTGCTTTTTTTGTAAGTTTGGACCAACTTTTATGTAAAAAAAAAAAGGAAATTTTACAACAATCAAAGCAGGGCACTGATTTATTTGGTATTTTTCTTTTTACAAAACTACCTTTAGTCAAAGGTCACTGTCAGTCTTTGCACTGCTTTCAGTGTTATTGTGGAAGGTGTACTTCGTGCTCATTTCAGATAATAAAACACAACCTTTCTCTTGATGCAAAATTTTATAAATATTTGGTCAACGTTTTTTTTTCTTTCAAGAAAAAGAAAGAATGGGTGTTCTGGTAAAATGTTCTCTCCATCTCCCACACTTGTTTATATAAAAACTGTTTTACTTGAATGGTAAGTGCCTTAACATGTAAGCTTAAGGTCTGCAAAAATTTGGAAGTACTTCATAGATTGCTATGAACATAATGCCTAAACCCAGGTAATTAACAAGAGAATTCAGATAATAATAAGAAACTCAAACAGGTCATAACCTTGTGCTGTTTGCTTCACATGGGCCAGTTACTTAGAGACCTGATCTTACCTAGCTAAAGTAGTAATTTCCAAATTGAACTTCATGAGAAACGTTGAAAGTAAGGAGAAGAATGAAGAGTGTAGTTTTTCCTCAGCTCCCTGTTGGAGTTGTAGTAAGTGTTTTAGTTCCTCTGCCAAATAAACTATACTTTGTACGTCCTTACCAAGTGATGACATAGTTTTGTTCTCTTAAATGTCAACAGCAGTAATTACTTTGTGTGAAAAGCTGACACTGTTGTCTTTTTACGCCAAGTACTGCATTGTAGGAAGTAACCAAAGGAAAAAAGACCAGTATTTAAAGCAATGGCAAAACGTTTGACACTAGTTGTAATTCGCTGTAAACTTGTGATTGTGCCAATTAATTGATTTTTATATCTGCTATTCCACAGAACATTTTAATATTGGAATTAGAGTGTCTCGGAACAACTAAAATTATTATAGTTAAAACTCTTACCAAGAGCCAGGCCTCATACTAATTACAACTTCCAGCATGGTTTTTTTGGTTTCCTCTGATAACAAGTGGTCTCTCTCCTGCAGAGAGGAGGTATGGTTATATTTTGCCTGTACGTAATAGGATGTCTTGAAGCCCATATTGGAAACAATTTTCCAACTGATTATCCAGTTGACAAATCGGTACCTTATGTAACTGAGTGTTTAAATACTACTTTTTAAAAAGTAAAATTTCTACTTACACTCTTACAAATGTCTTGTCAATGACTTTTTGGATTTTCAGAATAGAAGCCAAAGCTGTTGGTGTTTTGTTTTAATTGAAAATCCTGGTTCATATATGGCTAATTCCCACACTGTAAAGCATGGAGAAACTCCCCTCACTAGCTGTGTAGTGTTTGAGGATCTGACAGATGAGGAATGGAGAGAGTCCTGCTGCTTACACTGTCCCCAAGTCTGGCAGTTGCCTTCACTAGACACAGCAGAGAATCCTGCCATCTGAAAATAGAAGTGGCTAGCTCAGTCAAATACTTACAACTTGAATAGCCCGTGCTTAAGAAAGGGAAAAGCTTCATGTGAATGACACCGCACTGGACTGTTTTTCCCTTGAGTAAGGACACCCCCATAGCATTTTTCTGCTAGTAAAATTATAAAGACAAAAATCATTAGTGTCATTTAGATATGGACAGTGTTGGCTAAGGCTGTTTGTTTACTAATCTTTAAAAAACCTAGACCCACAAATATACACACAGATTGATTTTTTGGTTTCGTTTTTTTTTAGAATCAAGCAAAAGACTTTCAAAGCTTATATGCACTTACTTTCACTAAAGATGTGCAGTCTAGGGTTACTCATCTGCACTTGAAGTGTAACTGCAGGCAATAGTTGGCTAAAAACACAGGTAAGTTCAAATGGAAAGTAGATCTCAGAGGACTAAATTAATTGACTTCCAATACAAAATGCAAGGAAAAAGTGTCTCCTAACTTCCCTTTTGGACATAAATTTTCAAGTCATTTAGTTCGCTTCATTCAATGCAGAGAAGTCAGTCCTCTCTGCATGTGTAAATGACTGTGCAGTTTCCTTATGGGCTGGCAGCATTCTCATACATTGTTCTGCCAAAATGGATTTCAGTCTTTGGCCATGAAAATAACCCCAATAGCCCCAGCACAAATAATCCTGGCTGTGAGGAGAGAGGAGGTGCAATAAACAATTGACTTCCAGATGAATCAGAAACAACACTGTGGCATGCTGTAGCAGATGAATACTGTACAATGTCTTTACCCCAGCTTAAAGATTACTAGCCTGTGACTTTGAACACTGTATCTGCCTGGGACAACAGTGTTGGGATAATTTGGAGGGAAAGTTTGTGTATTTCCATATGTGATAACTCTGAAAAGATTGCCTTGTCTGCAACCCAGGCTTGGCTCATTTGCTGACACCTTTCTCCTGGGCTGGTGGAGGCTGGGTATAGGTGAGGAGCTCTGCCCTTGAGGGTGTGGCAGGAACATTGGTACCTGCAGCCACACTCCCCTGGCCTGGAATTGTGTCTGGGCAGGTTAGCAACCAGGGAACTGCCCGGATCTAAGGACAGTAGGTCCCCATTCATTTGGACCTGTGTATTCTCTGTCAGCATTTCTTTTGAATTAAATCACATGATGAGGTGCTTACGGCGGTGTTTTACCCTTACGAGTGAACTCCACTCAGCAGAGGCTGTACTAGTTTGGCATTTTACATCATGTGGCTCTTGCATTTTTGATGCAGTAGTAGGCATTCTGAAAACAGCGTTATTTTTCTGTGGAGCTATGGCTTTTGTTACTTTCTCCCTCATTCCTTTGGGTTTATGTTTTCTGTGCTGCAATTCCAAAGTGAGCTACAGAGACCTGGATACTACATCGAAAAGTAAGTGTTGTGTGTTTGTGTTTCTAAATAAACGTAGTGAAATACTGTAATAATGGACTATCAAATAGCAAGTACTTCATTATTTATATTAAGCGGTCTTTAGCCATACCAAGAGGAAGAAAGCGAGCAGAACTGGACTGCTTATGACCATGACTTAAAACACTTAGACTATAATAATGCTTAAATTCAGCCAAAGGAAAAGGAAACCGCTTTTATGGATCGCTAGTTGTTGTTATCCTGAACAGAATGAGCAGTGCTAGGGAAGAGGTATAAAAATACATGTATCCTTAAATGTTAATATAATTTCTTGGAAAAATAATTTTAAAATGGCAAACTGCTATATTTTCTTATGTTTCCATAAAACATGATCTCTATTAAATTTTCTCCATCCCACAGTAGTGTCAGGTGTTTTCTAGACACAGAGGCAGTAAGTGCCACGTTATAAGTTCTTAAGGTTTTGAGCACTCTTCTCCTTTTGCTTGGTGTAGGAGGCAGTTTCAGTTTTGGTGAAGTTTACAGTTGGATGAGTTTGATAGATAATTGTGTGGTAAAAACTGAAGTACTGAAGTAACACAGGATACCTCTTGTCTGCAGGCAAATTAGGTCTTGGACCATGAGTTCTGTTTCCAAGAGAGAAAAGGTCAGATGTACTACTTTCATTCTTCTTTTCATTAATAAAACACTCAACTGTTTTACATACAACATTTCTCCAGTCTGTTCTGTTATAGTGTTTTTTACATGAGGAAATTTTGGCTATTACCCTTCTTGAGAGTTTTGGGATGTTCTATATTTGCAGAAGTGTGTCACGAAATTAAGGAATCACCAGAAAATTTATTTGAATTCTATATTTAAAAATAAAATGACCTTGGGTTGACTTAAAATCAAATTAACTTGCTTATCAGGGTGAAGAAACTTTATTGCAGGAGTTATTTCGAGACAACTTAATTTAAAATAAATTGTTATGCTTCAGCTTGCTTACTTTTTGTTATTTTAAGCCATTTGTATATAAAATGTATTGTGCGGCCTGTAAATAAAATACATGAAAATTGAAGTCTTTCATTGTTTTCCCTCTCTGCTTGTCAAATAGCATTTCAAGAGAACAGTGGGCTAAACTGAGAATGTTTTCAGTGTATTGAAATTCTTCAAGTTATTAATAAAACCCAGTTACTGCTCCAGTCCTGTTTCAAAGGAGCCCTGCAGGGACTGGCAGTGTGAGCCTTTGCTGGCAGAGTGGGTGATGCGGGAGCCAAGGTGCAGCAGAGCATCCCTTTGAGCACTGATGGTGTCCTGAGAGCAGGCGGAGTGCTGGGACATGGGTGTGGGACAGGGGCTGAGAGGCTGCTGCTTCAGCACCTGTGAGCGGCTCAGGATGGTGGGCTATGGGTAGCATGACATTTTTTCTTTGCAGTGTGCAAGCAGAGGTGCAGTTAATGTCCTCCACCACTGTCTCTTTAAAGAGGGCGGTGTGCGTGTTAGAAGCAATGGGAAATCAAACCCAAAGAGCCAGGTATTTTCCGTGTCTGGTGAGACACTGAATTGAGCCTGGCTTAAGCAACTGTGCTTTGAATGCCTGAGGCTTTTCTTGCCTTTTTCCTACTGTATTAGTTAATCTAATGAAACCTTTTGAATCTTCCAATAAATGCTATACCTCCATTCAAAAATATGCCACTTGCTGTTATCTTCAGTCCTCTGAGGTTGGGCAGTGCTGCTTCATCACTTGTCATTGATAAAGTCAATAGATGGGCAGTGAAAATGCAGTTGGAAGTTACAGGGGCCAGCAGCAGTTACACAGGTGTCATTTGACATTAGGTTGACAAGATGTGTAGCTGCAGCCCAAAACATCTCACTTTGGAAACAATACTTTGGTGACAGCTGCAATTAAAGCCTGACCTTCAGTTCTGGTGACAAGCTCAGGCTGTATTTCATAGGGTGTTGACTTGCACGTAGCAGATCTGGCAGTTGTGTGTAACCAATTCCAGTTGTCTGCTCAGTTTTTCTCATGAAAGGTGCTATTGCAACTCATAACAAAGTTGTGACAAAGTTGGCTCTGGTTTATGTTGGAGCATGAACCTGAAATGGTTTGAGAATGGTGTGGCATCCCTTTCACTGAGCCCTCACTGCCATAGGGGTAGGCAGCTGTGCGGTAAGGTACCAGTAATAATTCCGGTGGGATCTGCATGTCAATAGATATCCTCAGCTGCAAGTCAAATAGCATCAAGTGAAAGAGAAGATACACAAGTAACTGCAGAACAGCTGGTATCAACACAGAACAAGGAATGGGTCTATGAAATCAGTGGCAAGAGAGGAAACCAGTCCTCTCATGTCAAAGCCATGAATTATTGGCTGCTAGCTTTGAAAGAACAATGCAGTTTTGCAGAAATTTCTTTTAAATTACCTGAACCAGGATTAGGTTGCTTCTATTTTTAAGGAATGCCTATAAAACCTGACAGGCCATCTGGATGAACAGGATTAGAGCTACTAAACTCCCCCACTATATGGAAGAAAATAAAAGTTGGAGCACTTTGCAGGTGCAGCAAACATGGGCAGAGAGAACTTTGACAAATAAGGGTAACTGTTGCTTTTCCCAGTCAACTGCATTCACGTTGATGGAGCTTGAGGGTTTTGCTTTTAAAGTAGTTTACTTGTTATGGCCGCTTATTTTGGGCTTTTTTTACTGGCTATGGAGAGAAGGCACAGTCAGAGGAACTTTGAGCCTTATAGTAATGTTTTTTCTTCAGTTAGAGCAGCCCTTGCCAGTAGGCAATACTCGGATCACTTCACACAGCACGGCTTCAATTCTTCTTCATCAGTTCCTCTGGGGGCACTTTGGGCACACTATTTATATGGCAAATTCTCGTAACATGGTGAATGTACCTTTAGTAGGACTTTTTGCAAAGAGGCTTTGTGACAATTTTTTTTCAGTATTAGGAAATACAGTGTAGAGGAGACACAGCTGGTTAGAAAAGGGAATACTCGAGGGTATGAATTACAGAAACCAGCCTGGGAGCTTCTGGTACTCACAGGCAGATCTGATGCCTGTTTGCTGCCCTTAAGGTAACCTGGGGGAATAAGTGGTTACTATTTGACTTCTGCAGGTAAGTCTCTGCTGTACTCCCTCCTGTGTGCTAGGGTGGGGTATTAGTTGCTAGAGAACATAGCTAGAAGCAAGTGTTTAATGTGCAGCAATGTCTTAACACAGGTCCCTTTTTTCTTTCCTCCTGCAAGTTCTTTTCAGACCTGTTTTACAACTGTGTAAAGCATGTCAACGGGTTCCACCATGGGGAACAGCACACTCTCTACTGCCTTTCGAGGATCTTGGTTTTGCCCAGGTGGCAGTGGTCGGGAAGCACCGATGTCTGCTTGCCCTGCCTTTAGAAGCCTCTCTGAGCATTAATGCCCCAGTGCTGCTTTCTCTCATTGCTCTGTCTCCAGGTCACCCCGAGCAAGGAATGAGCTGTACAGAGAACTGAACAGAAGCCTGACTTTAGGAGGCGATTTTTCCTGAACAAGGAGTAAGGAAGAGATCATTACTTATGATGGATAGCAAAGGTATTTTTATTTTCACTCTCCTTCATCCTTACCAACTGCAAAAAGGATCTGCAGGAATGATTTCAAAGCAAGACCTGGTTTGGTGGTGGTTTTTTGTTTGTTTTGGTTTGGTTTTTTAAATTTTCTGTTTTTCTTTACTGGTATTGCCCTTCAGAGAGCATTTGAATGTTAGAAACTGACTGCAAATCAATGTAGGATTGAGGGATTGGGACTTCTGCTTTGCAGCTAACCCGGTGGCAAAAAATACATGGAAGTTACAGAAGAGGAGCAGGCCATTCGCTGCCTTCCTGCACTAGAGTTAAAATTAAAACACATCTCCACACTGGAAAACAAAGGAAGATGTGCACAGCGGACAAAGTTATCTATATGCAGTCCTGTAACCTTTCCTGCCCCACAAATACTCTTGAAAACTCATGTCATCCCTGGGCTGGAATCCTTGCCCTCAAGACAAGGAAGGCAGTGGACCTTCTGACCGCTTTCTTTGCAGAACAAAGATTAATTGTGACCAATTTTTAATCCCATTTTTTCTAAAAATTGTTTGTGAGCAGGAGGGGGTAGGGAATGGACAAAGAACTACAGATGACATGAACAGGAATCTATTAATGCTGTATCTAAGAAGTGGAGTAGTAAATAATAGTTAAAAACTTATCTGCAGATGGTTTGGCAATTCCACATCAGGAAAGTATTACTCTAAACCTGGCAGATTTTAGAAGCTATATACATTTTTCCCTCCAGACTGGTTCTTGTTACGGATTGCAGATCCTGCTGTGAGACTTCCAAGCAAGCACATATGTTTATGCAAGACAATGAAAGAAGACATGCAGGTAGTAGTAATAATTTTTATTTGCAAAGTGTACTTGCCATTACAATGTTGCCTTTTGGGAATAATGACAAAACAGCCAACAAATTCAAGAGAACTTTGCAGACCTATTCTATCAGAAATTCAACCCTATTTCAGCTTTTAGCATCAGGTGAATCGGAGATGACCTTCTCTTTCAACTGATCTCCTGGGAAGCTCCAGTTCAGTTTGAGTTTGGGTATTTCTTGTTAGTCTCAACTGTTAGAATGCAAATTGTTTTTTCACATCCAGGGAAACATTCTTTTATTTAAGTGCCTGTCATTTGTTGCTACCTTGCAGCCTCTTCCACTGTTTTTTTTTTTTCTTTTTCATTCCTCAGTCCTGTATTAAGGTTTCAGCATTATGGAGCTTTTGTACTGTAAAAACTATTGCACGATGCCCTTCATTATGGGAAGCTGTAAATCAAGACACCATCAAAGCACTGAATATTTCCATCAAATTCTAAAAATATCGGATTGTTTGAGATGCAGTCCCAATATGAGGCTTCCTCCTGTCTTGGCTAAAGTATGTTTCTGTCTAAATATTTAATCCATGTGACATGTTTGTGGTGGCAAGAGCAGAAGGGGAGTAAGGAGCATCCAACAGAACTAAATATGGTCACTGCGGTCCATAACAAAATAAGGAAGCTGGTAGTTTAAATTTAGGTGAGATCATCAATTTCCTCTACAGAACTGGGAAAAAAAATGCTATGAGAAATGAGAGGGATCAGTTATATTGACTAAATAAAAATAAAAATGTTTAAAATGTTCTTCTGACAACAAAAGAGGCTGCAATTAACAGGAAAAAGTCAGGATTTCATATGCAGAATAGAAAGAACATCAAATACAGATGCTTCACTGATACTCAATTTGAGGGAATCTATTTCTTGTGTTTTAAGTGTGATGGATGTTTAAAACAGCTCCTGCTATAGGAAATGGTGATAACTGACCAAATTTCTACACAATGCAGAGACAACAGTTTGACAAGACAAAATCAACATGAAAAACATACAAGCACTTTCTTTGCCGTGCAGAGTGTTTAATAGGACATGGGCTCTGCCCTTTCCAAGAGAGCACCATTTGGTTGTGTAACGCCTTGACAGGTTGTGTAACTGTTGAAGGATTTCACAGGACAGGAGAGAGAACACATCCACAGCAACATTATTAAATTCATCAGCACATAAACAGAGCAAACAAATGGGATTAGATTTCTTATTGGTAGGATGCTCCAAAGTGCACCAGGGAAGCTGGCAGCTCCTACTGTTCTTCCAAGCCGTTCTAAAACTGTTCCTAAATGGGAAGGCAAAAGCTGCCTCAAGCTGTCATTAAGCACTCTGTAAGCAGTCATAAAAAGCAAGACATCAGGTTTGTAACACATGTATTATACACCCTGTGTTTTGCAGAACATCATCTACATACATCCTGTGAAGTATTACATATTGCTGGAATATAAATTCAGGATTTGCACAGCTTGACCTCTACTAGGAATGCATTAACATTTTTAGGCTTGATTTTCTATAGCTTTTAAAAAATAAAATGCAGCAAAATACTTATAATTATGGTGACAGTTCTATGCTTTAGAAAGTGATTATGTCACTTAAAGCTTCTGTCCAAAAAGAGTCCCCAACCAAAGAACCCTTCAGGACCTGAAACCTCAACTCTGGAAATCAATTTGTGGATTATTTTTCTGTTTTGAAGCAAGGAAAGTTTATTACAAAACATTTTACTATACTGTCACAATTGGCTTTCTGACTCATTAATCTGAAAAGCTGAACCACAGGAGATGAGAGAGCAGGTGCTGCACCAGATTAGGCATCAATCAGTTATGAAAATATTGGTCATTAAAAAAAAAATAAATTATTGTTAAATTAATGCCTAGTGAACTAAAGACTGGTTTGCTCCATGATAATTGCTTGAGAATCTTCCACTGATTACAGCATAAATGATTTCCATATGCAGTGAAATTCAATAGCGTAAGTATTCCTTTTCTAAGGAGATTGTGACCTCCATTGCTATGGTGTTGTGAATGGAAACTTAAAACTGTTATCTTAGGTTGAAATTGTGCCTGTTGTCACTGCAGATTTTAGTTCAGACAAAAGGACGAAAACTAAAACCCCTGTTAAATTCAGCAGGGATTTCCATTTAATTCTCCAGTGTCAGAGTTTTCCTTTTGAATAGAATTTTGGAGTTTTTTAATAAAACCACCTTCCATGAAAAAAATTATGTATAATTTCGCATACATATTTTGGCCACAGAAGACTCTCTCTTGGAGAGCTGTGAAACACACAAATGTGTAGATTATCAAAGAAATCATGGAAATTCTCATTTATTTGAAGTTCTTGAATGCTTATTCTTTTGTTAAGAGCAATGTTTCTGAGTCTATTTGTATTCTCTACAGTAGATTTGAAAGATGCTTGAGGAAATTAAGGGGTTCTTTTCAGAGCTCTATCAGAATTCGGAACATTTAATGAACAGTTATAGCAGAGTGTGATAGAGATGCTCACAGAATTAAACAGCTACCACGTATCATTAGCATGTGTTGGAAAGCATGGCTGACTTTCTGCTGGCATCCCTCCTCCCAGAAAGGCAATGCATTTGAAACTTGATCTGAAAATGTTGATTACCCAGCTTTAGGGAATGCAATAGGGACAGCAGAAAACACTGGATTCTCTTCTGCCACTAAACAATAATAAGGCTGAAGCAAGACATCTCTTGATATTCATTCATTCTCCCATATGCAAAATGCTGGACTAATAACATTATCCTCTCTGAAGACTGATGTGATGCTTAATGAAATACAATTAATGTGTTGGTTTAACTTTATATTAGAAGCCATGTTTACATCTGTAAGGTCAATTTCTGCTTAACAGGATACAGGAATTAAAGCTATTTCTACAGCTCTGAATCACTGTTCTCCTATTTGCCCAGACCTCCAATCTTGCACGTCTGGAGTAACGGGGAGGCAAAGTAATTAAAAGATGAGCCCTGATTTCTAAATCAGATATAAAGAGGTTGTTTGTACCTCCAAACAGAAGCACAAGAGATGGAGAGACTTCCACACTTCCACTAAAATACCACACTTTGCCTTGAAATCTTCTTTTTTTTTTTTTTTGGATAGCAACTCTAGTTTAACAGTCTTCTTACCGTAAGTTTACTGTACTTCACAATTTCCCTTACACACTTTAGGCATATAAAAGTTGGACAATTTTGCCCATTTTTAGTATGAAATATAAATTTGGGTTGATACTATTCAGAATGAGCTGTTTTATTAACTTCAAAGTTTAACAAAACTCATAGCCAGAAGGTCCATGAAACAGATGTATGAGCCCCAGCACTTCATCTGCCTTTTTACTGGATAAAGGCATGGAGGGCTGGTGGCTGAAAGTGGCCTGATCTGGAACTCCCTCTGGGATTCTTTCTATTCTTATGAATTTAAAAGAAGGATGAAGTGACAGCAAGCAGATGTCTGTGTTTACATGACTCCAGAACAGTCCTCTCTGGAGAGGAGAGGGAAATTCCAAGAAAAAGATGTGAATTGTTTTAACTCTTTCTGACTGGGATACCACAAAGGCAAATCTTTGAATATTATGTATCTTTGTTGTGGTTTAAACAAAACTGGTGGTTTTATATGGGAGTCACCAGGTGAGGTTCAGACATGACATTGTGCTGGATTTCACAGGACATGCTTCTCTCTACCACCAACCGATGGGCAGTGAGATTTGGGATTTGACAAAATCTATGTAGCATTTCTTAGTAAATAGAGTATTTCACTTACTGCTTTAGTTTATGGATACTGAAAAGGTCTGTATCCCCTACCTCTTCACAACTAGAATCATCAAAGTTATTAATTTTGCTCACTCTTTGGGACTCAATATGTATAGATATTACTTGGAACTTTAAAACAAATTCTTCTTTACCATTTTGAAAGATCCTTAAAACTTGCAACTAGTAAAAAGAAATAATAATCACCAAAACATTCAACAGGACCTCAGGACAAAAATAATGAAGTAGGAGTGTGAAAACTGCAGGCAGATGATTGCAACAACTCATATTATTATAAAAAAGATGGTCACTGGCAGCTCCCATCCTGAGATTCACTGTTGGAAAAGCTCAATGGAATTAACTTTCTTGTTTCAGCCATCAGCAAGCTTAGTTTGAAACACATTTAAACTATGCAATCTTAATCTGTCTGATTTGAAAGCACTTGTTTCTGCTTTGTCAGAACTAGAAAAGTGATTGTTCAGAATGGAAAAACCTTATTGTGATACAGATAGATCTAATAATAAATTGTTTATTTTATAATAAAATAAATAAATACATTTTAAAAAATCATTTATGGGTGGCTTAAGTCACAAAAGAGTGGAAGCCTTTTAAGAGAGAAATATCTGGTTCAAATGAAGTGTCAGCCACAGAAAGTACATGGGAATAGCTGGTGGAAAGTGACTCCAGAGCAAATGCAAGCCTTGGTCACAATGTTGTGGAGCCTGTGAAGAAACAGAGTAAGGGAATGAATACAGGTCTTACCTTTCTTCAGCTTTCTACTCTTTCACGTCCCTTATGGGGACACTTGTTATACGTTCTGGACTCTTGCCCACGGTCTGTGCTGATGCTTTGTGATATTACAAATGACTGAGACGGACACATGCAAATGGTGTTTTTGAAGGTGCAGACCCTTTCACTGGATTGTCTCCTTGCCACGAGGTGCTGGAGGGGCAAGCCAGCTGTACTGATGATCTTCACCAGGCCCAAAATTGGATTATTTATTTTGGGATGCTTACCTAGAAACAGACTAGTTGCTGTTAAAGGCTTGACTTTCTGTTTCTGCTGCTTTTCTCTGATACATCAATACAGTTAGAATGACACCAGAACCTTGCTTTTTCTTTCTGCTTATTGAAAGGTTTGAAGACTGAAAGCAATTGTTCTTCTGGCTGTTCAAAAGCTTCTGAAGTAGGATTTAGCACTGAAGTAACTGGCGCTGGACTGAAGTTGAACTATCTTTTTTAACTGGCAGTAAATGATTAAGTACATTGAATAAAAAAGGTTCCTAGGCAGACAACCTTTTTATTTCTGCTGCTCACCAAACTCACTTCTCTTAGAAATGCACATCTGCTTTTTTGTCATTCATGGATTTATAAGCAGTAATACATCCTGTGGCTGCTGGAGCAAGAATACCTGATTTTATGCTTTCATGAGGTAGTTCTCCTCCATCCAACTTGGTATACTATCAACAACGATCTCCTCAGTGGAAATACAAGTATTTAAGAGCTGGTTGTGTTGGGAAGCTACCAGAAAGAACTGGGATGAATGCAACACTTTCCCTGTGCCGCCTTCTTACATACTTTTTCTGTTGTCTTTTTAGAGTGACTTTGCCTGTTTGTTGTTGCTGAATTTGCAATGTGTAACACAGATCTGAGCACCACTTGGTCTGCACGTTCAGTAGTGGCCTTTTTTTTTTTTAATCTGTGAAGGGTGGCCACTATGGCACGGGCATGTCTGTGTTGTACAGTTCTCACTGCACATCTGACAACAAAGTCTACCACTCAACCACTGCAGGCTCATTTAGAGGAGTCAGGGGGAATCTGTGTGTCATAGTTTTGTCATCTCCAGCAATGTAAACTAACAGGACCTGTAGTGACTGAGTGTGATGGGTGGCTGGATGACACCGATTCCATCAAACCCTCCAGCAGAGCCCTGAAGGGTGGAGTGAGCCTATTTCAATGGAAAGGGCAGGGAAGGTATGCTTATTTCCATGGAAAACCAATGCAGAGGAACCTTAACTTATGGCTGCTGTATGGACAGTACTGGAAAAAAAAAAAAAAAGAGGGGGGAAAGAAGACAGCAGAAAACTCTGGAGAGGAAAAATTAGGTTAAGACTGCCTAAGTTATCTTCTCTGGATAGAGCTGGGTGGGGGTGTGTGTGTTAAAGAAAAACAAACCCACTTTTGGTAGGTCCCTTTAAACGGTTTGCTTGAAATACAAAGTACACAAAGCCTTGTGGATGTGTTTAGTAATGCACTAGAATCTACTTTTCAGGCTGTAAGAGGATAGAGATTTGGTTAATGTGTACTGAGATGATCTAATTGCAGAGATAAACTAAACTGGGCTATTACCAGTTGTACATTCACAAAGTAGAGATAGTAACTATTTCTTCCTCACATCACAGCAGGGAGGATGACAGGCTACAGGAGAGCCAATGTATAAAACATGCAGCAACTGTTGTGAGAGGAAATTAAATAGTGTCAGAAAATGCAACCAGATGCAATAGATACCTTGAAAACAGGGATTCAAAGGTTCTTTGCACAAGCTTTCTGCATGCTTGGAATTTTTTTTTTTAGAAGCTATTCTAAGTACAGGAACACTGCTGGCAGTTTAAGCTGTCTTCAGTTCCAACAGGGACACAATTTGGCAGTTCATTCATTTGCAAACAGACAGCATAGTTTCTCAACCTGTTGCCCATAGTGCACAAACAGCTTTCTAACATCTGGAAATGAGCAACCCAGTAATTTTCCTTAGTGTAATTTGATTGCCATAGCAACCACGAGGCTATTAAAAATTTACAGGCAAGGGCAACAGCCTTAGGAAAGTGCAATGGCAAGTAATCAATAGAGTCTCAGTGCCTTCTTATAGTTATTAACTCAAGTTGTACACTTGGACTATTTGCAGATGTTAATTCTCCCTTTTATCTTTGTGACAATCCCTGAGATTTTCAAATCCTGTTTTTTCTTAGCTTAAAAAAAAAAAAAAGACAAAGAAACTAGACTTCACAGACAAGTGGTGAAGACAGTCTCTTCTGCAAACTCAAACGTAGGAATACTAACGTTAGTTTCCAACATCTGTTAAGGGAATACAGCTCAAAGCCTTCTTTTACATTAACCTAAAAATATTCATAAAGACACAGGAGGTGGTGGCTTGATTTAAGAACACTGCAATTGCTACTTACAATCCAATTATTGATGATACTACTCCCTAGCTGGCAATTGGTACTTTTAAAAGCTTATGTTAGCTCTGTTATTTGTGCTTTATGCTGTGCAGTCATCCACAGAAGCTGTCAATTAGCTTGATTCCTCTTCCCTTGTTTTAACATTAGCTCTGTGATGCTTGAAAAGAGAATGATTTGCATCAGAGTGAAAGAGGTTTTGTTCTTCTCTTTACTGGTATTTATACTAACAGTTGCATCAACATCATGTTCAGCAGTTTGAACTCACAGGAATTTCCTCATGCATACAACAAAGATTTAAACCCATTGATTCTACAGTAAGCTTTTAACTACCTTGAACACACAGCAATTAGACTGTGGCAAAATACATACAGATACCAGAAGGTTTAAGTGTAGTTTAATACAGCATCAAACAGCATGATTACTGCTACACAGAAGCAGGGTAGTACATGCAGATTTTTGGTGCAGATTATAATAGCAGGAGTGTCAGCAGCATTAAAAATTTCACTCTGGAACTGTACTGGTATGACCCCTTTTAACTGCAGGAGTTACATGCTTGTATACAAATGTTTACATGAACAGTTCAGAACAGCAACGTGCAACAGCCACAGATCAGTGAACAAAGGGCAGTGGAATTCACCTGTGATTTTACTGCAGGAGATGCCGATGAAATTTAAAATCCAGGATGTGCACTAACCAACCCCCTGATATGGTTTGAACCCCACACAGAGCTGGCGAAGCAAAGTGGATCACTATTTGTCTCAAAACACCTCCTGGGCCCCGTTGCACTGGAATGGCAAAAGTCTAGGGGTAACCTCTAGGACAGGAAGGGTGGCCAACCACCAAACATCTGCCCAGCTGGCTATAGCCCAGGAGGCAAAGGTTTTGATGACAATTGAGGAAGCAACGGGGATGAGATAAAGTCTTTCTTGCCAGATCTAAAATAGTTTGAAGGGAAGGCCTAGATTTGAGGTCTAACATTCAAGAGCTATTAATTTTGTAAAAGTAAATTCAGAAGTTCAGGTTGAGAAATTATTGTTAAAATCTAAGTCAGCAAAGCACACATTTAAGTGAAAACGGCAGGAAATGAAACTGAATCAGTTTGTGCCTTGTGAAACACACAGACCAGAAGTTACTTTAGGCAAAAAAAAAATCGGTTGTGAATTAATTACTGAATGCTGAAACTGCGTTACTGTTGAGTGTAAACACAACTTGGTTTCTTTCATTTTTTGTGCTGTAAAAAGTTGTTTGAGCCATCTCAAATGATAAAAACGTTTATCTAGTTACCTATGTCAATTGGTATGCAAGTTTCTGAAAGCCTGAGACATGAAAATCATTACATGATTCTTCACCAATCAGTGTGGGCAATCCTTCCTTTTCTCCACCAGTTCCAAGAAGACGGAAGGCAATCACCAAGATTTGGGGAAAAGAAGTCTTTACTCTTGAGGATTTTGGAAAATATTCTAAGAACGAGTTTAATTCATTACAAGACAGTCATGTATAAAAGAACTCGTATGAATTTGAATTGAGAGCAATTGCTAGGCAGAAGAGTTAACTGCAGTCCTGGTAAAAAGCACTGACAGATAAATGGATGATAGAATTTTCAAACTGTAACATTAGATACTTACACATCCCAGTTGCATGAGCAAATCCTCTGACTTCAGTGAGATTACTCAGAAGCACAGCTTGAAAACCAAACACACTATAAAAAACTTTTCTTTAGAAGGAAGGTCAACAGCTACTTGTAGAATTTCCATATAATGCATTTTTCAAATGCTCCCCCTCTGATGTCTAATTAAATCATTTATATAAAGTTAAGAGCACATTAAGATATCCTCAAAAAGAGAAGCAACCTGACTGCAAAAGTAGTTATCCATTCAGCTGACCAGACACATTTTACCTGGTAAGTGTTCCCAGCTTTGACATGAGGGAAATACTACATCTCAATGCATTACTTCTAACTCTAAAGAGGAGGAGTTTGACATGAACTTCTAAAATTCCATTTTAATTGAAATTTTAATATTCTAACTTATTTAACAATTTTAATGTGTGTACTGAGTGCCACAAAAGAATGAATATTCCATATTATAAAGCTGGAATGAAAACCCAAACCTGAAGTTTGAAATATTATAGTGCACATCTTGGGGTAACTACCCACCCAGTGTGTTGCTGCATTACACATGTATGTACTTGGCTGATTTAAGTTCTGTTACTGTCACATCAGCAAAATTTTCTAAGTGATGCAGTTCATTCTTAAACACGAGCAAACAGCAACAAATGAATTAAATTTTTGCTGCAAGAGTTAGTCACAAGTTATACAGCTTCTTTACAACTGAAGAGGAAGTCAAATGGACTTGATAGACAAACACAAGGCAAAAAAAGCAGAATGGAAAAGTACATGAACCCAAACTTCTGAAAAATGAGCTAACTTACCTTAAAACCTAAGAAGTCTGTTGAAGAAAGAGCAATGCCCATATACTCAGTGTGTTCATTACAGAAGAATCCCTTCACTAACACAACAAGCACTACTTTGTTTCATGGGCTCATGGAGAAAGGATGTATTTTGTGCTTTACATTTTATCATCAAATGCTATTTCCAGAGTCATACTGTTACTATGAAGTGGCTTCATTAACAAATGAGGAAGTGATATCCTGTCTCCATCAGAAACGTGGGGAAAAACAATGTTTGCCATATGGTAAAAAGAGAAAAAAACTGCTGAGAAGTTAAGCGCTTAAGCTTCCTCGATATCATGGCAAAAAAAGGCAAAGCTTAAATTGGCTTTAAGTACATTATATTTATAGGTCTGAACATGTGTTCATGCATTTTACAGCTCTTCAACAATGACATATTTAAAATTTACTGTAATTGCAGAATTTCTCCCAGAAGCCAGAAGGGTGAATAATTTTTAAGTTTTTGGTGCTGATTCTTGACCAAATGATTGGAGTTTTTCGCAGTATCATGTACTTAAAATTGTTGGATCATATCCTGAAGTGCACTGGAACAGCAGATGGCATTGTGGAAGGTCTGCATGGATTAAACAGTGCTTCAAGATTATTTCCTCAGTTCTCTTTCTGGAACATTTACCTTCACTGATGTCTGACACCTGGTTCCAGGAGTTAAGAGTTAAGAGTTATTACCAAAGGAGTCTGGCTTTGGTGCTTGGGTCAACTGCAATGCCAAAGTGGAAAAATCCATCTTTGCAATGTGCAAGGGCAGCTCATACTGGCTACTGTGTAAGAAGTCCCACCTCTAACAGCCTCTTTTGTCTCAGGAATCCCTTACCTTTCCTTTCTCCCTTCCAAACCCAGACTCTTCTCATGTCCAACTGAGAACACATCCTGGCTTCACTCTCTTAAATAAAATCATATGTTTCCCCAAGATCACTAAATATTGCAAAAAATAAATTGAATTCAATCACATAGGAAATGGCAACAAAAAAGGTGACTTGGTTAAGCATACGACAACCTTTTTTTTTTTTTTTTGTGAGCTTTACAACACCTGGCAAGGTTTAAAAAAAAATTTAAGAAAATTTTACACTTCACTTTTCACAATGACATCGATTAACTTCTGTATAAATTCTAAAGACTACAACTTGTCAAGTCATCTCAGTTTCGATGGTACCTACTACAGGTAACAATACTGATAGCTGCCACTTAAGGCACAGTTGTTTTGATTCTGTGATGAAGAGTTAACCTTTCCTGATATCCTGCAGGCATTATGTTCTCAGTTCTCTGCAGCAGCCTTTTTAGATATAATACTAAAATAACAGGGTCAACTGAGGGAAGACAGAAGTGACATACTTTAGATTCTGGTCCTAAGAGTACAAGAGACTTAGCACATTTCAACATATTAACCCCTCCTTACAGTTTGAAGTTGTTCCTGAAGGCAGTATTAACCTAATACATCTTATGCTGATAAAGAGTACAGACAGCTATTCCACCTCAGCAGAAGACAAGTTACTAAGAATGGTTTAATAGGATTCCCTGTGCTTTTCTACCTAACCATGCCTCAGGACTACAAAAACATGTTTTGAGTATGTAAGAAGCTTAAAAGAACACATGTATTTTGAAAACTAAACTAATGGTTTTATTTAACAAAGTTTTTACACTCTACCTTGGCTTAAAAGCCCAGATCAACAAACAAATAATGGTATGTTCAACAAAAAAATTATCTAACTACTGCAGGCTTAACATGGCAAGTTAAGAACATGCCTGCAGCTGGAACTATTTCTTTTTTGTTCTAGATTATGATATTCACTACTGGATTTAAGCATGGATCTTCCATGTAAAGACAAGCTCTAAAATAACCCAACTCATTGCTTTCCTCTTCATTTAAAAAATACAGCATGTACACACACAAAACAATTCTCCTGGCAACGATGCCTGCTGTAAGTAAAAATAAAAAATAATTGAAAAATATAAAACAGATTAAAAAAAGATGCTATGCAGGTACTAATATCAACTATATAACAAAAACTGTCATTCATTCTGTACTATTCTAGGAGATGGATCCAGAAAGAACATTTGCATTTATTTAAGTTTGATGTTTTTATGTGCTCTTTAGACTTAAATTGCCATTGAACAGACTTTTTACTATAATCCAGAAATTTCTAATATTGATCCAAATATATAGATTTTAAACACAAAAGCAAATTATTTCAGAATTAAGTTTGAGTCTCAAGAGTTGGTTCAACAAATTAAACTTTCCAAGACCAATACACTTGTTTCCTGAGATGCCTAAAAGTCATGTTTCACCTTCACATTACACTGTAATTAACAAAAATTATTATGCACAAAACCAGATATTAACTACAGCATACAAGCACATTTACAGAAGTCACCTGATTTCACTGTTGCGAACTACCGTGTTAACGTGTACACCTTAACAAAGCTCCTAAAATATTCTTTATACATTACAAAACAAGGATTTACAAAACTTTATTATATTTCCAAGTTATTTCATTCTAAAAATCTTGAAACATAAAAAATACTTCCTAAGAGACTGTACAATAAAAGGCTAACAATCTGGCACGGGAGAGGTAAGTATATGGAAACTTGTTTTAACAGTCACAAATCAGTCGCTGGTGATTAAAGAACACTTTGTTCTTCAGAGCTGGTAGGCACTTCCACATAGCCAGAAATACAAGTTTTCCTACCACTCCTTTTGCCTCCCATACATAAAAATACACAATGCAATAAAAAAAAAGGTAGGATAAAAGGGTGGACATGTGATGAAATAAAGTATTATCTAAGGTCTTGATTATTGTTCATCTTGTCTAAGTGTAAAGATTCTGTCCCAAAGTTTTCCTGACAAGATGGAATTATTTGGCCTTTAAAAGTGTTAGCTGAAATACCTCCCTTTTTTACCAGTACATGTTGTTTGCTCACTGCTGTATTGCTGGTTTATGTCTGTAACAGAAACTGGCTCTAGGCCAGCCCATGGGTCCTCAAGCATTGAAGGTCTGTAATAGTTTTCCACATCATTAGACACTCTTTTCTCTCTGCCATGCGCTGTACCAAATGGAGTAGATGTCCTGGGTGATCCCTTTGGAAGAAAACCATCAGGTAAAGAAACATTTAATAGTCTAATTCAAACAAAAAAAAACCCAAAAACAAACAAAAAAAAAACAAACAAAAAAAACAAAACCAAAAAAAAGAAAGAAAAAAAAATTTAAAAATGTAAAAAACGTTTCCTTCTACTGTAGTAGAGCTCTGAAGCTGATTATTCATTGTAATTACTACACCTCACTTGCATCTTCCTCAGGAAATATTAACTTTAATGTATTTTACTTATGAGTGATGATTTACCAAGATAAGAAAAAAGCACCATCACAGTCTTCTCCAAAATACTTGTTTACATCACTCTGGCACATAGCTGCAGAAAAGCAGCTCATGCTATTTTTCATAATCTGTCAACAACATGTCTAACAAAAGCTGAACAACAAAACAGGGAGTTAGAGGCTGAGGAAGAGTTGACAATATTAACAAGAGCAGAAGTCAAATACTAAGTACTTACAGATTGAACACAGTATTATGTAACTGAAATAGCTACAAGGAATTCATTGGAAAAAATCCTCTTTCAACCAAACTAGTGTTCTGTGAAATTTGAGAACAGATGACTTTATTTTATATACGGTCTCAATGGTAATCAGAGATTTAGCGTGTCCTGACTTTTGCAGGGAGCTTTTCGTTTTTTTTTTTTTTTTAAGATCAAGGACCAAAACAACTGCTTCTGTAAAGCTGCTACAAGTCTGCAGCTTAAAGAGCGCTGTGACATAAAGGAACTCCGATAATCATTTTCTCCTGTTAGCATAATCCATTGTTCTCCTCAGATTCACTCCTCTAAAAAGTGAGGTTCTGTCTAAAGCTGTATTTATTTAAATTAATTTATTTTAACCAAAGTTAAATAACCCATACTACAGATAGACAATAATCTCCAAGCATGCCCACTGCATTCTGTATGGTTAGAACAACAGGATGCCTTGAGGCTGGTTATCAGATTTTGTAAAGCAGGGTAAAAGCATTTAATGGTTGCTTTCCCCCACAGCCCCACTACCCCTGAATTTTTGCATGAGTAGTAATGGTATCTGAATTTGACTAGTAAGCCCTAACAGCATCTATGTAAACAGATCACATGAAACAATTTCTGAGCAAAACTGAGAAATGATGCCATAAAATGAAAGACCCAATGTTCAGCCAGAAAAGTAGATTTCACTCAAACAGTTTGAACCTATTTCTGCTAATGTGCTGTGGCAGGAACATGTTGATGTGTTTCCAGCAAGAACTGTTCAGGAACTCCTAAAGACTGATGATAATGGATACATGATCAAATGTGGGAACATCCATGTCTTATTTATAGGGCACTTGTTTCTAATGATTCTTTGCAGTTAGGTTATGTAGCTAAAATGATGATCTCAAAACAGAAGAATTTCTAAAAGGTGGTGAATACTGTATCAAACCCCATGAGGGTCAGAGAATCACCTCAGAATACACGTAAGAAACTTTGAAAGGGACATGGAGTTTCCTAGAGTAAGCTGACATGCTCTAGCAAAAGTGACATTTATGTTAAGCACTCACATTTAGTAGTGAAACAGCAGTACACAGTGCATTCTGTCCCAAGTAAATACAAAACCCCACCATCTCTAAACCGCCACATTTAATGAAGACCTTTTGACATTGTAAAACAGATTGAATGTGGAGCTTATTTATTGCTGTGTTTAATCTGCAGAAGGCAAAAGAAACCTGAGCTGATATAATGATCTGCAGTATTCAGTGAAGCAGCAAAATAATTCAATGGTAAGGCTCATTTGTATGGATTTATTTAATAGTCTTAAATTTCATTACAACATGATGCAGGTCATCAGTCACACTGACATTACACTGACATTTTAGCTCTTTTGAAATCTAGGAAATTTATTATTATGTAATACAAGATTGACAGCCTTCAGTACATGTTAAATTTAAGCACGTAGATTATTTACGTTTAGAATACTAGTCATCATATGATTTTTCCCCTCTGAATTTTTTTTTAGGGAAGAAAATCAAAATGTGATTATTCACATTATAGGCCTGTGGAAGAGGAAAACAGCCCTACCTGTGTAAGTGAAACCATTCAGTGCAAGAGGCACTACTTGGTACCAAAGACAGCTTAAAAAAACTTTGTTAGTTGTCACTAATGCGAACAGCCTTTTCTCAACCAACTTTCCTTAAAAAAAGTCAATCTATTCTCTGTACTTTTTCTCCAGATAACAAATCTCTCTTTAGAGTAGAAAACAACATCTTTTCGTGCTATTCATTAACATGTTACTGAGTGGAGTAATACTGCCTTGAAACTAGGGACAGTCACTCCCTTTATCAGCTTGCTTCACCTGATGTAATTATAGCTGCTGGCATATGCACAAAACACAAAAATCACAACTGTACCATTTTAAGACGGTGACGTTTCTTTTACTTTCTGTAATAATTTTTGATCCACACCACTACATAGCTGCTGCTAGTAGCTAGTTCACTAATTCCTGCTGAGTGTAGGAAACAAAACATTATCACTAAGTGAATTCTAAGTGGAGATAAGAAACACAACAAAGAGGAATCACCAAGAACAGTTTGGGTTGGAAGGGACCTTAAAGATCATCTAGTTCCAACCTTCCTCCTGAGGGCATGGACACCTTCCTCAAGTCTGGGTTGCTCAAAGCCCCATGCAGCCTGGCCTTGAACAATGCCTGGGCATGGTGCATCCACAACTTCTCTGGGCAACCTGTTCCAGTGTCTCACCACCCTCACAGCAGAGAACTTCTCCCTAATTTCCAATGTAAACTTACTCTCTTACAGTTTAAAGGCATTCCCCCTTGTCCTGTCACTACACGCCCTTGTTTCCATAAACATGTTTTCATAAAATATAAAGCAGAAGCACCTCTGTGTAAAAAACAGAAAGTGCTGTTAACTACTGGCCACATAAAGGTTGAGTTAACCATTTCAGAGAAAACAAGCTCAGTATGTTTTTCTTCAAGTCTTCTGTTTGTTTCAAAGAATGAAAGTCTGCGAGCACAAAGTGAGTACAGACTGCTAATGGCATGACATTAATAGAACACTAAAGTAAACATAAACTGTCTTTTGGATTTTCCAATGCAATTTTAAAGGGCCACTTAAGACTTTAATCTCAAACTGACTGTAGCATCATAAATGTCAAAGGCATTGCAGTTCACTTAACAGGATCTACAGAGGAGAGGGGACAATACACACGCATCACGAGAAATCTGATGCTTAGAAAATGCATAAAGGCTTTCTACCTGAATCTATTTATGGCCTCATGGGCAGAGATCCTTGTCCACACCAAAGCAAATGAGGTGATTTATGAGGCTAACTCCCTCTGCGATTGCCTCTACTGCCCTCCCAGGCAGAACAGCTCACGTGTACACACGTAAAAGCATAGACTTACACATTTCTTCAGTCCTGGGCAAAGCTACAGACATTCAATATCCTTTGAGTCTCTGAAGGAATTGCCATCAGGCCAGTGCTCCTAAACTACTCACAAGGTCTACAGAAGGAAAGGGAAGAAGGGAAGATGTTGTGACAGTCTGAGACTGGATTCAGACTTGTACCTTCTTTATGTCATGTTTCTTACCTCAGAATGTAACCTGACTTTATGGCAGGTTTCTTACATCAAGAATGGAGCCTATGAGCCTTTGGGAGAGTTCCTATCCTCAGGTCCTGACATGAAACAGTTCTGACTAAAACTAAAGACAAAAGGATTCCTGCATATTCTGCTGCTCAATTAATTCTAGGGCAGGCTTCGGAAAAAAAAATTTAATTGAACAGCCAGAGAGTGATCTTTTGAAGGGAAATTAGACATCGATGACATAAATTATCTCTCCAGATTCCGCAGCAGAAATGTCACATGCTTGGCTTTTTTAAAAGGCACTGAGGTTAAGCAATCTCTTGGCTTCCACACCTGGAGAGTCTCTGCTGTTGTGCTGAAGAAAACGTATAAATTTTATGATTCCCTTCCACCAACTTTGAGTTTCCTGAGTTAACTGCATCATAAGAACAGAACAAAATACTAGTTTTCAACGGACACATGACAATGCAGTGCAGGCACATTAAGATTTTACTAATCTCTATTAAGATGTGACTTCATTATCATACTTTAATCCTTCAAGTATCAATAAAAGCACAAAAAATTGTATCATTGTACTGCATGTATCATTTGTTACACTTTGAAGGTTTCTCTAATATTGCATAAAGCCGGTTACATACATAAAGTGGTTATCCTGAGAACTGATATACCTGTGTGCATTGCCAGTCACATGCTACAACTAACACAGCTGAAAAAAAGCTTAACTCACGGAACCTGTTAATGGATTTCAGGAAAACTGTACAAACAGAAGCTTTCAGTGCAATGCAAAGACTTTAAAATGAGAGTTTATTATCGCCACGGATGCTCTCCTTTCTGCTTAAAGGAGCCTCAGCTTAATTCTCTTTAACAGAGCACTCCTTTTCTCTGTCCGTGTCCCTGAAAACTCCGAGTGTGGCCCGGGTGTGGATAGGGCAGCTCCCATGATGGAGGACAACACGGGCAAAGTAAAAACACACCTTGCTTCACCACTGCATTAAAGAAAACTGACTAAAGGGAGGAATGTACAGGAGAAAGAGGCGTTTGCTGCCGTTTTGGGCGGTGCTTAATTCTCTACCTTCACACGCCAGAATATGAAAAAGAAAGCTGCAGAAAAAAAAAGCAAAAGAAAAGCTTTTGTGTCTTCGGAACCCGCCAGGCCTGGGGCCCTCTTCCCTATCCTCATCTCACAGCTGCCTATGCTCTGTCCGTCCTCTCTACCGCGGAGGAATGGGCGGGGGGAAAACTGATGTTGCTCAGTGCGGTTCAAGCCTCGTTCTCCCCCGAAAATCCTTCTGGAGAGTGGATGCTGCGCTGGCACAGGCCCTCGGCGGGATACGGGCCCCGCTTAGAAGCAGCTACAGCACCTCCCT
>VWZT01008284.1:0-16504 GCA_013397055.1 Pachycephala philippinensis | reverse complement strand
GGCTGGGAAGAAGGAGCCGGTGTTGTGGAGGGCTCTGGAGGAGCCCGTGCCCCGCGGCTGCCGGCGGCAGCGCCAGAGCCCCGAGCGCTGCCTCTGCCTCCCTCTCCTCGGGCAGCGGCGGCTGGGCGCGGAGCGGAGGCGCTCCCCCGGCAGGTACCGAGCCGTGCCGCGCCCTCCTCCTCCTCCTCCTGCTTCTCCTCCTCCGCGTCCAGTCTCTCGCCGCGTCGGGCCCCTCTGTCCGGGTGATCCCGCCGGGCTCGGAGTTGGTGCGGCTGGGGCGGGGGGCGGGCGTGAAACACCTGCGGNCACCTGCGGGAGGTTCGTACGAGGGGTGGCGAAGGGGTCCCTGCGTGGCCGTGCTGTGGGAGCGCAGCCCCCGGGCAGCCTCGGCGGCCTCGGACTTTGCACCGCGGCCGTGCGCGCTGCCCGCAGGAGCGCGTCGCTTGTGACACGGAGCGTGTCGGCTCGCCAGGCAGCCTTGGCTCACGGCATGCCCTGTTCCGGGCCTGATTTTCTTGTAAGGTTACCAAAGTGTAACTGCGTACAGTTGTGCTTTTAATTTTTTTTTTTTTTTAAATGAAATTGAATAAACCCAAGCTGCAACAAAGTGATCGTTCTGTGGCTTCAAGTTTCTGTTTTATTAAATAACGTAGAAAAATAGTAACAATAGCGTTGGTGGCACTAGAATCAGAGGAAGTTTGCGGTTCTGCCTTCCCCTATGAACATACCAAGTGTGTCCCGGGCTGGAGTGTACCCACTGGTTGTGGATTAGTCCACGGTAGTGATGGACTTGATTATAACTTACTGCATGGATAAAGTAAAAAAACTGTGCAAAGTAGAGATAATAGACTTGAGCCGTCATATCCTCTGGAATTGAAAGTAATTGGAATGGGATCTGTTAATTTGCATTGTTGCAAAAATTAATTGGCTGTCTTCTAGGTGCCCTCTTCTGTCACTTACAAGTATAAAGGAAATATTTTTGGAATATGACACAAGAATTAATTTCTGTTCTATGGAGCGATTTCTCTGTTGGTTCCTTATTCATGGTGTTGGGCTAGGTCAACCTTGGGACAAGCTATTGAGCTTAACTAAAGAATTTAAATCATATTGAGAGTGAGTGGGTCTATTTATTCTTAATCAAGTTATTTATGAAAGATACATATGGCAGTCTAATTCACAATAAATTCAAGCATCATGGAAATCGAGAGTTTATACAGAGGATATAGTTAGAGCTGGGAGACTGATTTTTCATTCAGTCATCAAGTTCCTGACATAAATAAAAGCAAAATACAAGAGAAAATGTGAGTTTGCATTTTAGAAAATTTAGACTGTTGAGTCAGAATTCCAACAAAGTCTAACTTTGGGTATGTGCCTGCTTAGGAAGCTAGTGATGAAAGGAAAAAACCCAGGACATGTTTCTAGTTAATGCTGATCGGTTCTGATCTCTTGTGTTTGTTCATGATATGGTTTTGTTTCTTTTTGTTACTACAATAGATAGCACTCCCTTATTCAGGATTCATGTACCAGAACTGCTGTTTCTCTGATGTCAAAAGGCTTTCTACTGCAGTTTTTTCAGCAAATTAGTGTCACACTGGAATACAAATCTAGCTCCTATATGTTTTTTTTTTTTGTGAACATCTGTGTTCTTCTATTCTGAAGAGACTAACAAGTCTATTCATTTCGTCAATTTTCAAAAGCAAACTTTTGATCTCTCTTCTTTCTTCCATTTCTTCATCATTGTGGACATCTGTTATTGACTAGCATTAAAAAAAAAAAGATCACAATGGTCTGTCTTCAAAGCAGCAGTTGTGCTCTCCTATTCTGTTCCAGTTATGGAAGAGTCCTAATCCCTGAATGGAGTGTTAGATGATGTTGTGGTATGAGTGACATGATAATTAGTAAGGGTTCATCAGGTTTAGTTATGCATAAATACATATTTACAGCTTAATCTTAACCTTTTATAGGCTTTTTGGAGAAATATCTTTATGGATTCCTACAACTTGGCTGTGGGTAGAGAACCTGTTGGCTTTGAAAAGTTGCTATTGTTCTGGTAGTATATCTGTGAGTAGCCCTAAATATTGGCTCAGGATGAGAATAGGTGAGCTACTAAATAATAAAGTGCAGCTCTAAAAGGTGTGGAAATAATAGAGAAAGGTGGACCTTTTTTAACTGAAATTATGTCTTTTTAATTTTTTTGGAGCTTCAGTAAAGCTTTTTACATATTTTTGGTAAAAAGAGTAATGTTTTTGTGGAGCAAATGGTGCACCCAGCTTGATAAGACTGAAGTTATACTGGAGGGTCTGTGGTGTTTTCCTGGCACAACTGTTTTCCAACATCTGGAACTCACGGAGGTGTGGAGCACTGAAAAGAAGTAGCAGCCTGAGATTTTCCTAAAGGCTTTGAAAGTGCAAAACATATGGCCATTCTTAGATGTGCATGTTTTCAACATGCTGCTCGGTCTGCATATTGTATTAAAGCCCAAAACCTGTTAAATGGAAATCTCCTTGGAGTAATAGGTAACAATGGAGGAAAATTTTTGAAGATGAACAATGGGATGCAAGTGTCCTCATTGAGAGCAGTATAGTTAATGAAAATATTTTAGCAGAAGCCTTGAATTTCCAATGCTGCTTCAGTTCTCTGTAGCTTTTTTTTAATCTCTCTCTTGATACACATCTCCTCTTTCCCATACGTAGGACGGAGAGTTACGAGGGTGACTGAGGGGTGGTTCAGGTCTGATGGAGGGAACGTGGAGCAGGTGATACAGGCATGCACTGCTGCATGATATGGGAGATGCACCACACTGCCCTGCAGGCTTTGAATGAATGTGGTTTGTTTGATTCCCACCCCCTCACCTCCCGACATGTTTTACATCTTTCTCTTACTGGGACAAGCGCCAAAAAGAGATGCTTGCCACAAGTTGGTATGTGTCATTTTAGTGGTGTTACTGGCCAGGTGCGTTTGTTTTGTATGTGATAGGAGACCACCTTCCGAATAGTAACCAAATGACCATCCACACAGGGCGGTGAAGTGTTTGTGTCCCCAGCCTACAATTAAAGACTGAGTGAGAGGAAGGTAACCCAAGGCCACCAAAGAAATAGTTGGCCGACCTGTGGTCTAGACTGTGAGATTACTTGCTCTGTCTTGTGATGTTTATTGCCATTACTATTGTTTGTTAGACCTGGTTAGGTTGGAAAGGGTGAGGGAAAGGAAGAAAGCATTGTGATTTCCTAATAATTATCTTGCATGTGTAGCTGCCATTGAAAGAGTATTTCCTTGGCTCATATATTCTGCCTTAAGTTTTGTAATGGGGATATTCTGTTTGTGTGTGTGTGATGCAAGTGGATAGGTCTACACAGGTCAAAACACTTTGTGAGTTCTACTGTGCTTCAGACTTCAGATGAGTCTTTAAAAGCTGTTTGAGTGTTTGTGGAAGGCACATCTAAAGTATCACTATTAAGGAGCTTTATTGTAGAATTGCTGGGGAGTTAGAATAGGTTATGAAATGTCATCCATAAGGTTTTCCAACTTTGAAAGACTTTACTAATGTAGTATACTCCTAATAAACAGCTTGTTCAGAAAGCTTTATTATCATTTATTAGGGGAGGGAGATGAGAGAGGATGATGAGAGCGTCATAAAAACAATGTGTTTTATTTTTTTTTTAAGATCTAAGTCACTGTTTTTTTTGTTTCCTGTCAGGTGCTAATAATGTAAAGCCATTGGATGGTGTGAAAATTCTTGATTTAACAAGGTTTGTGTTTTGTCTGTCATCTGTGACAGTGGGCCTAAATGCAAATATTCTGATTTGAAAAACTAACATTTTTTTTTCTTTTTTAATATTAAAGGGTTCTTGCAGGGCCATTTGCCACAATGAATTTGGGAGATCTAGGGGCTGAAGTTATAAAAGTGGAAAGACCAGGTAAAATTTTTATTTGTTTATTTTAGAGATAATAACTGGATATTATGTGTATGTATATGTATATATATATATAAAGTAAGGACTTTGGGTAATTAGCTGCTAATTTAATTTTGTGTATTTTTAGCTTAGCACAATGGTTTTCTTCTGCCGCTCAGCACATGCACTTCTTATCCAAAGAGTTGCTAAGGATTGGGTAATGGTAAAAAAATGCTTCATTCTTATGGTATAGCTACACTTTTTAGTTTGTATAAGAAGAACAACATATTGCATGGCATTTGGGTCTTTTTTAGAAATAGCCCCCTCACTTGACTCTCAGTTTTATGCATCATTATGCATTTGAGGTGTGTAATTATGCCATAGCAGCTGTGCATTATGTAATGTATTTTTTCCTTTAAGTTTCCATATTTCAAGTTTCCTTCTTTTGGTATTACTAGTTTTGAAACTAGTTGGTGAAAATAATTGAGATACTAAACAATATTACACTCCCTATATTTCATAACAGTCTATAATAATTTATAACATAAATTGAGATACTAAACACACTACATTCTCTATATTTTATTTATGATAGGAAATATTGAATGTTTGAACATTTAATGAAACACTGAATGTCTGACAAAGGTTTTGCTATATCAGTGTATAGGTCATCCTTATTTACTGACCGTTGTTATAAAGGTTTTCACTTTTGTGACCAGGCAAAGGTACCGCAATTTTGTAATGTCAGATTATACCGACACTGGTTGTATTCCAAACATCTAGGTAGTAGGAATGGAGCAATGTCAGCAATTAAGTATGAAATAATGGGTTTGGAGCTTTGCATTGTTTGTGATCAAAGGAGAAGGGCAGCTTCAGAATTCTAAATTTCAAACATTTTAGAATGCGAATAATCCTCTCTTTCTGTGAGAGGATGTCTGCTTTCACAGGAGTATTAATCCAAAAAGAACAGTAGCCTCACTAGTGTTCTACATGGAAAGTATTACTGAAATGTTTGCTTTGAATCATTTAAAGTACCCACACAGAGAAGAGATTGCCCCTGCCCCCCTAAGCATCCTGCTTGAACCAAAATAGTCTTTTGGGATATTAAACAGTACAAATGTTGATAAGCAATTTATATGTTTGCATGACTTCTGCCATTGTAAATCTTTAATGGCTGTAGTTTTTTTTGTTGCTACAGTGTATAGCATAATTATGACAGTGGCTATGTAATATAACAGCTAAAGTTCTTCAGCTTGTTTCTGTATCTATGCCAGTATCAGTTTTCTGTGTTGCCTCTCTAAGGAGGGTTTTCGGTTATGTGAAGTTAACAAGTAGACGAAGTCTAGATATTGAAATAGATACAGGAATGCACATGCTTCCTAACACTCAGGACAGTGATTGTATCTAAATTTGAATTTAGCTTTAATTCTATTTAAAATAGATTGCTAGTTCTCATGATGTTTAAGAAAGGTTAAAAATTGGAAATTAAGCAGAAATGATACAGTGATATCGGTGTCTGCAGCCCATTTAAGGCAGGATTTCTGGAAGAGCTGGAGGTGGGGCCCTGCACCAGCTATAGCAAGTGCTTCTTTTTGTTGGTGTTGTGCAGCATGCAAGTTAATCAGTTGTTGTCTATCAGCGGTATCTTGATGTTGTGTCTGGAGTGTTTCAGGAATAGCTTACTGGCCATATGAACTGTGACTTCAGGCAAGAGCCTCTACTAAATTCTTCAGGATTGACTGAAAGAATTGCATTGTATCTCTGCTTTAAGTTAAAACAAAGTACCAAAAAACTCCAACTCTCCTCTCCCCAGTCTCCCCAAGAAAACAACCAAAATACCAATCCACAAGTAAAAAACAACCAAAAAACCTGCAAATACACTAGTGGTGTCTGGCTGTATTAGTATTTTAAAGACTAAATGGAATCCCAGCGCTAGCAAAAACTTCGTTCACTTCGTTTAATTGCATTCACTTTTAGGTGGTTTTTGATATATATATCCTAAAATATATGTGTGAAACTAGTATTTGTTCTGCCTGCTAGATGAAGCTTAGGTGACTTAAATGTGGTATTGGAGGAAAGCTTTTTATTCTTTTTATTTGTTTGCTGTGTGATGTTGGACAACTATGAATACGTGATGGTATTTCTTTCAGGAGCTGGTGATGACACAAGAGCCTGGGGCCCACCTTTTGCTGGGACAGAAAGTATTTATTTTCTCAGCGTCAATAGAAATAAAAAGGTAAACGGGGTGTGGAACTGAACATGTTTTCTGTAATTATAATTGAGTATATAACACTTCTTAGTTTGATTCTTAACATATATAATGGAGCAATACTTACATTGACCTAAAGTTATGATGAATACATTTCAGGAGAAAACCTTTAAATTTTTAGAACAAAAAAAGGTTGCAAATCTCTGGTATGGTGCTGTAGGCAGCTGAGGCAAAATGAAAAAGTGGGAGTGCTCCTGCTGGTCTTCAGTTGCTGGTGCTAATTAACTGAAAATGAAACCTGCTGAAAGTAAGGGTTATTTTATTTGAGTGACCATTTTTTTCAGGTATATCAGCTCAGTTGACCTGTGTCAGCTGGCAACTGGAGCTGGAAGAGTGCTGCCATTATACCACAGTGAGGCTGGCTAAATCTAGCTTGTGAAACTCTGGAATTAATGTGAAGTTTCATGACATACCAGAATTGTTTAATGGCTTGTTACCATTGAAACAAATGTTTCTGGTGTCTCCCTGTGTACTTGCAGTAGTGGGTCCTGTGTAAATATGTAGTGAACAGGCTGCACATCTGTCAGACTGGTTTTGGTGCTTGTCTGATCCATTAATGAGATATAGTTCAGCTTGCTTTGTTGAGAGATTTTTTTTTTTTTTGCAGAAAGAGGTAGAATATGTATTAAAATTTATTTATCCAAATTAGCTATAGTGTGAAATTTGACTGTTGGTTATGTTTAGAAGAGGTTGATAATCCCTTTCATATACTTTTTCACATAAATTACTGTTGTATTTTTTTTTAATCCCCAGAGTATAGCTATCAACATGAAGGATTCGAAAGGAGTAAAGCTAATCAAAGAGGTAGGTTTTGATAGCATGTGAGGTGTGCTGTTTTGTATTGTTGTGATCCTGAGTAATAAGGATTAAACTCTGCATTTCAAGTATTAATTTGATAATCTAAAAAATCTATGTATGCAGTAAATTTTGTAAATTACAGTATATAGTTTCTGTACTCTGTACTTTTGGACTCAATGTTCAGTGTAACTTCTAATGACTTTAGATTTAAATTTACATGAAAATGTCATCAAAATCTTCGCATGAAATATTGTGAGGAAAAACCTATTCCTTTCCTGTTACTGCTGCTGTATTTGATCTTGCTGTACTACTGCATTAGAAAGATTCAAGATGGACTGATCTGAGGAAGTCAGTGAGCGGTATAGAGGAGATGCTGTGCTCCAGTAAATGCAGGTTTTTGAATGTTACAGTGTAGTCATGACTTCAGTTGCTGTACATCTTTCTGAAAAACATTGTCCTGTAGGTGAAACTTAGTATTTGTTTCTTTTTCAGTATTTGACCTCAGGGTCTTTTAAGGTGATCCATTTCTCTATTTAAAAATAATAAAAGCATCAAATTTCACATTTTGTGAAACTTGTGTTTTGTCATCCCTTTATTTATTATTTGTTGAGAAATGCAAGATCTGCTACTTGCTAGTGCTGCGTTTTAAGCCCTGCAGTAGTAACAGCTGACTTCTGTTACTGTTTGTTTCAATATCAGTTCCAGTCCCTTTTTCACAGTGAGACTGTTTGTCATGAAGTAGGTGGAATTTGTCTGGTAGTATTTCTTGCTGGGAATATTGCATGAAATGGAAGCAGATTAAGTTTTCTGATGCTTTTGATTTGTTAACTATGCAAAGGTACTTCATATGGAAATCTTTGGAGATTATAAGCCAAGGATTCTACAGTGCCTTGTCTTTTTGCAGAACAGAGCCATTTACTGTTGATTTGTTATGGAGCTGTATGCTTATCTTTTAAAAAATTTGGAAGCAGAAATTTTCATTTGGAAAAATTTTGCATGATATAACAGAGACATCTTTTTGGATAAACGAGTCATATTCTAATTAAGTGCTATGAAATTTTTTCCTCTCATGGAAGAAGACTAATTTGTTATTTGACGTTTAAAAACGGTGAAAGAAAAACTACTCAAAGTGTCCACTGATTCCACATGTATGGGCTGAAGGTGTTTGAAGAGTTAAAGGCAGCTGGGCCTATGAGTCAAGATGAGGTGGAGGAAAAAATGGCATCACCTGTTAAGTATTTACCACACTAGCTGTAAAAATGAGGAGACTTCCTGTGACAAAGTAATTTTTTATATTTTCTGTCCTTTTTTAAAGTTGCTTTAATAACCACTGTAGCTTTCTGTTCCTTAAATCGATGCCATCCCTATCTGTGATATAGAAACATTGAGAACTGATGAGGCTCTGTTTGTCATGCTACTTGTGGAGTTGTTCATCATTCTGCTTGATTTTGAGTGATATATTTTAAAAGCAGTTGGTGCAGAGGTCTTGACATTCCATTATTCATCTCAAATGGAACTTCTGTTTGGAGTTTTGTCAAAAAGTATCTGTAGAGGGAAGTTATTTATAACAGGCTTTTGTTTTCGGTTGTCTCCTGCTATCATCTGGACAGATGTGTATAGAATTGAGCTTTGTTCAGCATTGTATTTGTTACTATGACAAGTAGTGTCCATGTCTTTAAAGTAGCTGATGACAAGTATTAATTGATGTTTATGACATTGCTTACTCATACAGAAATATGAGTTGTGTCGCCAGTGTAAACACTACAAAGAAATGTAATAAGGTTATAATTTTTTACCTTTATTAAGAAAGGTATCATGGTTAGAATAGATTTTATTTCCTGACATATATTCCTCTTCTTCTGTGGAAGAGGGCAAATCTCGGTTTAGAATCATGTTAAAAACAGGAGTAGAGAGTTTTCAGGTATATGACAAAAGCGCAGATTTGAAAATTAGTCAGTAGTATCAAGTGAGCTGAAGAAATCTGTTAATCAGGAGTCCTGGCTGCTTTTCGTCCTTTGGCACAGCACTACAAAATATTTTTTCAAGGGTCTATTCTTTCATACATGATTACTTGATTTCCATGAAATTATTCTCGTTTCTTCTTTATTTCTTTATTCTATGTCACTGGTAGCTCTTTCTTCCCTTTTAATGCTTTTGGCTGACTGTTAACTGCCTTCCAAATAGTTGTCTGTCTCCCTGAATGAAAATTATTTTTTTCTCTTCAGTGATTGTATATGTGCCACTCCCATGCTCTGGCATCTTTTTGTAGTATCTCTTTAGAACATTATTTATCAGTTATTTTCAGAAATTCATTTTAAGAAACTTGAGCATACTTCTCTCCTGTGAATTATTTTGCCTTAACTAATGAACTTTTTTTTTATTCATGAAGAGCTTGGGACTTTAATTGGTTGGGAGCTGGTGGTACTTCTCTTCCATTATTTTTAGCTGATAGGTCAATGCATTCCATGCATTGCTCTCTTACTTGATAAAGCAAACTACTCACATATATGTATACATATATATGTTTTTATGGATGTGTATCCTCTGTAGAGTTCTTGTAAAAACCAAAACACAAAAAAATCCCCAAACAAACAACAAACCAAAAAAACACCAACCAGAACTTCCAAAAGGTATGCATGGTTTCCTTTATGAAGTTAGTAGTATCATTATTTGTTATTCAATTTAATGACTACTTTGGCATGAACTGTGCTGTTTTTTATTTCCTGAGGCATAAATGTTGAGCCTATCAGTGTCCTTTCTGGATTAGATAGTAGTCCAACTCAGGTCCGTGTTGTATTGCTCTGTTAGTAGTTATTAAAATACAAGCCATGTTTAGAGGAATTTTAGGGCATGAAGTATGAAATTTTAGTTGACAATGGACTTAAAACCCCATTGAGACTGAAAATCTCTGAGTTTTAAGAACATCTAGTTTTTTTGGATCAGACTCTGTATCCAGTTTTCTACAATGGCAGAATTGTTGGCTCAGTGAGCATCGGTGCTGTATACAGACTGCTGCCTTTATGCACTAAAAACTATTTCCAGTGAAAACTTTAGATGCAGAGCTGGCACAGCACTTTTAAGGTGTCTTGAAAACTCCTTTCTCTGAGAGTATATACCCTGATAAACTGGGCCCAAGTCATTATATATGATCACTTAGCACTGTTGTTATTCCACATACGTTGCCCAGTCCAGAAGTATGGTGCTTTTTTGTGTTACAGTACTGTGTGTCATGCTTTCTTCCTCAGTGGTTTGTAGGAGATGATAGTTCTTCAATATAACATGGACGACAACTTTCAACTGTTTTAGCCCATCCAATCACTGTCATTTTCATAGATTATGAAATCAGAGTGAAAGCAATATACGGGTTGTAACCAATTTCATCTCTTGAATGAATTAGGCTAAAGCATTATCAGTTTGAAAAGTATTTATATATGAACTGCAATGGATTTAAATAGAAAATAAAACCTCCTTAACTTTATTTTTCATAAGGGCATTGTGATTTCTATTATGATGACACTGGTTTATAGAAGCTTGTCTA
This sequence comes from Pachycephala philippinensis, assembly GCA_013397055.1. Taxonomy (NCBI): domain Eukaryota; kingdom Metazoa; phylum Chordata; class Aves; order Passeriformes; genus Pachycephala; species Pachycephala philippinensis. Next base: position 6,006 of record VWZT01008284.1, on the reverse strand, counting down.
ATAAACTCCGTATTTAATTGGCTGCAAACAGCATTAAGCAACTAATATATCAGTTATGCTTAAAAATGGGTGCACAAACCTGGTGTGTACCTGTCAGGGAATGTTTCTTAAATTCCTGTGCACTCACACACACACCACACAATTTACCAGGCAAAAGCCTACAAGTTCCTCAAGGCATACATCTTTCTCTTAACATGTCGTTCTCATGCTTCAGGAGTTAACTTGTGTTAGTCTTATTGAAATTTGCATATGTATATCTGCTTATAACTTTTATAAGGGAAGATGGAATTTAAAGCTGATCAAGGTTATATGTTAGTCTCAACATCAGGAGATTTTTGGACAATATCGTTCATTTGAAAGCAATGAAAAAAGTCATATTGCTGAGTTTGACAGCACTATTGTATTTGATGTGACTTTAAGATCTTAATTTTAATTTTAACTTTTAAATTTTAAGTGTTGTTGGGCTCCCTATTTTACTTCTACATGTAGGAAGTTGGATATATGGCCTTGTTATGGTAATTGTAATCAATGATTTGAAAATGAAAACCAATTAAAAAAACTATTTCTAATGTAGAGAAAATGTGAATGATGGAGATATATCACTTCACTTTTCTTGAGTAATAGGGGGTAGAAAGAATGTATATGAAGATTGTTCCATAAACTATTGTCAAGCCTTAGGAAATTGATGTGATACTGATAATGTCACAGTTTTGTCTAATAACTTTAGGATTTTGGCCGTCTTCTTTCTAGATATGCAGCATCTTTAATATGTAGTTTGCAGAAATGCATAGTCTAACAGGCAAAAAAAAAATCTCTATAGGCTTGCCAATTTTCTTTTATCATGAAGACTGGATTTTAATTTTAATTCTAATTAGCAAGATTTTAAAATTAAGTTACATAGGAATTTATTCAACTTTCAGAAGCTAATTAACAGATTTTATTCATCCTTCTCTTTTCTAAAGCTTGCAGCAGCATCTGATGTGTTTGTGGAAAACTTTGTCCCTGGGAAACTGGCTGAAATGGGTTTAGGTTATGAAGACATTAAAAAGATTGCTCCTCACATAGTGTACTGTTCAATAACAGGTATTTTATTTTCAATTCTTTGTGTTTATTATTTGCTTTATTTCAGTCAAAGTGTTATAAAAGTCATGTGGTTGTATAGAAGTATGTTACTTTGATGTCGGTTCAGATAAATTGAAAGTTTAAGTGAGTTCAATTCAAAAACAGGTATAGAAAAGCTGTGAGGAAGCAACCATGTCAACAGCTTAGTAGCTGTTCAGTGTCATTACCATGCCAGCCTGACATGTTCCTGTTGACTTCGAAGGAGCCAGGATGGGCTGGCCTCCTTGGATTTTGCTTTTAACTAGATGAAAACTGAGATCTCTTTTTTTTTTCTCTCCCAGCAGTTTTACTGAATCAATTTACATATTGTGTGTTTTAAATCTGGTAATCTCAGTGTTTTTTCCTGCCCTGAAGTACCTCTCTCTTCAGAATTGTGCAATTACCTGTTCCTGGAAGCTCTATGTGACTTTTTTACAGTCTACTGCTCGGTAACTGAAACAGTGGAAGAGTTGTATGTACTTTATAAAAGCAGGGAAGAATGAAAAGAAAGTAAACATATGTATACAGTTCCTGATACTCAGATAAAATTAATTTTAAGTCTGCAAAACCACTTAGAAAAACTCAAATAAAAACCACCCCCCAAAATCTTAATCAAGCACTAAAATGAAAAGTCTAATATTAAAATGCAATTAAATAACAACAGAAGTTACAGATATTTTTAGATGGGTTTAGAATCTTAGTTACAAACCTGGTTTGCCCCTGAATTTCTGCAGAATAAATGGCTTTGGCTTTTTGGTTACTGGGTATGGATGTCATTTAATAGAAATCAAATAGCTTTTTAGTCTCTTGTGATGCATTTATCATATTTGTGTGGCAAATATCTGAAAATGTCAAGAGCAGAAAGACAATTATATTCAGGGCTTGCTGTGAATCTTTGTTTAAATACCTATTTAGGTTGGTCAGTGGCTAGTTACTACAATGTTTTTCACATTTGCTTGTGCATATAATCTCACAACTGGAATTTGTCAAGTAGGTTTGCATTTTTTTATTTGCTTTTTTGTTTAGTTGCTGTACCCATAATGATGAGAAATAAATAAAATTACATCCAAACAATCAGTGTGAAGTACAACACCCTCTCATTATGTGTCAGATGCTTCAGTCTCTTAATCAATTTTGTGACTCTGTGCTTGCCTCAATAAGTTGATGTCTGCCTTATACTGGGTAGTCCAGAGCTGGGCACAGGACTACAGATGTGGCCTCAACAGTGCTGAGAAGATGAGAAGGATCTACCCCATTGGCCTGCTTGACACTCTTCCCAGTGCGCAACAAAATGCTCTTGTCCTCTGCTACAAGGATGCATACTTTTATATGTTTTAAGTGCTCCCTCAACTGAGGGTAACTCTTCCTTGCTGCAGACTTTCCCTGTAGTCTCAGGGACCTACGACTCCTGAGAGCCATCTTTTTTGATAAATACTGAGGCAAAAAAGCATTAAATGCATTCACCTTCATGGCTTTTGTTCATTTTGCCATAGGTCCATGTCTTCCCTAGTCTTCTTCTGCTGCTGACTTGCTTGCAGAATCCTTTCGTGTTGCCTTTTGTGTCTTTTGCCAAATTCAGCTCCAGGTCAGCCTGTGTTTTTCTAACTATATACTTGTATGATCAAACAGCAGATCTATACTTCTAGGTCATTTGCCTCTGCTTTCACTGCTTTGAAGACAAGTTGGACAAAAATCACATAATCTTGCTGTTGACAGCTTTGTGTAATTCATAACTTATGTTCTATAATGGAAAACACATAAACATGTACTATGACAACTTGAAGTTGAAAGTGGGAGGTAAGACCTAAGTGAGGTTTGTGGGGCATCCATAAAGCAACTTGGAATCTTAAATTATGGTTGTTTAAGTCTTGGATACTCAACAGGTGATAAGCAACATCTATTTAAGGATGATGCATCTTTTAGGAGTAAAGACATAAGCTCCAGTGCCCTTAAAAAAAAAAAGTCAGCTCATAAATCCATTGAGTTAAGACAGGAAATACCAAAACCTCAATCTAAGCATATTAAAAGAAGCAACCAGACTAGGACCAAATGTACATCTGTGATAAAGGGAGCTTGATGGTGGTATGCAGGAAGGGTTTTCTGACATAATCAGGCAGAAAACTGATTTAAGAATTCCTGATTGATTTCTAAAATCTCTGTGACGTGATTCTACATATTACAATTCCTAACTATTTTGTGCTGTGGTTGACTTTGCTGCGTTCAAATATGCTTGGGGGTTTTTTGGGGTCTTTTTTGGGTTTTTTGTTTGTTTGTTTGTTTGTTTGTTTGTCTGTTTGTTTGTTTTTTGGTGTTGTTGTTGTTTTTTGGGGGTTTTTTTGTTTTGTTTTTTGGTTTTTTGGTTTTTTGGTTTTTTTGTGAAGAGAGATGGGAATAGGTATGAGGCTCTGAGACTCGAGGGTCAGGCAAATGATAGTGAAGGTGAAGGTCTATCCGGGGCAAGTCAGTCGGCCAGACACATTACAACTACAGCTGTGAAAAAAGGACAGGTGATTGTTGTAGGTGACTCCCTTCTGAGGGGAACTGAGGGCCCTGTATACTGACTGGCCCCGTCCCACAGGGAAATCTGCTGCCTCCTTGGGGCCTAAATAAGAGATATTACTAGAAGTCTCCTTGGACTGATTCAGCTGTCTGATTATTACCTAATTCTGGGTGTCCAGGTCAGAAGTAACAACTCCTAGGACAATCAAAAAGGACTTCAGGGCACTGGGCTGACTGGTTGAAGGGATCAGGGCACAGGTGGTGTTTCCCTCAATGCTTTCAGTAGCAGGGAAGAATGCTGAAAGAAACAGGAGAACTCTGATCAACGCATGGCTTAAAGGCTGGTGCCATAGGTGCAATTTTGGCTTTTTCCATCATGGGATAGTTTATACAGCACTAGGCTGGCTGCAGGCAAATGAGGCTTGCCTGTCTAAAAGGGTGAAAAGGATTCTAGGCCTGTGAGTTGGCAGGGATGATTGAGACTTGGTTTGAAGGGGGAAGCAGGTAAGACCAGACTTGCAAGAGATAAGCCTGGGGTGGCATGCCTGTGTCTGGGGTGAAATTGATAGCCCAGCTTAAGTGCATCTACATCAGTATGGATAACAAACAGGAGGAGCTGGAGGCCATTGTGCAGCAGGAAAGTTATGATGTAGTTGCCATCACAGAAATGAAATGGGATGAGGCATGTAAATGGAGTGCTGCAGTAGGTGGCTACAAGCACTTCAGAAGGGACAAGCAAGGAAGGAGAGGTGATGGGGTGGCTCTGTACACTAGGGGACATTTCAACTGTATAGAGGCCAAGATAATGATGACAAGGTTGAGTATCTATGGGTAAGAATCAGGGGGAAGGCCAACAAGGCAGACATCCTAATGGAAGTCTGTTATAGACAACCCAACCAGGATGAAGGGATGGATGAACTATTCTGTAAGCATCTGGCTGATGTTTCACAGTTGCTAGCCCTTGTTCTTGTGAGAGACATTAACTTGTGGGATGTCTGCCCAAAACTCAACACAGTGGAGAGGAGGCAGCCTAGGAGGTACCTGGAGTGTGTGGAAGACAACTTCCTGACACAGCTGGTAAGTGAGCTTAACAAGGGGGTGCCCCGCTAGACATGCTGTTTACAAACAGAGAAGGGCTGGTGGGAAATGTGGTGGTCAGACGACATCTTTGGCACAGTGACCATAAAATGATAGAGTATTCAATTCTTGGTGAAGGAAGGAAGGGGGTAAACAAAACCTCCACTTTTGGAGGATGCACTTTGGCCTACTCAGGACACTGGTTCAGAGAGTTCTTTGGGCAACAGCCCCTAGAAACAAAGGGGTCCAGAAAGGCTGGACATACTTTAAGAAGGAAATGGTAAAGGCACAGGAGCAGGCTGTCCCTATGTGCCAAAAGACGAGCTGGCAGGGAAGAAGACTGGCCTGATTGAATAAGGAGCTTTTGCTGGAACTTGGGGAAAAAATGAGAGTTTAGAAAGAAGTGGCAGGCAGCTCAGGAAGAGTACAAGGATGTCGTTGGGTCACATAGAAAGAAAATTAGAAAGACAAAAGCTCATCTAGAACTCAATCTGGCCACCTCTGTGAAAGATAATAGGAAGTGTTTTTATGAATACATTAGCAACAGAAGAATGGCTAAGGAAAATTTGCAACCTTTATTGGATGTAAAGAGGAATATTGTAACCAAGGATAAGGCTGAGCAGTTAATGCCTCAGTCTTCAACAGAAAGATGGGTTATCAACCAGCTCCAGACAGGGACGGGGAGCTGAATAGAACTCCTGTAATCCAGGAGTAATTAGTTTGTGACCTGCTGTGCCAGTTAGACACTCACAAGTCCATGGGGCAAGATGAGATTCACCCAAGAGTAGTGAGGGAGCTGACAGAAGAGCTTGCCAAGCTGCTCTCCATCATTTATCATCAGTCCTGGCTAACTGGGAGGTCCTAGACGAACGGAGGTTGATCAGTGTGACACCTGTCCACAGGAAGGGCCAGAAGGAGGATTCAGAAGGATTCAGGCCTGTCAGCCTGACCTTGGTGCCCAGGGAAGTTATGTAACACATTATCTTGAGTGCATTACATTGTATGTACAGGATAGCCAGGGGATCAGGCCCAGCCAGCCCAGTTTGTGAAAGGCAGGTCCTGTTTGACCAACTTGATCTCCTTTTATGACCAGGTAGCCCACCTAGTGGATGGGGGAAAGGCTGTGGATGTGTCTACCTGGACTTCAGCAAAGCTTTTGATACTGTCTCCCGCAGCATTCTCCCGGAGAAGCTGGCAGCCCATGGCTTGGACAGGTGCACACTTTCCTGGGTGAAGAACTGGCTGGACAGCTGGGCCCAGAGAGTGGTGGTCAATGGTGCCACACCCATTTTGTGGCTGGTTATAAGTGGGGTTCCCCAGGGTTCAATA
>VWZT01008283.1:19106-30658 GCA_013397055.1 Pachycephala philippinensis | reverse complement strand
GGAGAAAGGGGACATCAGCCAGCTTTGGGGTTGTGCCCACACCTGCGGGTTGCTGTCCCCTCTGGCACGGGGACAGGGGGATTTTGGAGGCCAAGGGACGCTGCCAGCACTTGTGGGGTGACTGGGGCAGGTCCCAGCTGCAGGGGGGACTCTCGGCCATCCAAAGCCACCGTGACAAATGGGCTGGGGACACGGGGAGAGGGGACACGGGGACACGGGGCCAGCCCCTGGCGCTCCTCTCCTGCCGCACCTGGATGTGTCCGTGCGGGATCCCGCGGGAATTCACCCCGGGAACGGTGCACAACTCCCCGGGAATGCTGCGCGGCTGGAAAACAGGGAGACAGGAAGGCAGGGAAGGGCTGGGGGGGACAGAAACCGGAGCCGATCCCGTCTCCAATTCCAGAGGGAGGCCCCAAAAAGCTGCGCAGCACCATCCGCAGGAGCACGGAGACCGGCATCGCCGTGGAGATGAGGACCAGGGTGACCCGGCAGGGCAGCCGGGAGTCCACGGACGGCAGCACCAACAGCAACAGCTCCGACGGCACGTAAGGAACGGGGCGGGGATGGGGAACGGCGCCGGGATGTGTCCAGAGGGATGCTCCATGAAAATCCTTTGCAGGTTCATCTTCCCCACCACGCGGCTGGGAGCCGAGAGCCAGTTCAGCGATTTCCTGGACGGGCTGGGGCCGGGGCAGCTCGTGGGGCGGCAGACCCTGGCCACCCCCCCGATGGGTGAGCGCCCGGGGGGCTCCGGAGGGAGGGAACGGGGGGAAGAGACCGCGTGGTTCTTCCCAAAGCTCCATCCCGGCACGTCCCGGTCCGGGCATGGCTTGGGAATGGTCTGATCAGCACGGGGGAGCGTGCAGGGATCGGGGCAGGGCATCCCTGAGAAGCGGCAGCTCTGCTTTTTCCTGGGGTTTCCTTTTCCTGGGGCATCCTTTTCCTGCGGTTTCCTTTTCCCGAGGCTTCATTTTCCCGAGGTTTCCTTTTCCCGGGGCTTTCCTTTTCCCGGGGTTTCCTTTTCCTGGGGTTTCCTTTTCCGAGCATCCTGGAACCAAAAACCCCCACCTTTTGTCCCACTTTTCCCTTTGAAATCCCAAATGAGGCTCAAAAGTTGCACCCTAAGTCTGAATTCCCAGCCAGCAGCAGCTAGGGACAGACACCGAGGTGGCCACTCCAGATCCTGCTGGGGCTGGAGATGCTGGGAAAAGGGGAAAGGGAAAGGGAAAGAGGAAAAGGGAAAATNGAAAGGGAAAGAGGAAAAAGGAAAAGGGAAAGGGAAAAGGGGAAAGGGGAAAGGGGAAAAGGGAAAAGAAAGGGAGAAGGGAGAAGGGAGAAGGGAGAAGGGAAAGCGGGTTGTTGGACCCCTCCAAGTTCCTGGCCCTGATCCCTCCTGTCCCAGCCTCTCCTTTTTCTGGGGAATCACCCGGCCAAGGCCCAGCCTGGGTCAATCCCAGCCTTTTTCCCATCACGAGGGATAAAATCCCGATGGAGAGGGATGGAGCTGAGGGAGAGGAGGAGCTCCCACCCCGATCTCTCCTTGCTGCTCAATCCAAGCTCCTTCCCATCTGCTGAGCCCCTAATTCCCAACAAATCCAGTGGGACACTGGGTGTGAGGATGGGGGTGTCCCCTGGAGAGGACAATCCCCACCCGTGCTGAGGACAGGGGGCTGTGGCTGTCCCCAGGGGGGAGGTGACCATCAGGGATGGCCCTGAAGGTGTCTGATCCCCGTTTCCAGGCGATGTCCACGTGGGCATGGCTGACCGCAACGGGCAGCTGGAGGTGGATGTGATCCAGGCCCGGGGACTCATCCCAAAGATGGGCTCCAAGTGCATCCCGGGTAGGTGGCCGTGGGATGAGGGGGTCAGGGATGGGGTTGGGGATGGAGGGGGGCGGGTGCTGTGCCAGGATCACGCCAGAATCCTGCTCCACGTCCCCGTTTCTCCCCGTTTCTCCCGCGGCAGCCACCTACGTGAAGGTTTACCTGCTGGAGAACGGCGTCTGCCTGGCCAAGAAGAAGACCAAGGTGGTGAAGAAAACGTGCGACCCCTCGTACCAGCAGCCGCTGCTCTTCGAGGAGAGTCCCCAGGGCAAAGTCCTGCAGGTGGGCACCGACCCCTTCCCCTACCCCAGGGGGCTCCGAGCCCCATCCAGCCTTTCCTTGGATACTGCCAGGGGTGGGGCAGCCGCAGCTTCTCTGTGCTGGGATGTTCTCCTTGGGGTTGGGATGTTCTCCTTGAGGTCTGGGATGTTCTCCTTGGGGTTGGGATGTTCTTCTTGAGGTCTGGAATGTTCTCCTCAAGGTCTGGAATGCCCTGCTTGGGGTTGGGATGTTCTCCTCAAGGTCTGGGATGTTCTCCTTGGAGCTGGGATGTTCTCCTCGGGGTTGGGATGTTATCCTCAAAGTCTGGGATGTTCTCCTCAAGGTTGGGGTGCTCTGCTTGGGGTTGGGATGCTCTCCTTGAGGTCTGGAATGTTCTCCTCGAGGTCTGGAATGCTCCTCTTGAGGTCTGGGATGTTCTCCTCAATGTCTGGGATGTTCTCCTCAAGTTGGGGATGTTCTTGAGGTCTGGGATGTTCTCCTTGAGATCTGGAATGCCCTTTTTGGGGTTAGGATGCTCTCCTCAAGGTGGGGATGTTCTCCTCGAGTTCTGGGATGTTCTCCTCGAGGTGGGGATGTTCTCCTCGAGGTCTGGAATGCCCTGCTTGGGGTTGGGATGTTCTCCTCAAGGTCTGGGATGTTGTTCTTGGAGCTGGGATGTTTTCCTTGAGGTTGGGATGTTCTCGAGGTCTGGGATGTTCTCCTCGAGGTCTGGAATGCCCTTTTTGTGGTTGGGATACTCTCTTCAAGGTCTGGGATGCTCTCCTTGGGGTTGGGATGTTCTCTTCGAGGTCTGGGATGTTCTTCTTGAGGTTGGGATGTTCTCAAGGTCTGGGATGTTCTCTTTGAGGTCAGGAATGCCCTGCTTGGGGTTGGGATGCTCTCCTCGAGGTGGGGATGTTCTCGAGGTCTGGGATGTTCTCCTCGAGGTCTGGGATGCCCTTTTTGGGGTTGGGATGCTCTCCTTGAGGTCTGGGATGTTCTCCTCGAGGTCTGGGATGCCATCTTTGGGATCTGGAGTGCCCTTTTTGGGGTCTGGAACGCCCCGTGCCGGGGCCTCCCCACCCTCACAGGGATCCCCAGAGCCCTCCCTACATCCTTCAGACCTTCCCAACCCCGACCACAGCAGGGTTCTTCCATCCCGGCACACCAAGAGTTCCCTGGAATTCCCACCCGGCTCCATTAACCCCTTCCCTGCCGCAGGTGATCGTGTGGGGCGATTACGGGCGCATGGACCACAAGTGCTTCATGGGGATGGCGCAGATCATCCTGGAGGAGCTGGATCTCTCCAGCGCCGTCTCGGGCTGGTACAAACTCTTCCCAACCTCCTCCCTGGCCGACTCCAGCATCGGACCCCTGACCCGCCGCCTCTCCCAGTCCTCCCTGGAGAGCTCCACCAGCCCCTCCTGCCCGTAGAGGCCGGGATTGGGAAGGAGACATCCAAGGAGACCGAGCAGAACTGATCGTGGAGAGCTGTAAATATCTTTTTTTTTTTTTCTCCTTTTTTTTTTTTTTTTTTTTTTTTTTTTNTGTTTTTTTTTGTTTGTTTTGTTTTTTTTTTAATTTTCAATCTCCTTCCCCGAAAAAATCCGCCCTGGACGCCCTCCCCGGGAAGGGAGAGGGAGCGAGGGCTGTGGTGTGAGGCAGGGGGGAAGGAGAGGCGAAAATCCCCTCCGAGGGCTGCGACTGCCAACGATCCCAGACTGTTCCCAGACCTCGTCCTGGAAGCTCCCAGCTGGGAGCAGCTCAGCCTGGCTGAGGACGAGGTTCCTTTCCTCCCATTCCTTTTCCCTGCCTCCGAGGAAAAAGTGGGAAAAAACCCCCACGGAACTCAGAACAATTCCGACTCGGCACTATTTTTGTTTTCCAAGGAATGTAGCATCTTCTCTTATGTAGCTTTGCCACGTGCTGACAACACTCTCACTGCAATATCCAAGAGAACTCCGGATGGACCGGGAACATCTGCCAGCCTCATCCCGTTTGGTCGCTTTCCCAGCACTCTTGGTGGCCATTTCCCTGCCTTTTTTTCCCTGAATTTTTTGGTTTTTCCTTTTTTTTCCGGAAGCATGTAGCCTGTGACCATTGCCAAAGCAAGAGGGGACGGGGGAAAGGGGCTCTCGCGTCCCCTCGGCGTCCGTGGGGCTCCTCCTTGTGTCCGGCCAAAACCACGCCCGACGGACAAACTCTGGGAATGCCTCGTGGGAGGCGGGAGAAGGCGACCCGACGGAGCGGGAATAGCGGGATCCTGGCGGATCTGCTGCCTCCCAGCCCCCTCCTTCCCAGCTGGAGGGCTGGGATCCTCTCCGTGAGGTCTGGAATGCTCTCCTTGGAGCTGGGATGTCCTCCTTGAGGTCTGGGTGTCCCTCCTCGGGGTTGGGAAGCCCTGCTTGGGGTTGGGATGCTCTCCTCGAGGTCTGGAATGCTCTCCTTGAGGTTGGGATGCCCTTCTTGGGGTCTGGAATATCCTCCTTGGAGTAGGATGCCGTCCTTGATGGCTGGGATTCCCGCCTCAGGAGTTGCGATTCCCTCCTCGTGGGTTGGGATTTCCTCCTCGTGGGTTGAGATTCCCTCCCTGAGGGCTGGGATGCTCCTCTCAGAATCTTGGATCCCCTCCTGGAGATGCCCTCCTTGGAGCTGGGATCTCCTCCTTCTCCTCCTCCTCCTCCAGACCAGGCCGTCCTCCTCGAGGTGTGGGATTCCCTTCCCGGGCTCTGGGATTTCCTTCCCAGGCTTTGGGATTCCCTTCCCGGGCTTTGGGATTCCCTTCCTGGGCTTTGGGATTCCCTTCCCGGGCTCCGGGATGCTCCCCTCCAGGTCTGGGACATCCTCCTCGGGGTTGGGACACCCTTCTGGAGAGCTGGGATGCCCTCCTGGATACTTGAATTCCAAGCAGGAGTGGAATCCAACCCTGGCTCGCTCCAGGGGAACATCTCAAGAGCAGCTCTGGAATTTGGGGCGCGGACGAAGGAGCGGGAGTTCCTTAGAGGGATGAGCGTTTTTGGGGTTTTTTTTTGTTCGTCCGATTTGTTTTTTTTCCAAGCAGCATTTTTGGTTCCCTCTGAGGGATCCAGTTCTTGTAGCAATCCCGGGAATTACGGAAGCTTTTTTTGAAGGTGCCTATTGAAATTTGCTGAAATTACTCAGGGGAGACACCACTAGAAACTCTTGGTTTCTTCGTCGAATATTCCTAAATCCAATGACTGTCCTGAAGGATCAGTTCCCGAAAAGGAGGAACGAAATCCCGACACACACCAAAAGACGAGGAGTTTTTGGAGACTGGAAGAGGACGAGAGGTTGGTGGGGAATTTCACGGGGCTGGCTCTGACCTTCAGTCTTCACCACAAAGCACCCCAAAGCACGGCTGGGGTTTTTATAGGATTATTTCTTGGCGAAAACACGGAATTCCACGATGCACAGAGCACAACGAGCCCACCCAGGCTTCTCCTGGGGGCGCCGGGAATGAAGAACCAGCTCAGCCACAGCGGAACAAACCCAAACCCGAAGGAAAAGACTCTTGGGGTGAAGCTGTTCCCTCCACAAACCCAACCCCAAAACCTGCAGGTCCGTAAAAGCAAACTTTGGGAGTCCTCAACCCCAAATCTGGGGTCCGCAAATCCAAATCTGGGGAATCATAAATCCAATCCCAGGGGTCCACAATCCCAAACCTGGGGGTTCACAAATCCAGACCTTGGGGTCCACAAACCCAAATCTGAGGTTCCACAACCCCAAATCTGGGGTTCCACCAACCCAAATTGGGAGTCCACAACCCCAAATCTGGGGCTGCATATCCCCAAATCTGAGGGTCCACAATCCCAGACTTGGGGGTCCACAACCCAAAATCTGTGGGATCATAAATCCAAACCTTGGGAGTCAACAAACCCAACCTGGGGGTTCACAAATCCAAATATGGGGGTCCACTAATCCAAATATGGGGGTTCACAACCCCAAAACTGGGGTTCCACCAACCAGAATCTGGGGGTCTGCAAACTCGAACTTTGGGGTTCAAGACCTCAAATCTGGAGGTCCACAAATGCAAATCTGGGCTTCTACAACCCCAAATCTGGGGGTCTGCAAACTCAAACTTTGGGGTCCACAAAGCCAAACCTGAGGGTCCTCAAACCCAAATCTGGGGTTCCACCAACCCAAACCTTGGGGTTCAGAAATCCAAATCTGGGGGTTCCACAAACTCACATCTGGGGTTCCGTAACCCCAAAGCTCCTCAGCCCCAAATCTTGGTGTCCACAAACCCCTAAACTTGGGAGTCTACAACCCAAATCTGGGGGTCTGCAAACTCAAAATTTGGGGTCTGCAAACCCACTCTTGGGGTTCCACAGCCCCACACCTGTGGCCAGCAGGACTCGGCAGCGCCCCAATTTCGGCGCCGTCGTGACGGGGACTCGGAGCTGCTGCCGGGACTTTGCCAACTCCAAACCCCCGAGGAGGGAATCGGCCAGATCCTGCTGAGCTGGGATGAGAAAAATTCATCGAAGGATGAAGGATGAAATCCTCCTCTGCCTGTCTCCTGGATGGAGACCTCTGGGAATGTGGGATGCCCTGAACCTCCGGTGGTTTGGGGAATAAACTCAGTGCCCTAAATGCTGAAACAGGAACAAAAAACGGCTTGGACTCGATGTTCCCTCCTGGGCACGGAGCAATTCCATGAAGACAACAGAATCGTGGCAAACAGAATTCCACGAGGCTCACCCTGTGCCGGATTTTTGACTCTCCGTGAGGGAAAGCATCCTGAAAGGAAAAGCTTCCCGCTCCTCCAAGCTGCCGCTCTTCCCTCTGGCTTCACCACCTCGATCCCGACGGGAAAACTCCAAATCCGCCGCGGTGGGCTTGTCCCACACGGAGAGCAGGAGCGTGGGCAGAGCAGGGAGCTGAGCAGGGACGTTCTGCTCCCGGCGTGGGCACCGCTTCCCGCCCCCTCGGCATTCCCAGCCTGCCAAATTCCCGCTTCCCTGCTCCCGTCCCTGCCAGGAACATCCCACGGCTGTGCCGTGACGGGGAGCAGAGGCGGGGGACCACGCGCTCCCGAGGGCCCACAGAAGCATCTCTGGGTGCTTTCCATTTCTGCTGGAAAAATCCCGGTGAAATTCCACCTGGGAACGAGGAAAACCCTCGAAAACCCCAAAGATTTTGGCTCGTGGATGGCTGAGGATGAGTTGGGGGGTGCCAAGGACAAAGCGCAGCCCAGGGGTTCCTCCCTGCTCCTGGAGAAGTGGGAACACCACGGAGTGACACCAAAATCCAGGAAAACATTCCCTCCTTCCCTTCTGGCTCCCTGGGAGCTGCCACTCGCTTCCCAGTGGGAATGACCCACCTTAAACTGGTGTGGGAAACCCAGACTGGGGGAAGAGCCGGGGTTTTGCCACGTTGGGGTTGCAACATCAGCTCCTCATTTCTCAATCCCTGGGCCCTCGTGGCGGACCTTTTCCTTCCTCAAACAACGAGAAAAACACGGCCAAGGCACCCAGAAATCCCAAACTCGGCCCCGTGCCGGCTCCCGAGAAAATGAACTTTATCCCAGGATAAATTCCTGTGCTCCAAGGTTGGTTTTTTGTTGTTTTTCCGGGGGGATATTTTCTCACAAAGGGCATTTTTTGATGTGCAGCGTGATTTGCAAAAGCGGCTGCGCTGGAAGGAATTGTTTGATGATTTCTTCTGCTTTCCAGCAAGAAAAGAAATCCAAAGCATTGGATTTGCTGGAGATTTTTTCCTGGAAAGAGGAATTAACACAGAATTAAATCAGTTTAGCAGCCCTTTTGACACCCAGCCCCCAGCAGAGAGGAGCAGCCCCCACCTGACACTGCCAGAGCCGAAATCCAAACCCCCAGCTGGAATCACGAGGATGGATTTGACCAAAATATCCTCGGAATGATGCTGAAACATCCCCTAAAAGCTGATAAAATCCACACAAAGCACAGAGAACACTCCAACATTCCAGGCCTGACTTATCCCTGGTTTTCCACCAGCCTGGACTGGGCCGGATTTGCCAAAATCCAGTGAAAATTTCCAAGGAATTGGGATCAATCAGAATCCAGCTCGTGTTCCATCACCATCAGGGCGTGCCAAAAACCTGGGAGAGGAGGTTTGGATGGAGTTTTCCCAAAATCCAGTTGGATACAGCAGCAATTCCCTGAACCTACTGCCACAGAGCACCGGAGAGGGCGGGAAGAATTCCCTGAGCCTTTCCCAGCTCTGCCAAGGTTTCCTCCAGGAGCCGGGAGCTCCCGGTTACAAACAGAGCAGGAATTCCTCAGGAATGGGATCAGGATTCCCTGGGGAATCTCTTCTGTTCACTGCCTGACACGACAACTTGGGAATTCCAGCCTGGATCTGCGTTTTTGTGGGATGAGATTCCACAATTCCCACCTGGACTCACAAAAGAATTCCCTAAAAAAACTGCCCCAGGAATGTTTTTCCAGGCAGAAAATTTTTCTTCCAGTTGACTTGGACTCTTCTTTCCAGATGGATGGGAAATGCCTGGACAATGCACACAGGGAAACCTCTGGAATGTGTGGGATTGGCCACCCAAATGGTTTGGAAAATATGGAATTGTGCAGGTCAAGGAGCGGGGTCTGCGCTGAATCCAAAGCCTGAATGTGTTTTTCCTCATGGATGGGAAGAGCTCTCCCTGCTTTTCCTTCGGGATTTCACGACGGATCTGGAGAATTCCCTGCAGGAACAGCGGGGTTTCCATCGGCCTTTCCCAATGTTTTTGTAGCAAAGCTGTTCCAACTGGAAGTCTTCCCTCTGCTCCGCACGATCCCAAACTGGTTTGGGTGGGAAAGACCTTAAAATCCATCCAATTCCAGCTTCCAGAGGCTGCTCCGAGCCCCATCCTGGGACACTGCCAGGGATGGGGCAGGATTTCTGTTTCACGGAGAAACCCCCTCCCAATCCTTGGCTGTTTGTTAAAAGTGTGAAAATCCCTTTTAGGAGTAGAAAATACTTTTTAGGGGAAAAAAAAAGCATCCCAAATAACAGGGTTGGAATTTTGGGGCTCGCTCCGTGACCGGGTGGGACAATCCCGCTCACCTGAGGAAGATTTTGGGTTGAAAAAGACTTGGAAAAAGCATCCAGCCAAGGGTCCGAGTGTTGGTCTGGGTGTCTGAGGAACCTCCACGTTGTGGGACCCCCGAGCATCCCTCAGGAACACCGGGATGGACTCCAGGAATCTGGGAGAATCCGGGAGATCCCAGTGCTCCCCCAGGGCCTGGAGCTGCGGCGACGCCCGGGCTGGAGCTCCGGTTGTTGCTATACCTCATCCTTTTCTTTTCCTTGGATCCTTCCCTCTTTTTCCATTCCTTTAGGACCCAGAGCTTGTGCACTCGGCCACATCCAGGTTTTTTTTTGGTTTTGTTTCCCTGTGGAATGAAAAGCAATCCATGATCGGGGTGGGCGGCTCCCACCCGCTCCCAACCGCAATCCTTTTGGGATTTGAGCCCGAGGCAAGGGAAGCCCGGGGCTGGAGGGATGATCCAGAGGGATCCCGGGACTTGAGGGATGATCCAGAGGGATCCCTGTGTCCCTTTTTCCATCTCCCCTGTCCATCAGCCCCTCCAGAGCTGCCCTGAGCCCCCCAAAACCTTCCCAGGGGTGGGCGAGGGGCTCGATTCCGAAATCCGCCTTTGGAGGGGCACAAATCCCTTTCCAAAGCCCTTGGAAGGGCACAAATCCCTCTCCAAATCCATTGAAAGGGCACAAATCCCTTTCCAAAACCCTTTCCAGAGCCCTTGGAGGGGCACAAAACCCTTCCCCAAATGCATTGAAAGGGCACAAATCCCTTTCCAAAGCCCTTGGAAGGGGACAAATCCCTTTCCAAACCCCTCTCCTGCCCTTGGAGGGGCACAAATCCCTTTCCAGAGCTCTTGGAAAGACACAAATCCCTTTCCAAAGCCCTTTCCAAAGCCCTTGGAAGGGCACAAACCCCTCTCCTGCCCTTGGAGGGGCACAAATCCCTTTCCAAAGCCCTTGGAAGGGCACAAATCCCTTTCCAAAGCTCCTGGATGGAAAAGGAGCCTCTGGAGCAGGCAGGGAAGGTGTCCCTCTCCTGGGACACCGCTCCCATTCCTTACAGGATCCCATTCCCTACGGGATCCCAGCTCCCTCTGGCTCAAAAAGGGAATTTTCTCCCGCCACAGGGCAAATCCTGAAGGAATTCCCGATCCCGAGGGCCTCTGGAAGGAGCAGCTCCCCCCCGTCCCCGAATGTTCAGAGCACTTTGAAGTTGGTGGCCTTGATTTCTTAAAGGGCTTTGATCTTTTCATGCCGTGAAAAGGAGAGAATCTTCCCCATCCCATTGTCCTCCTCCTCCTCCCCAGCTCGGAATGAATCCCAGGAACACCTGGAATTTTCAGGATGATCCAGGACTCCGGAATCTGTCATTAATCCCTCAAGTTTGCACCTCAAAAAAACTCTGGGGGCAGCAGGTTGGGAATTTCTCCTGGAATTTGGGTTGGCAGCAGCAGCACCAGGGAGATAAAAACGGGGCGGGAAAAGCCCCAATGGATTTTTAGGAGCGGCCAAATTGAAGTTTGGGAATGTTTATCCCATCCAAAAAAATTCTGGATTTTCGCTCCAAATTAAAGGGATTTTTTCCACTCCAAATTAAAGGGATTTTATCCATAATAAGGGATTTTTAAAGCCAGCTTTCCCCTAAAAAGTTTAAGGGGGATAAAAGGGTGGGAATGATGAGGGGTTAAAGGGCAAGGAGATGCTCCTAGAATTCCAAACCCCTGGAAGCCAGGAATTCCAAACCCCTGGAAGCTGAGGCTGAAAGGAGGGACGGGGCTGCGAGTCACAAACCCCACGAGGACCCCCCAAAACCCCTCACATTTTCCAGCCTCAAATCCCCCAAAATTTGCATGGAAAGGAACCACCAGGAGAGCCCCGTGAGGGCTCAGAGCCCAATTAACCACGAGTTAATTGGTGCTTAATGAGAAGGTGACAGCAGGGAGGGGGAAAAGGAGAGCCAGGCAAGGATTTCCTTAAATATTTTGGGATTTCTGGGAGCCGGGATGGGAGCAGCGACTCCCCCACCCCAAACCTGGTGCTAAACCCGGCTTTAATGACAGATTCCTCCCATTTCACAACTCCACCCTCCCAAAAAATCACCGGGAAAGGGGGGAACTGGAGCATCCTCGGAGCTCCAGTCCCGTATCCAAGAGAAGGGGATGGGTTTGGGATGGCGACAGAAAAGTGGGAATATTTGAGAAACGAGCAAATGGCAATTTTCTACCTGTGTCCTGTCCCGTTTTCTACGTGTGTGTGTGGTCCTTTCTTAAATGTCCAACTCTTGTATTTTTGTGGTTTCTATCTGCGGGACCGACGGCTCTGAGGGCGCACGCTCTGTTTTGTAAAATATTCCTGAAATTTTCCCCCCTCTCTCCCAAAAAAAAAAAAGGGGGGGGGGAGAAAAACATGAATTATTCACTTTTTAAT
>VWZT01008283.1:1742-15841 GCA_013397055.1 Pachycephala philippinensis | reverse complement strand
ACCCACCCTCCCTGGGTGCTCTCCAGGTGCCAGGGTCACCTTGTGCCGGCAGCTGCGGCGTCTGGGAGCCGTACAGGGACAGGATGGAATCTTTGGAGAGCTGCTTCTTCCCCACTTCCTCCCCCTTGCCTCCGGGCTCCGGGAAGAGATTCAGGTTTTCGGGAACGGAGCCGGCGCTTCCGGAGGTTGGCATGGAACCAACGACCTGGGCAAAGAAACAGGATTTAGGGCAAAATCCAGTGTGAGGGGAAAATGGGGAATATCCTGGCTGAGCTTCTTTTTACAGGGCCCTGTTGGGGTTATGGCTTGGAAGGGGGAGATTTTAGGATTTAGTTAAGGGAAATTTAGATGAAGGAAGATTTGAGGCAGACAATTGATGCAAAATCCAGCATGAGGGGAAAATGGGGAATATCCTGGCTGAGCTTCTTTTTACAGGGCCCTGTTGGGGTTATGGCTTCAACGTGGAAGGGGGAGATTTTAGGATTCGTTAAGGGGAATTTAGATGAAGATTTAAGGCAGACAATTGATGTGTGTGGTCAAACAGTGGCACAGCATTCCCAGAAAAGCTGCCCTATCCCTGGAAGTGTCCAAGGCCAGCTTGGAGCACGCTGGGATAGCAGAAGACATCCCTACCCTTTAACATCCCTTCCATCCCAAATTATCCCATTGTTCTACCACCCAACCAGGCTTTTCCAAGCACCACCAACATTCCCAGCTCACCTTCCTGGAGTCTGAGCTGGATCCCACGGATGCAAAGAGGTCCAGGTCCTTCTCCAGGCTGCTGGGCCGGCCGTTGGTCACCGGCGTGGTCACTGGAGCATCTGGAGGGGACAGAGGTGTCCTGGGTGGGGTCACCTCGGTGCCAGCAGTGCCACCCCACCCAGGGACCCCATCCCGACCTCGCTCATCCCTCAGGAGCTGGGAAGGGACTGGAGCAGGATTTGGGAAGTGTCTCTGTTCGCCCCATTAACATCCAGCTGCTCCAGGATAAAGGGAAACACATGGAAAACTGATCCCAAGCAGCACTGGAGAAATTCAAACAGAATATTCCTGCAGGATTCCTGGGATTGTTCACCTAACAGGGAAAATTAGCACTGAAACTCCTCAAATTCCCACCATTTCCATACCAATTCCTCTTACCCAGGCCCAGTAAATCCATGACTGGCTCAGATTTGGGAGAACTTTTCCTGGATTGCTGCGTTTCATCTTTCTTTTGAGGCTGGGAGGGGGAAAGAAATAACACAAATCTCGTTCAGATTTTGGGTTCACTCTGAAATGTGAGAGGTTTTAATGAGGTTAACACTTAAAATCCCTTTTTTTCCAGTGGATTTAAGTGACAAATAAAAGCGAAATTCTCTTGATTTAAGTCACAAGTAAAAGCGAAATTCTCTTCGCTCTTCCAAAAGGAGAATTTCAGAGTGAACATCTCAGAGTTTTTTATTGTCCCAAGAGGCTGGCAAATCCAAGCAGGCTCTAAACTAGGGAGAAGCAGCTGCTGGAGCTGGAAAAATCCGTGGGGAATAGCTGGATTCCAACCTGCACATCTGCTCAGTGTCTGGTGAGCAGAGCAAAACAAGCACCCAGGGTGTGACTGAGGCCAGAAAAATGCTCCCAGAGCAGGCTGGAATCCCTCTGCTCTGCCTCAGGGATGTCTCCACAACTGCTCCGTGATTTTCCTTCCTGATCTTACCATTTTCACCTTCTCGAAGATGATGGGCTCCAGTTTTCTTTCTGACTCGTTGCTCCTTTTCCATTTGTCGTCTTTCTCTTTCTGTGAGGGAAAAATCAGTGACATGAGGGAAAAAATTCCTGATTACACCAAGAAAAAGCTCACACCTGATGCTGTTACTGATCTAAAACCCTTCAGGTCTAAAAATCCTCATAAAGAGCTGAATTTAAGGTAAATTTTTGCAGTTTTCCTGCTCTGAGCAAGGAATTGGATAAAATCCTTCCAAGATCTCCTCCAATCATTATCCTTGAAGATTTATTGCCTCCTGCTTCCATCCATCATCCTTTTCTTTCTGTGAGGGAAAAACCACTGACATGAGGGAAAAAATTCCTGATTACACCAAGAAAAAGCTCACACCTGATGCTGTTACTGATCTAAAACCCTTCAGGTCTAAAAATCCTCATAAAGAGCTGAATTTAAGGTAAATTTTTGCAGNAAAAAATTCCTGATTACACCAAGAAAAAGCTCACACCTGGTGCTGTTACTGATCTAAAACCCCTCGGATCTAAAAACGCTCAGAAACAGGTGAATTTGAGGTAAATTTTTGCACTTTTCCTGCTCTGAGCAAGGAACTGGACAAGGCGCTTCCAAGATCTCCTCCAATCATTTTCCTGGAGATTTATTACCTCCCTCTTCCATCCACACAAATCAAACAGCTCAAAGAGGAAGAGGGAAGAAAACAAGAATATAAACCATTTTGTTGTCCTTTCTTTTTCTGTGAGGGAAAAACCCCTGACATGAGGAAAAAAATTCCTGATTACACCAAGAAAAAGCTCACACCTGATGCTGTTACTGATCTAAAACCCCTTGGATCTAAAACCAGCTGAATTTGAGGTAAATTTTTGCACTTTTCCTGCTCTGAGCAAGGAATTGGCTAAAACCCTTCCAGGATCTCCTCCAATCATTATCCCTGGAGATTTACTGCCTCCCTCTTCCATCCATCATCCTTTTCTTTCTGTGAGGAAAAAATCACTGACATGAGGGAAAAAATTCCTGATTACACCAAGAAAAAATTCATACCTGGTGCTGTTACTGATCTAAAACCTCTCAGATATACAAATACTCAGAAACAGGTGAATTGGAGGTAAATTTTTGCACTTTTCCTGCTCTGAGTAGGGAATTGGCTAAAATCCTTCCAAGATCTCCAGTCATTATCCTTGGAGATATCCATCCACACAAACCAATCAGCTCGAAGAGGGAAGAAAACAGGAATTTAAACCATCCCAAAACACTCCAACCCCAAGCTCTGCCGTGTCCATATAAATCTGTGATCCTGCTTTTTTCCCTTCTTTTCTGGATAACCCAGAAACAGCTCCAGAAGATTCCCAAAATCCACTCAGCATCCTCAAATCTCCTCAGAGCTGTGCAGGAATTCACTCCACGGAGGGCAGTCAGCCCTGGAGAAGGGATTGCCCCTGACACAGGGAATATTTGAAGTGTTTTAATCACAATTTTAGGCCTCCAGACTCACCCTGAAGGCGTTGATGTCGATGCTTCTGTCCATGTATTTCTTCTTCTCGTATTTATCCCGGATAAAACTCTCCACAGCTCTGCAGCAGCTGGTTAAGGACAAAGGATTCCAGAATAGAAGCCTCATTTGACAGGGAGGAACAAGGTACAGGCTGTAACTAAATTAAATCATTGTTTAAAGAGCATTTCCAGCAGTAACTTTCTTAAAATAATTTACTCCTGGATCCCGACTCGGTTTTTGCCCGTGGGTTATTCCAGGTTATTTCAGTGCTATAAAAAGGGAATTAAATCAGGATTTAGGCTCTTGCTGTGTTTTCTCCACTGGTTTTTGTTTGCCTCAAGCATCCCCTCAGCACACTGAGGTCAGCAGCACAGATCACAGTGGCCAGAGCTGGGTCCTGCACCTCAAAAAGCACCTCAGGTACCAGAAAAAGGCAAAAAATGATGGGAAAAGGTGCTCCTGTGGGATTTTTTTAGGTTCACATCGTTGTATCCCTGTTTACTCAGCATTCCTGCAAGGTGGGAGTCCACAGCTGAAGTTTTCAGGAGCACTAAAAATTCCATCAGAGAATCCCAGCTTGGTTTGGGTTGGAAGGGAGCTCCAAGCCCATCCTGTCCCAGGGGCAGGGACCCTTCCACTATCCCAGGATGCTCCAAGCTCAATCCAGCCTGGGGAACACTTCCAGGGATCCAGGGATAACCACAGCTCCTCTGGGAAATCCATTCCATCCCCTCCCCACCCTCACAGGGAGGAATTCCTTCCCAAAATCCCACCTAACCCTGCCCTCTGGCAGTGGGAATCCACCCCCTTTTACCCTCTCCTTTGTCAATCATCTCTTTCCATCTCCCTTGCAGCTCCTCCAGGTCCTGGAAGGCCACAATTAGGTCTCTGGGGAGCCTTTGGAACACTCAGCACTTTGGAAAATCCAAACCCTCCCCTTCCCAAAACCTGCAGCAGCCTCCTGTGGTGCCATTGGTGTTCCAGTTCTCCACCCCCAGAGCTCTGCAGCAATTCCCTCATTCCCAATCCCTGCCCCGGGCAACTCCTCCTCCTTCGGGGAGGTTTAAGCAGAGCTCCAGGATGGAAAGGCTCCGTGTTTTTCCAAGGAAAAAGGATGCTGGTCTGTCTGGGGCCTCCGGAAGTTCTCGGGCAGGTAGGCTTCGTAGAGACGATTGGCTTTGCCATTCCCCATCTCCTGCACGCACTGGAATCCAAAAAAATTCCATTAAATTTTCCTTTCCTGGACGTTAAAGCTCTCCCACAGCATCCCAGGCCGCCAGGGAAGTCCATCCCAAAGAACTCAGGGAGGTCCTCCACTTTTCACCTCCCAGGAGATCCTGAGGCAGCTGCTCCAATCCCCACCCATCCAATTTGCCAATCCTAAGGAATATTTACTCCAAGGCAGCATAAATATCCTGTGAGCAATCCAGAATCCCTCTGGAAATCCTTGGGAAGCTCGAGGAGAGGTGGGCAGCAGGAATTGGTAATTTAAGAGAGATTTTCAGCTCCTCTGGCTTCACCCTCTGCTGTTTGTTGATCCTGGAATGAGGACATTTTGCCTCCCAGCCGGAATTCTTCTTCCTCCTCCACTTCCCACATTTTTTGGGCTATCCTGGCTTGGTTTAATCCCAAATTTATGAAGCCCCAGGAATGAAAAAAATCCCCTCACTGCGTTATCCCAGCCCTTACCTGAATCTGTTCCTGTGTCCACTGGTCGAGGTTGACGGATTTGACCCTGGATATGTGAACCCCCAGGTTCCTGTGGATCCCGGCACAGCGGATGCAGATGAACACCCCGAGATTCCAGGATGCCCATCGTGGCCCTGGGAAGAGAAAGGAGAAGTGTTTCCCACCCAGCCGACCCCTGGTTTGGCCTGGAGCAACTGGGAAACTGCACCAAGTGAACTGGGATTGAGGCCTTTGGATTCTCATCCAAGCTGGAAGCTGGAATTCCACAGCAGCGGGATGTTCCCAATCCTTGGGAATTTAGTTATCCTTGGGGATTTATTGCCTCCCTCTTCCATCCACACAAACCAATCAGCTCGAAGAGGAAGAGGGAAGAAAACAGGGATTTAAACCACCCCAAACGCTCCAACCCCCTGAGTTCTGTGATCCTGCTTTTCTCCCTTCTTTCCCGGATAATCTGGAACGAGCTCCAGAAGATTCCCTCCAGCAAAAAACCCACTCAGCATCCCCAAATCTCCTCAGGAATTCCCAGCTGAGCCAGGAGAGCAGCACCAAGGCCAGCGTTTGGCCCCCAAAAACCAATCCCAGCCCCAGGAATGATCAGTTCACTCCACAGTTTCCAGGGCTCGGATGGAGATTCCCGGTTTTCATGCGGCTCGGACAGGCAGGATAACTCCAAGGTGTGGATGGGGAATCATGCCAGGGATAAAAAAACACCCACGAGGGAGAGATTAACGAGCTGAGATGGACTCAGTGCACCCAGGAATCCCAGCAGGGCGTTCCCCAGGGGATACAGAGTTCCACAGGAATTCCCACCCTTCTCCCAGCCAGGTCACAGCCCCAATCCTGCTGAATATTTTAGGAATATTTTAAAATTAACCCCCCTGCCTCAAGCTGCCAACCCAGAGTTGCAGCTCCCAGCACAAACTGGTGTCCCAGTGCACAGGGAAACTGGGAAAACACAGAATTCGGGATCCACCAGCCCTTTTCCCAGCCATTATTCCGGATGATGAAGAGTTATCCTGCTTTTCTTGCCATAGCTAAAATAGCAAAGCCTCGAGTTAATGAGAGGGAGGTGGGAGGGGGAAAGTGTAATTTCGAAGCCCTAAAAAAGCAGCGCTGTATTCGAGGCCCTGGAGCTGCTGTTAACAGTTTAATTCCTGTTCCTGGGGAAAGCCTGGAGCATCCTGAGGGATTTGGTGCTGTCAATGAAATCAGGGACCCTTCCAGAGCACAGGTATCCAACCTCTAACAGGTAAAACTCCAGCACCTATTCCAGGGAACTCACTTTAAAAACGTCTTTATTAAATTTACTGGCCTTTCTTGCCATTATTCAATGATTTTTCCCTCTTCAGGAGAGGCCTTTGGGAATAATATCAATTTAATGGAGCTGAGGAATTAATTTCTCAGTCCTGATTAGAAGCAAGCCCTTGCTTTTACCTCAGTCCCTTTATTATCTCCTTTCTTATCAAAGCAGAACCCACAACTTCAGCACCCTAGACACACCAAAAAATCAGGAAAAAACCCCTTATCCAGGATCCTTCCTGTGATTTCCACACGGAATATCCACCCCCGGGGCTCTAACGTGAGACTGCTGGAGGGATTAGCATGAGATTCAAGGTTAGATTTAAACTCCAGATAAATTTAGCCTTGATAGGACTAAAAGGATTAAACTGGGCAGCTCCTGGAGTAATCAGCTCACTGCGGTTGTCACATGGACCAGCTCAAGCCACCACAACCTCCCACTAAAACATGACTCAGGGGTAATGTCACACCCTCAGGGGTCTGGGATCACACAAAAATCCCAGCTGGAATGTGCTGCAACTCCTAAATCCAAATTTTGGGAGAGCCAATATGCAGCAGCGTCATTATATTGATACTAAAATTAATTATTAAAATTAATATTTAGGCTTTTTCGACTCCTCCCAGTAATAAACACATTATACAACCAGGGGTGAGCTCTTCCCTGGGGTGATTCCAGCTGGGATTTGGGTGTCCTTGCACAGCCAGAAGGTGCTGCAGGAAAAAGGCTTCAAATCTGCAGGGAGCAGAGGAGCTGGGGGATGTGGGGTTGGTTTTTATCCAGAGCCAGGGGACAGATTTGGGACCCCAGCAGCTCAGGAATCTGCTCTGGGACAAGGAAGGACTCCAGAGCCACACGGGGAGGAAATTTGGATTTTCCAAAATGCTCCCTGAGCCTGCAGCCACAGCAAACCGTGGCGGGGTCAGCTCGGATCTGACACCCTCCAACACCCCTTTCTCAGATCTCCAGCTTAACCAAAGCAACATTTTAACCTTCAAAAATCTTCTAAAAATGTCTTTTATAATGTCTCATAAACCCCGAGTTTGTGGGTGGGGGGAAGGGTTTGGTGCAGATGTAAACAACCTCCCACTTCCCTCTTCGGAGCGGCTCCCACTGAAACATCTCCCACTAAAAATCTCTCTGCAAGGGCCCAGAGGCTCTGATTTTGCTTTTTAGGGCTTTTTGCAGGCATTTCCCTGGGGTTTCACGGCTGTTTTCGAGGTGACCTGACTCGAAAAAGCCCCAGGTGGCACCTCCAGATGTGATTTTCACCCCGTTTCACTTCCCCAAAACCCAAGCCCAGCTCAGACTCTGCAGAAACTCCAGTGATAAAAGGGGGAAAAACGCCTGGGTTGGAGTTTAGGGTCCAATTTTTCAGAGAAAAACGGGTTTATATCAATAAATAACCACAGAGCAGCTTTAATCAGCACTGCTGAGCTGCCTGAGAGCGTTATCATCCCCTCACAAAAATTGGGCACACCCTGATACCCACCAATAACTGAGGACAGGGAGCACCTCGCCCTCCTGGCTCTGGGAATCATGGAATTATCTCCCAAGAAAGGCCAACAGAAACATTCAGCTCCTTAAAGCACTAAAAAGAAATTGTTTCCTGTGTGAATCCTCTGGTTGAGGTGATAAAATGAATTCTGAGCAGCCTCAGAGCCACCAGGCCGAAATGGAAACCCCATTCCCACATGGAAACCCCATTCCCACACAGAAAACTGGGAATTTGCTCCAGTGACAACCACTGCCAGGATGCCTGGTGCTGCCACCACTTTTATCTCCTGGCTCAAGGAATCATGGAATTATCTCCAGAGGGGTTGAGGACAAGGCCAACAGAAATTCAGCTCCTTAAAGCACTAAAAAGAAATTGTTTTCTGCATCTGGTTGAGGTGATAAAATTAATTCCCCTGAGGCTGAGGGCCCTCAGAGCCACCAGGCCGAAATGGAAACCCCATTCCCACATGGAAACCCCATTCCCACACAGAAAACTGGGAATTTGCTCCAGTGACAACCACTGCCAGGATGCCTGGTGCTGCCACCACTTTTATCTCCTGGCTCAGGGAATCATGGAATTATCTCCAGAGAGGATGAGGACAAGGCCAACAGAAATTCAGCTCCTTAAAGCACTAAAAAGAAATTGTTTTCTGCATCTGGTTGAGGTGATAAAATTAATTCCCCTGAGGCTGAGGGCCCTCAGAGCCACCAGGCCGAAATGGAAACCCCATTCCCACATGGAAACCCCATTCCCACACAGAAAACTGGGAATTTGCTCCAGTGACAACCACTGCCAGGATGCCTGGTGCTGCCACCACTTTTATCTCGCTTTTATGGATAATTTTAACACCCACGAAAAGCAAAATCACCTGGCACCGACCCTGCTGTGCTCCGCTGAAGTTCGTGGATTCACCTCAGGCCTGCACAAATCCCTCCTGAGTTGAAGCAAACATCCATTTTCAGTAAGAATTCCCAATTTGAAGAGGCTGGATGCCCACCCAGCTCTGGCACAGGATTTCGGGTAGCTCAGACCCCCTTGGGAAGCATTCCCAGCCCGCCAGGGGCTGCAGGAGCATCACGAGCTCCAAAGCATCCCTTGCTCTCATTTTGAATTCCTGAGCTCATTCCCAAACGAGGATGAATCCAGCAGGGATTCAGTGCTCCATCAGACAATTCCAGAGCCTGTTTTACATCCCAGCCTGTCAAAATAAACCCCACATACCAAGCTGGCGGTGCCAGCTCCAGTCCACATCTAAAGCCCTGCTCATTAATGCTCCAAGGCTTGCTGAATGAGCTGAATGAGCTGAAAAGGATCCTAATTCCCTTTAAAACCTCAGCCTAATTCCCTTTTAAACTCCCAGCCTGAGGAGCCTGCTCCAAATAGAGTCACTTGCTCCAAGTTCACACCCTGGAGTGGTTTTAATTGAGAAATCCCGAGGGGATTCACTCCTCACCCTTTACTCGGGCACCAAATTCTGGCCCAAGCTCCTGAGGCAACTTTTTGCAGTAATAACTCTGCAGAAGGAATTTAAAAATAAACCAGGAGCTGGCTGCTCTTTTAGGAAAAGGGCGGGAAAGGAAAAAAAAGAGCTGCTTCCATGGGCAGGAAGGAGGGAGCAGCACAATTCCAGAGCCTGATGAAATATTCCCAGTGGAAACAAGCAGCCAGGGAAATGTGCCCTCATCCATGGATCCCAAAACTGCTCCATGTCTGTCTAGGGAGTCATTCAAGCATCCCTTGGGGAAAAGGGATGTGAGGAATTCTCCCTGGAGCAGAATAATCCCTGCCAGGGGACATTCACACCCTCAAAATGGAAAAATTGTGCGGAAAAAACTTCCTCGAATCCAAGCTGAAAATCCTC
Source organism: Pachycephala philippinensis (assembly GCA_013397055.1). Classification (NCBI taxonomy): domain Eukaryota; kingdom Metazoa; phylum Chordata; class Aves; order Passeriformes; genus Pachycephala; species Pachycephala philippinensis. The sequence continues at coordinate 6,293 of VWZT01008283.1, read as the reverse complement.
ATTTTTTTTGCAGAGCCAAAGGAGGAAAGAACCCAGGATCCAAGAAGTTCCTCTGCCTCGTGGTTTCCTCGTTCTGGAAAGAGATTGCTCAAGGATTTACTGACACTCATCCTGCTCAGAGCTGTGACAAAACCTCTCTTGCAAAACAACTTCCTCTGCTCTTCTCTGGAAATGTCCATCCTGCGCTTCCAGGAACCAAGGGAAACTCTAAAAACCCCACTCAAATCAGCTGCAAGACCTCTAAATTAAGATATTTCATTATTAATGCTATTAATTACTGAGCAGAGCTCGGATCCTGCTGCAGGGATCATGGATCCACCTCAGATTTGGGATTAAAACCTGCTGCACGCCCAGATTTAGGCCCAGCCTGAGTGATTTGTGCAGCTTTCAGGGGATGCTAAAGCCAAAAAATTCACTTTATCACACACAGAAGGTGTGTGATAAAGATCTACACCTAATTAGGTAGTTTAATCACCCAAAAATTCAGCTTTATACCATCTTTTGATAGAAGAAAGGGCTGTTTTGGGGTTTTCTTTGTATTTTTTTTCCTCCAATAATTACAGGCCTTAACCACATTTTGCAGGAAAAAAGGTGCTGCCTCTAATTTTCTACCAGAAAAGCCTTGAAATCTTCCACTTTACCGAAAAATACCCAATATTTGAGTATTTTTTTGAGTATTTGGGGATTTTTTGAGTAATATGTGGCCTTGAAGAGCAAGATTTGTGTGGTTTTTGAGCAAAGATGAGCAGCTTTATCACAGCTCCCATCGTGTTCTTTGAAGTGCAGATGGAGGGAGGTGGAGGAAATGAAAATTTCTGTGAACAGCAGGGTGGGGCTTTCCTGCTGCTGCACAAAGTGATGGTTGTTCCTTCACTCAATAAAACAGGACAATTTCGAGAATTTCAAGCCAGTGTTATCATCGGGATCCATGAAAAAGGACTGGGTGACATCACCGAGACAGCCTAAAAATATAAATATATATAAAAAAATCACTCAATTCCACAATCCACGGACTTCCTGTGGCATCGTTTTTGACCAAAAGCCACACATCAGTCAATCCTGGAAATTACAGATTCCAAGGAGCTCTGAATTTCCATGAAATGCAAGGAATTTAGATGATAGGTGCCCAGATGCACCTGTAAGCAGAGCAGCAGGATGGAAGCTCTGCCATCACTAAAGTGAATTTTGATGCTGTAAATAGAATTTTGTTGCTTTTGAAGATGTTTTTAATTCTCTGTTTCACGTTGAAAATATTCAGACTCTGTTTTCCAATTTCAGTCGAGCTGGAAATTCAATTTTGGATGTTTTAGAAGCCACTAAGTTCTTAGAATAGTTCTGAGCAGAGGAAGAGTGGCAGCTCCTGGGTCAGTTTTTGATGGATTGAGAATCTTTTCAATACCTGGAGCTAAACACGGACCATCCCTTGGAATTCCTAGGGAAAGGGTCAGGAAGGAACAACATATTTTGCCAAAAAATAGAGGCAAACCAGTTTATTAAGGCCCAGACAAACCCAACCTTGCACTTGCTGCTCCAATTCTGTCCCAGATTTCCTGGGGAACAATTGATGCTTTATGTTTTAACTTTTATATGTTTCCAATCCTGCATTCCCAGTGTGTAACTCTGCAGTGTCCTGCAGCCTGGGAGCTGCTGCTCTCTCATGCTGAGACAGACAGAACAAAGCCTCTCCAGGCTGCTCTCCAAGGACACCCAGCCCGGCCTAGGCCCAAAATGTGTAACCCAGCATCTTGAGAAGGGGGCAAGCTGAGGGGAAATTCCATCATTAGCTGAAGTTTAATTGGTGCAATTGGGTTGAGATGCAAATGGAGCAAANCGAGTTCTTCACACTTTTACAGCTCAATTTATCAACTCAATTATCAACTCGATTATCAATTTATCAACTCAATTTATCAATTTATCAACTCAATTTCACCAATTAAACTTTAGCTTATGATGTAATAATGAGCAGGCCTGGAGAGGCTTTGTTCTGTCTGTCTCAGCATGAGAGAGCAGCAGCTCACGGGCTCCAGGACACTGCAGAGTTACACACTGGGAACGCAGGGTTGGAAACATATAAAAGCTAAAACCTAAGGCATAAAACTCGTGACTCGGGGTCCATCTTGGGTGCAGCCTTTGGCCTGCCCAGGGTGTGCCTCTGAAGGCCTTTCAAATAAATATCCACCTTTATTCCCTTCCTCCTGTCCAGTCTCTGTTTCTAGGTTGCCCTCTTTAGGCACCACAATCACAACCAGGGCTCAACCTGGAGGAGCCCTGAGCTATTCCTGACTTTTTGCTCGGTTCCAAGCCCTACTTTGCATTTTGGAGCACGAGCTCCCTGTGCTCTGCAGCGCCGGGCACGGGAGCTGCCGTTCCTTATGTAACTCCCAGTTTCTATAGGAACAAACTTTACTCCAGCTGCAGCTCTGGGAATCACGTGGTGGATTTTTTTTTTTTATTTTTTGGGAGCTTTCTTTCCCACCTCCGCTCCCCAGGTGGGTCAGCACAGAGAGAGCCCAGGTGGTGCTGCTGTGAGGATTAATCCCTATTTCTGGCAGATGTAGGGACACGGATCTGAGCGTGACTCAGAGCTCTGCTTAAAAGGGATCTTCCTACAATTAATTCCACGCTAAGTCCCTGGTGGGAACGCTGATGCTTTTTTCCCCTTGCTTGAGTGGGAAGTGACAGCTCCAGGCAGGGTCAGGGCGGGCAGAGCTGTGTCCTCTCCCAGTTTTACGCTGCTCAGGTGAAGATTCCTGAGGGATAAACTGAATTTCAGAGCATTCCTGCTCCCTCAGATGTGAATTGGGAAGAGCAGAAAAGCAGAATAATGGAAGATCCCAGAATACCGTGGCTGCAGCGAACCAACACACAACCCACATGCATCCCTCTGGCGAGATTCCCTTACATAAGGCTGAGCTTTCTCCTCATCCCAGATTTCCTAAGCCGAGCTGAGCACTTCCAGCCCCACCACTTTGGGTTTTTGAAGGCACAGGCTGCTCCACTCCCCCTCCATCAGCATTCCCATCCCCATCCCGATCCTCCTTCCTCCCATGCAGCTGTTCCAGCAGCTATTTAAAAAGTTCCTCTCGGAATTGCTCTGACTGCAAAGGAAAATTCAGCTGCAGCTCGAGAGGCTGCTGGAGGAGGAGGAGTTGAGTCACGCAGATTTTCAGCGAGTACTTGGCTGAGATTAAGAGGAGTTAGGCTGGACTAAAGCAGCTCTCCCATAAGATAATTCCCAAATTCCACTGCAACTCAGCCTCCCTTAACCACCTACTCCAGCCCCAAGCTTTTCCCCCTTCCCACCCCATATTTAACCAGCTCTGGGCAGGGATTTTCCCAATCCTACACCTTTTTTAAGAGGAATTAAACCCGGATTTGTGCCGCATTCAGCAGCACTTCTCCCATCTGATCCCTTGGGATACAAAGGGTGGATTTGGGCCCGGAACCCACGGATCTCACAAGACAAAGGGATCAAGGGAAGAGCCAGACAAACCAGGAGGAGCACAGGGCAACCTGAACCTCTGGGCAGCGCCCGCCGCTGCTCCCGGGGGAGGAGGCTCCCGCTCCGACGTCAGCACCCCGGGATCCACGGAGCCTGCTGGATGCAGGGATGGGACTGGAGAGCAGAGGGAAGAGTTTGGGAGAAGGAGAGAACCAAACACAATTAGCTGGAGGGAGCACGAGATCAGCTGCAGAGGCAGAAGTGAATCCGCTCAGCGCCGCTCCACGGGAATTTTCCAAATCCCGGGAGTTGCTGGAGCCCAGCGTGGGAGATTTCACCAAAATCCCTCCCTCCCTCAGCCATCCCAGCTCCAGGCTCCCATTCCAGGCAGGGAATGTGCTGCTGGAGCTGTGCAGCAGCCCCGTTATCTCTCACACACACACAGAGAGAAGGAACAGCAGCACCACGGCCGCCCTCGGAATGGTTTCACCACAGGAACAGCACCAGCAGGAAAAATCCCACCTTTCCAGGTGTTTTTCCAAGTGATTCCCACAGCAAAGACCTCCAAGGAGAGGATTTTAACTGAGCAGTGCCCTGGCTCAGCTCTCCCAGTTCCCCCAGCAGCAAAAAGAGGAAGAATCAGCGAGAGGTTTCACCCAATTTCCTGCAAAACAAGAGTCTCCGAGCTGGGGTTGCTGCTGAAAATGCAAAAATTCCCTGAGATTTCACAGAATCTCTGACTGGCTCGGGATGGAGGGACCTTAAAGCTCATTTAATTCCACCCCTGCCGTGGTTAGGGACTCTTCCTGCTATCCCAGGTTGCTCCAAGCTGCCCTGGGACGCTCCAGTCCCTGCAAAGGAGAGCAGCTTTGCTTCCAGACATCCCTGGGAGTGCTGAGGGCACCATCTGGAGCCACCACGGGGCTCCTTTCCATCGGGAATGTTGCAGTTATTCCAGGAGGAATATCAGGCTTTCCTTGCCATCAGCACTGGGAGAGCCCCACGCTCACCAAAAGCACCAAAAGTGCCCCAAAAAGTGCAGCAATTCCTTGGAGCTTTGGGCAGAGACAGCTCCTGTGGCACCACATTGACCAAAAGTGTCCCCAGAA
>VWZT01008281.1:309840-321654 GCA_013397055.1 Pachycephala philippinensis | reverse complement strand
ATAACTATATGTACGGTTTACTAGAAAGTTGTCAACAGAAACACTCATTCTGGGAAATGATTGTTATAGAGCTACAAGGAAATAAAAGATGTCTTTTGGGTCATCTAAGCTAGATTCTCGGATACCAAAAGTAACTCCACTCTCAACTCCTTTTAAGGAGTTTAATTTCTACATAACTGGCTTGATTCCCCTAACCCTTCTGGAATGCCATTCCAAAATGTCGCTGTTCAAACAGCACCTGTTTCACCTTGAATTCATCCTCCCTGAACGTGCGTGGCCAGCACTCTTCTAGACATGCAGACAAATTCTCACGTGTTCCTTTTCCAATGGAAATACATATTTTCATTTGGAATCAAATAAGAAGATCTTGACTTTGGCTTGTTACAAACTGGTAATTCATAGTTCATAAGAGAGAGGGATGAATTATGGTCTGAATTTAAAACAAGTATTTAGAAGTAGGGATGATACCTTTCAGGGTCATTTTAAAACTCAAAGGTATACATATACAACTGTAAAAGTTCTGTGTCTGTTATATACTTGGAACTCTTCCATAAAATTAGTGTTGAAATTGTTTAATCTTAACTTTTTGCTCTGATTTTAACAGAACTTAAAATTCATCTCTCAGTGGCTTACTTCCATTTGTCTTGTTATTGCCATTTAATCCTCCAACTTCTGCATTTTCTCCATAGCAGCTGGACTGCAGTGATTCAAAAGAAGTTTATCTAGCCTCATCCTTGCAAACCAAAGATGCAGTAATTATCTCCTTTACCTTCCCAATTCCTGCCACTCACCACTAGCCCCACTGCTGGTATTTCAGTACGCACTACAAAAAGATGATAACTAGTGATGCTCAGTGGAGCTCTTAATTTATCTCAGCAGTGTTCTCTCTATTTATCCCATCAGTCAAACCTTCTCCAGCAGCTCTTTTGTCCATTCCTAGGCCAAGATATACCCATACTTGTCAATTGTCTCTCAAAAGGCTTGGAGCAGAACAAACAAGTTGAGGAAAGCAGGGGGGCTATCAGAATGTCACAAAAAGACACCAATGCTGTTCAAAGGCTGGAGGTAATTATTCCTAATTAGCCAGAGATGCTCAGCAAGACCACACAGGCAAAAATGAAGACAGAGACTGATCTGAAGTCATGCAGTATAACAGATTCCCATGGTAAAAGATTTCTCTATTGGATTTCAGAGTACTGATCCCAAAGATTTGCCAAATTCCTCAAATATTTGTCAGTTTGTGTTAGTGCTATGTATGTAATGTTCCTATACAACTGAGGTAAGAACACAATAGCCTTAATTAGCTGCAAAGTATCACACTTCTGTGTGCTCTGCTTTTCTGAGCTGTAGAACAATAATGTTTCCTCCAGACTACTTGGATTGCATAGGTTGATGCTGTGGAAATACCTCCTGGCTATCATCCAGAACTGTGCAAACTGCCCCAGGAAACATCAAGAGATTGGACAGTTTTGCAGGAGACCAATGTTTAAGTTCATGCATAGGTCCTGCTTGAGGGCTAGTAGAGCAAAAATGGTTCATGGAATGGTTAAAGTTGGAGGGGACCTCTGGATGCCACCTGGTCCAAGCCCTCTGCTCAAGCCAGGCCACCTAGACTTGTTTTCCCAGGACCATGTCTAGATGGCAACTGAACACCTCCCAGCATAGGGCCTCCTCTTTGGGAGACCTGTGACAGTGCTTGGTCACACTCACAGTAGAAGTGTTTACTTTTTCAGTGCCTTTCAGTATACGATTTCCAGTGAATTCATCAGATGTGCTGTGACAGTCTCTGTGGAAAAGGTGGTACTTTTAGAAAATACAAGAAACTCCAAGGCTTGTTTCTGTCTTCAAAACATGCTGGTTTAATTGCTGTGGCAGATCTGATACAACTAAACCGGCATCAAATTTATAAACTTGAGCAAGTTAGTTTTCATAAGGAGGACAAAAGGAGACAGTATTAAGTAAGAAACTAAGACAAATTTAGAGCAAAGACCCTGGCAAAACTCAGAACCTGGAACCCTTGGTTGCATCAGTTACCCCATTGAAGCCAATAGGCTTCTTTAGGAACACATGAGCAACAGGATGACATAAATGATTGAATGGTAAGTGTGCTAAATGGTAGAACTGTCAAAATTCACCCTCAGCTCTATGAAATAAAGGAAGTTCTTTACAACAGGTCTGGAACTTCACAGCACTATGCAATTTACTCTATTGAATCATGATGTTAACTTAAGCAAAATGAAAGTCAGATGAATCAGAATCTGATTAGAGATACTTGCAGTAAAGAAAATTGTGAGACCAACCAATCAATTGATAAGTGAATTAAACATAAAATATGGATCAAAAAATAAACATATCTGAAGCATCTGTAGAAGGAAGAGAGTACTGCTGGCTCCATGGCTGAAAAAAGTCACACTTGGGAAAAGGAGCTGCTGCCAGAAGTCTCCAGCATTTCTTACTACAACTATTGGGAGCACAGGCCACACTGAGACTTTTGGAAGATAACATCTAGAGATACTTATTATGGAACTACTGAAGTTCCTATTACTGACAACACATGCAATTGGAACACTGGAATGCCATTTGTCTCCTCTGTGAGCAGGTCATTAAGCATGCCTGAGGATGTTTCCTTTGCCTGCTTTTCTGCAAAAGACACGAAGTGCATGCACATAGTTTGTAGTGCCAGAAAATATTCTCACCTGCCCAATACGCATAAGGCTGGAAAGCATATCTCTACTGTATTTGAATTTACTAAATCTTGTCTGCTTCAAGGTTTTGTCTACTGTTTCCCTCCAAAAGTAGAGTTGTGGTCTTGAAATTTCAGTAGTATGACTTAATTTCAAAATTCAGGGAAAAAAAAAAAAAGGAAATTAATCAGAATAATCCAAAATCTTATTTGAGCACAAATACTACAGAAAGTGAGAAATTATGATGACCAAAACTATGATTATGAAATATGTATGTTTCATTTTTAACGTAATATTTGTCTGAAGGTCTTACTGCTGTGAAAGTCATTCTTAAAAGTTAGCGAAAAGAATCTTTGAAAGACCGAGTGAATAAAAATGTTACCTGCCTTCCTTCCTTACTCACATTTTATCCACCTACAATAGATGGATTAGTACAAAATGTGAAGGGAAGCCTTTAAACCCAGGCAAAAAGTCCTGCTGCAGACCTTCTGCCTCATTTAATTTTACTGTGCAAGTTCAGAAAGAGAAGACCGTGGAGAGAAAATATAATGCTAGGTGTCTTTGTGAATACCAGTAACCACATTAGGCTGTCACACACTTATACATCCAGTGGATTTCAGTCAGTGTAGACTTATTCATTCCAGCCTCATCTCCCTGGAGAGAGACCCCTGTTTTCAGCAGGGCTAAGCAATCAGTCTATGACAGGAAGCTTTCAGACCCCAGGTAAGGTGTGCTGTAATCTCTTTTTTTATCATTGCTGGAATAGGCATAAGACAAGGTGAGCCTGCCGTATCTGATGCCATGGCAAGAAATGATAAACATGCATTATCTTGCAGAGCTCCAGAAAATCCACTGTCAGAAAAGAAACCTCTTTAATCCAGTGAGTCAGCAGATGGGAGTAATATGGAGAAAGCTGCCACAATGAAAATCTACCACATTTTTCTGTGGGAGGCAAGTCCCCCATATGTCTCTTTTGTCTCATCTCCTTTGTAACTCCAGAGTTGGAGAGCCTGCAAACATGTTTATTCCTGCTTCTCCTTGAGCTGTCACACCCCTCACTTTGTCCTGCCATAATGCTGCCTTTGCATATTCACACACCTCCCCAGGGACATGCTGCCCACTAAATCCACAGGTCTTCCTTTCACTTCTTTAGGACCAAAGTGTCTCCTGTGTGTCTCCAACACACTCTTCTGTAAACTCTTAATCACAATGACTGCTGCATTTTTGTATAACCTGGGGTATATCCTGTCATCTGGTGTACTAAGTATTTCTAACAGCTTCCTAGAGCTTGGGGAAACCCTATACACCTTAAGGTGTTGGTGGATTTATGTTTGTCAAACAAAATGGACAGCAAATATACCTCATAAGTGATATTTTCCTATTTAAGGCTCAGCAAGGTGACAGATTATTTGTTCAGAAATACACCACAACATGGCTGCTTTGACCATTAAGTTTACACCTTACAGATCTTTTATTCCTGGCCTTAATTAAGAGTTGATGTCTAGCTGTTCTGCTCTAGGGTTACTTTGGAGACAAAGATGAATTTTAATGACATGCCTCTACTTTCACTGAAGAACCAAACTGAACCACAGGACCCAGGAAAGATGCAGTTTATATCGTTTTTTGTGCCCTTTGCACTCTGCCATCTGTCCATCCTTTATTCCCTACAAAGAAATGAGGAGAACAAGATGCTGTTTCATGCTCAAGGGTCAGCAGCATTATGCTAGGAAGGGATAAAATATTTCCTACTACAATTCTTTGGTAAAATTAATTAAACAATAACCCTTTTTGATTGTAAATGGGCAATATATTAACACTGACAGTCTCTGACTGTCAAAATCCCCCCCAAAGTCCCTGTATGTTTCTTGCACTCTTTCCCTAAAAATCTGAGCACTTTTACAGACAGGAAAATGGGTTACTTAAGTTCTTGAATTCCTGGGAGTAGTTTATTGCAATCTCTTACTGTTTCCAAGGCTATTGCAACTCAATGAGATGAATAAAATATCAACCTGTCTTATAACTACTTACAAAATACAGTGAGAGGTTGTCATTACTACTTTTATTCTCCACTGTGAATTCATCATATTTCTTCATTATAATGTATTCTTCTACAAAAGTGAGGAAACAGCTTCTCCAATTGAAATAGGTTGTATTCAGATGAGGACGTGGAAGCATGCAAAATATTTATCCAGTACACAAAAAGGGACAAGGACAGAATCCAAATTCACTTTCTCAAATGTAATTCAACTTTCTCATGGATTACTTGCTCATGGCAGTTGATTTCCAGATCCACTCCAAAAGTATCTTGCACACAAGAGGCCCCAGGAGGCTTTTGATTTTCAAGGACTTCTACTTACTCTCATACTCAACCTCCCTATTTCCCCTACCACTGGTAGGCAATAAATACTTATCAACCTCTTTAATGCTGTAAAAACACAACGCTAAGATGCTGCAACACAGTTTGCATTTTTTATTTCAAGCTTATGTCTTGGAAAAGGCCACACAAAAGAGCAGTTATGGTTTTGCACCACAGGCACACCACAGAAAGCACAGAATATCCTGCTATTCCCTTCTCTGTTTGGTAGTATGGCTGTATCCTGTGTTTTAGTTCAATCTGCACTTGCACAGCCTTTTACTAGGCTTTCTAAGTTTTTAACATAACACACACAATGCACATTAAGATAACTGTTAGCTATTTGCCTATTCTGCAATGAACACCCGTTTAACCAGGTAAGATACCCATTTTTCTATTTTTTCTCCAGAGTCAAAACAAATCAATGTCTTAAAAGTGAGGAATAAATAAGAATGATAGGAAAGGGATAATGTACAAGGCATGCATGTTCTCAGGTACACCTTTAATCTTATCTTCATTTTGACTCTCTAATGATTCAACTTATGGTATATTTTCTCTAATCCTAAATTCAGGATCCTACTTCTCAAACACAGTATATACAATAAAGTACCTTGTGGTTTCAAAAACGTGCTTGTTCTGATAAGCTGTTTGTACTGCCCACATAAAGGAATTGAATGCAGAGCTATAAAAATGTCTCCAAGCTCAACTGTAAATGAAAGCTGTCACTTCGTATCGAAAGCCTGGAGGTGCTGCATGGCTTTAGGAACACACAAGGAACCACTACCTTTCTATCTTCTTTTTCTCTTCACATACTACGGGTCTGTCTTACTGCAAGCATTTCTTTGGGAATAAAGATCTTCCAGTTTGTTTTTAGTGAGGATTTATTCTCATTACACAAACACGGGATTACACCACAAGGCCAAGATTTCATCATAAATCAATGCAAAATGCTGAGTCTGTCTACTGGGAATAATAAATCATGACTGTGATTTTTTTTACTGTTTGCAAAGTTTATGTAACTAGATTATATATTGTTGCATTACACTTTCATCCACCTTCAGTGTTCATTTCCTTTTTCCTATGGCATTAGAAGTTACCATTTTGCATTCCCCATCCTAAGTCTGTAAGAAGCCAGTGAAATAAAAACATTTCATTTATCCCAAAATGTTCCACTGAAGGCATTCAATCAAGTCTTTGAAAGAGCTGGATGCAGAACAGAGTTCTTTGATTTCTATTTCTAAGCATTCCCTTCAATATATCCCAAAGTACCCCAACCCTTTTTCAATTAAGGAACAGCCTTGTAGTTAAAACAAAGGAGACACTTACAAAAGGCTCCTGCCCTTCTCCCCATACACCTGTATATAATCTAAGAAACCTGACATGAGACATGAAGTCAAGTCATGCATGTTCATGCAAATACCCAAATGTGCAGGGAGTTAGTTCATAGGATATATCTATACAAATTACATATAAATGTTGACATATACGTTTATGTGTGTGTGTATACATATATATGTGTGTGTGTGTGTGTAATTAATTCAGTGTCCCTAACTCTTTGGATAAACAAGCAATTGTACAGATTTCATTCTGAAAGTCTGGCCCAATCACACATGCAATTTATCTAGATTCAAAACAGTTATCTTTTCCGAATAAAAGAAACCCTGCAAATGTTGTAAGTATGAAAATTATAATAACATAATCATAAAGTAACTTAACCCCAAAGCCTCAGAAAAACTACTAGGTTCAGTGGAGGACACACTCATGTGAGGAGAGCACGATTGTGTCTGATGTCCTCACAGCAGCTCCCATGCCTGCAGAACCACCCAGAATAATCAACATGGTCTGCACACCAACACTGAATCCAGTCATCTGCTGTGAGGCCCTTATTCCAGGGGGAAGAACGGCCTTGTGACTTATCTCCATCAAGCATTAGGACAAACTCACTTATGTCAGTCGGTGTCCCACAGAATCCAAATCCTGGAGACAGCCACAACACCAGGAGAAGGAAAAGGCGTGGGCAGGAGGTGGGGACCAGCTGTTCAGGGAGCCCTTTCTCATCATAGCTACTAGCAGCTCCAAGAAATTTCCTGCAGCTGCAGTCAGCTCTGCCAACACGGCTTTTTGGCCCTGAATGACTTAGTTATTGTAAAGGCTGAATTCTTGCATCAAATACAACTCTTAGATATTTTCTAATTTTACTTGTTCAATACATCTTTTTCTTGTCTGTTTGCATTTCACATTAGCTTGCTTTCAGAAACATTGTAAAATTGGCTCATATTTGGTAAAGTCTAACACTGCCTGACTAAGAATTAAACTCTTGTATTTGAAATAAAAGAGTATTTTGAAATCACAAGGTTTATGTACTATATGTCTTCTAAAGTAAAAGATGACCTTTCAGTGATTAACTTAGGGTACAGCATTAATATAGTAGATGTAGTTATTTTCAAAGAACTTAATGTTGAAGGTCTTTTTCAAGAACTTAACATTGAAGTTCTTTCTTAAGAACTTAAATATCCACTTTGATGTGAGGAAATATTTACTAAAATTGGAAGGTCTGATTCTTCAAATACAACGGTAACTTGTCTTAAGGCAGTTACTGAAAACTGCCACATAAACTTTTCCTCAAAGATGCTTTCTTTGAGCGACCAAAAACACTGCAATTAATTAGCCTCATTCAATAAGATAAAGTCCTTGGCCAAAAGCATGTCAGACATAGTAAGTTAGAGTTCTCCCAAGAGATGTGATAAACCCATTTTAAAAGCTACTGCAATAAAGCTCTCATTTTTTAGAAGACCTGTAAAGGCATCAGGTCATCAAATCATGCTGTTTTATTAAAAAGACTCAAAAACCATCATGGTATAACAGTTAAAAGATTCTAAATACTTTGGAGGTTCAGGGCTTTTTGGAGACAAGAACACTAGAATTTCAATATTTATGTTTGTTATTTACTACTTCCCTACTTCTGCATTCCTGTAAATCTTATAAATTATTATTATATTACATAATACTATACATATTATTATTCTGTTGGTCTTTGTTGAAACCTTTAGTATCACAGGACCCAAAGCACTTATACAACCATTAGGAAATTAGCCTTTAAATACCATATTCTTAACAGAAATCCACGAGGAAGTGGTTACATTTGGAGAAGTAGATATTATTAGTGTATTTGGAGAGGTAGAATATTATTAGTGCGTGTGAGGAATACCATATAATTTCCATAACACTTTTGTTTCTTGATTGAAATTTCATAAGGTGCCCAATTAAGCACACTGCTAAGCACTGATTCAAAATAATAGAAATAATTTCCTTAAGACTCCTTCTAAACTATTATTATCCAACATTACCTCTCTTCTGGAACTTCTTTGGTGTTCCAAAAAATGGTGAAAACAAGGATCAGATCCTGAGAGAATTCCTCACCTAACCCTTTCAAAAACTCTGAATGAAAGATAAATGCTCTTTTCAAAATGTCTATCATTTTAATATTTAGTACTAGGCATTCTCTCAAATTATCATAGGATCAAAAAAGGTTTTATCATCATTATCTTTCCAAACACCTCTATCATTTATTTCTTTCATTTTTTCCCAAAAATGGAGAAGAAATACTAAGAGATCACTTCTGTCATTTCTCCATTTTTAAGCAATTTGACTATTTTATCATTGCTCAAGAGATCTGCATCACTGTTAACATCCTTTTTGCTTCAAGCACATTAATACTGACTTCTCTGTTCTATTTCCATTGCCACAGTTTTCTTCTGTGCCTTCTTTTGATAATTTTAGCATTTTTTTTGACACAGATACATATTTTTATGCTACATACTGGAATATGTATTGATCTTTTCCTGATGTACTTTCATTTTCCTTTCTATGTATGTTTAAATGCTACCATTGGTTACAATAAATTTAGTATTTTTTATGTTAACATTAAGCTAAGTGAAGTGGGTTGTTTCTTGAAACAGAACCTTCATTTCTTGAGTTTTAAGGGAAAGCAAAAGGAAGATAAATTCTTTCCCAAGGGCTAAGATGTACCTTCTGTGGTTCAGACAAAAACCCAGGAAGTTGTATAACGTGATCACTGTATAACCATTTGGGTTTTTATACATTGTATATTTATTAAACAAAGGATGTGAAAATGAACACTTTCAGTCATTTCTAGGTATAGGGTCTTGGTCATCATAACATATCATAAATTTAGATCTCTAGAACTTTTTACAGGAATGACAAATACTTGTAGAATTGTTAAAATCTATTCTGCCCTATGATTTTATAAAATAACTGCACAGGCCTTCTACTAGAACATTACAAAGATACCGTGCTTTGGTCTTTCCTTATTATGATCCTGCTCCATTTCTTAAGCTAAGCAAAATAAGGAGATGTACTGGGAAAAAAGACCCCCTTATATAAAGCTATTGCTTCCTCTTTCCTTTTCAGGCAATTTCCTTTACTTCCGTATTAATGGAATGGCTACAGCAGGTTACCAATCATTAATCAATGCGAACCAAGCTTTCGGTTGCCAAAATTGCTTTATGCTAGCAATAATTCTCATCTTATATTTTATTGTGGACCTCATGACACAGCCCTAGGGGAACTAAACCACTACAAAATCTCTGCTGATATGAGTATGTGTGTGCAGAAAAGGGCAGACAGGGTGAATAATATATAGCTGCTGTTAAAAAAATCATATTTAACACTACGAGATGTACAACTATAGGTCTCAGAGCCTACATTTTAAAATTTTACTGCTCTGCTTTTTTGCTGCTATTTCCATGGAAATGCAGTAAAATGTCAGACAATATTTACTAAGCAAGTATCTGAATCACAGTTTAGAAAGAGGACAATAAATGAGTTGAAGGAAACACATTACAGTCAAAGGCATGCATTTCAAAGGAATTATTCTTCACTTGATATGAATTATGAAAAAATTATAGGACCTTGCGTTTGGTCTAATATCTGTAAAAATACCAAATTTAAATAAATTGGTCCTGTCACTACGATATAAGAGAAATCAAAGCTAGTAATGAAACCGAGATAAAACACCTAATCCAGAGACCAAACCTATTGAAAGGTCTACATCCATTCTCATGACCATGAGAGGTCTCAGCTCATTTTCCATCAGGAAAGTGCATAAGCTCATTTATTTAAAGGTTAAGACAAAATGTACTTAAGTTAATGGAACACTTGTGTTTGTTTAAAGATATAAACTCTATCAGCAATAAGAAACTTTATGCCAGCAGGCACCACTTGTAATTAGTTGTACCCCTGGATTTCAAATTGGGTAATTGGGGTTAAAGACAAACACATGAAACCTCTCTTTCCTAATGCCCTATGGTGAAAATACGAAAGTACTGTCAGCTTGGAAGAATTGTCCAGATGTGATGAGACCTCAGAACAAAGTCACGCTGAGATGGCAATATCAAGCAAAATGCGCCAAGCCCACTCCCCACTCCATGGGAGTAAGTCAACACTACTGCTCTTGGCATTATTTCTCATATATTGAAATAAGTATATGTTGTGATGATGAAGAAAAGAGAAAATAGTTACTGTCCGAGATCCCTCTGGTGACCGAAACAACATTTTGTAGCAGCTGACATTTCCAAAATGCTGAGTGTTGCTGAAAATCCTTTTGTCCCCTCCACAATTGCACATACTAACTTTGGCATGTCTATAATTCCCACATAAGAACACTTTTATCAATAAATTTTAGTATTATAAACACTTATTAAGAGAATTTATGACATGCTGGTCAGCATACCACCATCCATTACAACTAACTCTCATTTGTCAACACGCAGAATTACAAATCTGGTGCTGCTTGAAGAAATGAATATGAGCATACTCATCTCTTCCTACAATGGCATCAATGAAGATGGAGTTGACAGGGTAAAGGATTGGTACTTTGTGGGCTCTGATTTCAGAGAACTTTAAGTCTACGTTAATCCTGATGTGCAATCAGTACATTTTAATTTGACTGTATATACTGGAACAGCTATTCAACCTGAGCATGGTGTGTGTCCCGTATGTATTTATTTTCAGAATGTCAGGATGTGCTTGGGAGCAGGTGTGGAACAGTCCCAAGTTCCTCTAGAATGGGGAAGATGCTCTTTAGAATAAAACAGTATAAATATCACAGTTGTTATGTTGAAAACCTTTAAAAGGAAAGCAAAACAACTTGAAAACCCTGAAGATGTATTTTGGCAAGCCATGCAAATGGCATCTGTTACAAGGAGATTTTACACTGGTGCACTTACTTTGGACTACAGGGGTTAACCAGAAATTTTGGAGGTTAAACCAAAAGAACCACTCAAATTGAAGGCTAAGTGTGTTTTTTCTTTCAGCCCAGTTCTTAAATGACTCCTGTTGGGTCATGTACTTTCAAGAAATTAGAGTAATCCAGTAAGTATATTTCTGTGTGAAATTACAAAGGGGTTTAGAGATGCCTATAATGATTCTGGGATAATATATCCAATCTTATGCCCCAGAGTGACACAAGCTATTGACTACATGAAGTTTTTAGTATCTCAGCCTCCCATAGTATGGAGTTCTACCCCTTTCACATGCACAAATCACTGAGTGTTATTTGTATTGAGATTGATTCTCATACACGAGAGAGGATGCTTTACACCATTATGGCATTATAACATAAACATGGTGTAAATACATTTTATATACTACATAGAATTGAGACTCAGTGTTTCTTTAGTGTTTTAGGAGTATGAATAAGTTTTATTATCTCCTCTCCACAAATGGGGGGGGGGGGGGGGCCAAAAAATTGGGGCG